>CM039726.1:64237082-64837082 GCA_022539455.1 Dendrobium nobile | reverse complement strand
AAGTAGTAGGCGGTTTTATTGTGAGGACACCAGCAAGTTAATGCTGAGAAGTAACATGATCGATTGCGATGCCTTAGATTTGATGCACTCACAAATGAAGTAAAAATTAATTCCAATGTTCTTTATGCATGCATGAAAAACAAGATTATTGTCGGAAAAAGGTCAATATATTGTTACAATTGAGTGGTGTAGTTGATAAGAGTAAGATGTCAAACTCTCAAGTAACTAAGAAGCTAAATAATGTTAGCGATGGCAACCATTATGGCCCAATATTTTGCCTCGATAGATGATCAACTGAATATAGTTTGCTTCTTAATGCAATCGGATATAAGTGTTTGTCCAAGAAAAGTGCAGTATCCTATAATGGATTTATTATCATTGGAATCAACAGCCTACCCAGAGTTAGAGTAAACCATGAGATGGAGTTAACCTTTATGAATCGACAGGCCATGTTGGCTGATATATTTAAGATAGTGAATTAGGCGTTTGAGTTGTTGGTAGTGAATAAGAAGCAATTTTGCATATGCTGATATAAGCGATTTACAGCATAGCTGATGCCTGGGCAGGTTACCATTAGCTATTTAAGTGAGCCAACCAACTATAATAATAATGTTGGATATTCAAATTTAATTGAGAAAGCATCCAGAAACGCATTTTTGGAAGAGATGGGATTTAAACATAGCTTGCAGGTGTCCATTCTCGTAGGTTGAGTAGCTCTAAGAAGTATTGCTTTTGACATAAGTGTAGACAATATGAATTGTTGGGGTCAGCAGCCCCATCGAAGTCAGAGTGGAGATGGAACTGACCTTTATAAATCGACAAACCATAGTGGATTGCATTTTTAAGATAGCAAAATAGGCATTTGAGTTGCTAGCAATGAATATGAAACATTATGCAAATGCTGACATAAGTGATTCACAGCATTGCTGATGTCTGTGTGGGTTATTGTTACATGCTGAGCTGAGCCAACCTCTGTCATAACAAAGTTGGATATTCAAATTCTGGTCCGGACTTATCACAAGGGGCAGTTTTGGCTGAGATAGGATTTGAACATGGCTTGCACCTTCATGACTGAATAATTGAGTAGCCCTAGGTTGTATTGCTTTTAAGCATAGATTGTAAGTTATTTGTGTGACGTGAAGTCCAAGGAAGTGAGAGAGATCGAGGCTTTTCATGCGGAATGAATGTTGTAGCTGCTAGATGATGTGTGAAATGGCGGAGTCATTGTCTATAAGGAGCATATCATCGATGTAGATAACAATGTACATGACTGTGATTTTCCATTTATAGATTAGGAGCAACAAGTCAGCTATGCTGAAAATGAAACCAAGCTATAGCAAACCACTACCGTGGTGCTTGCTTGTAATCGTAGATGGTCATCTAGAAAAGATAGACATAGTCGAAATGTTGAGGGTCCTTGAATCCAAATAGATGTGTCATATATACAGTTCATCGAGATATCCATGGAGAAAGTCATTGGAGATATTGAGTTGTGTAATAGGACAATTATAGGTGAAGGCCACGGTAAGAAAGATAAGAATAGTTGGCATTTTAACGATTGAACTTAATGTTTTATATAATCAAGGCATTGCTCTGGTCTATAACCTTGAGCAACTAAGCAAGGCAAGCCTTATAGTGAGCGACCATTTTGTTGGAGTTATATTTTGTCTTGAAGGTCCACTCTTTTTGCCAAGTAGATTCTTAATGGGAGAATGAGGAACAAGGATCCATGTATCTTGATTGAGGAGTGCATCAAACTCCTGAGACATCGCCTGTCTCCATTTGGGCTCCTTAGTAGCATTAGAAGACAAGAAAATTATTGTTTGGAAGAAAGCCATGATAACATTGTTAAAAGTGTTGTAGTGTAATAAATGTTCAAGTTATGTATAAAGTTTTGCCAGGAAAAGAGCAATAGCTTTTTCACAACATAGACAAAATAATATTCACCAAAATCAAAATTATAAGGAAGTGAAACATACAGCAAGTGCATCCCATAAAGCCATTTTTACAGGCAAGACTACTAAGCCTAGGAAAAAGAACTAAATTTGTATTTGTTTAGTATAGTCGAGATCAAACAATAAAAATCTGGAAGTTAGCAATTCAGCATAAAGAAATTGAAGAGTATTTCCCAGAAATTAAGGACATTCATGTTGCATTTGCCAATTTAGCGATGCATGTCCCAAAAAGATACATCACTAACAACTTGTATAAGCAAAGATTTACCCAAAATGAAACTTCATAACAGCTAGCAAAAGACAAGCCAAATAAATTAATACATTGGCATCCATACATACTTAATGCAATGGATAAATATTTATGAACAAAATGAAGCCTCAAGTAAGACCTTAACAGCGGAGACTACAGGACTGGGATCAACACCAGCACCTTGAAGAGCCTCTTTTGCTTGCTTGGAAGCATCAGAAATAATAGGAGTTGTGATCTTCACCGCTTCCTCTCCAGCACTCCTAAGCACTGGCAGCGCTGCATCCACTATTGGCTTAAGAGAATCAGTCACTACCTTAACTATATCCTTGGAGATGTCCAAGGCTTTTGAACCCGCTTCCCCAACTTGATCTATTGTCTCTTCCACCTTAAACATGAACAGCTTAGTAAGATACCGATTACTGCATGACACTATTACCAGTGTGGTGCACTAAGAAAATGTGCTACATTCTCTAATAGATCCACACTTAAACTAAAACATCAATAATCATTAATTGATACTATAAAAAGTGTGCAATAAACTCACTGAGACCTTTTTGATAGAGCCAAAGATTTGAACCGGACAAAACGTTTTATTCAACCAATACATAAAACATTTCATTCAAATATATGAGTTTACTAGACATAAAGTTTTTGATCCAAACATAAGGTTTTATATTTTATACAAGATTTATTACTCAACAATATAATAAATTTTATTTGCATACAATCCATTTCACTCAGATATAAAATTTGATCCAGATCTGACAAATCTTTAAAAATGTTAATTCAAAAGATATTTTATAACATTAACTCTATGGGGCCTATTTGGCTGCAAGTAGGATTTAGTAAACCTTATGAATCTGAATTTAGTAAATCCTTGGGCGGCTAACTCCTGAAAAACGTTTTGCATGACAGACGATAAACTCTGTTAAATCCAGAAAAACTGTTTAGCTATAAATTTCAAGATTTAAGTTGGCTAATTCATATATTATTTAAACATAATTCATTATAGTAAAATAGGAATAGTTTGTACAACCGCAATAAATAATCAAATCATAAACAAATTGCACAACAACAAGAGTTTCAAAACATATAAGAATAAAATACAACTAAACATCAATATTTTTATTTTGCATCCTTAATATTGAACTAAAAATCAAGTTGGGCAACATCGTTGACTCATTGCATGTAATTAAAATAATGCAATAATAAATAACACAAAAATAAAATGTTTTCTACTTATGAACTTAAATTCTTATAACCACTTCTTGTAAATCAGTGGTGGTCCCATAGTCTCATAGTATGCCCTTGAATTTTAACCACAACAGTTGCATGCATATTAAGGTCTTTATCATTGATTCCTACCTCCCTTAACTCACTATCATGAATCATCTCAATTTGAAACACATTGAAATTTTAATCATGTATGTACTAGTGACCTATAAAATTATGCAATACTACATAAGTGTAATATCCAACCATAAAATGAATTAATTTAAATATATGAAAATGTGGTCTTCAATGCTGCCGCGCTGAGTTGGCGAGTGCAGCGGCGCTCATTTCTCTATTCTACAATAACCCAAAATTTGTCTTGCAACGCAACAACATTATGGATTGAAGTGCCGCTGCACTGGACACTAAATGATGTTTATATGTACATATATAAATATAATATTAAATATCTCTCACCATAACCCCAAAGCCTCCCCATTTGCTGCCTTGCTAGGGAAGAAAAGAAGAGAGGGAAAGGAGAGAAGGGGTAGAGAGGAAGAGAGAGAGAGAGAAAGGAGACATGAAGAGAGATGAGAGAGAAAGTCGTTCGGGGTATTTTCATTTGTCAGATCTTTTATAAGATATATTATGATCATACTAGGTAATCTAAATCCTATTTTTGTTTTTATTGCTAGGATTTTATCTTTCCTAAAATTGATAAAAAAAGTTATATTTCTAATTTTAACAAATTTCACCATGTAATTTCTTGTGTACGATAGGCACAATTTTTACAAGTAATTTGATATGATTATTTTAGAATTTCACTAATTGAAATGTAAATTATGATTTTCTGGAGAAAATGACTAGTAGATGAACATGCATCGATTAATGAAATGGCAACTTCACAGCATCTGCACAACATATATGAAAATCAAAACTTAGGATTTTACATATAAGTTAACATGTGCATTGATATGCATTTATTATAGCATACATGCATTACGAATATGGAAATTTCATATTGAACGGCATATCATGGATATATGACTAATATAGCATTTGCATACATGCAAGAAAGGTTGACTAAAAAATTATAGTGTTACTTATTGAAACAATTATCCTGGACAAAAGGGGAGCCCGATGGGCCATTCTTAAAATAAAAGATTTATGGTATAATCTTAGATGTTGGTCTGTAACTGATTAACTGATTGATTGAATTATGCCGACAAGTAAAGAATGACGACTCTTTATTGATGTATTTTGCAACAATTAAAAAAGAATTGATTGTATCCCTTGAAGAATGTAGTGAACTTATCAATACTGGTGTAGCCAGAGTCAACCAGATAATATTTTTTCTGGTAATATAAACTCTCCCTCCACTAACTATCATGGCACCCTCATATCATTGGCACACCTCCCAACTATAGATAACATAAATCAATTGTCAATCAAATGAGACTACATCCATCAAATTATGAGAGAGTGAATCACTTTCTATAATGGTATCTATTTTACAATCATCTACTAACCACTACAGAGACATGCATACCAGCATAGCCAAACTCAACAAGATGATATTTTCCTAACAATCAAACTCTCCCTCCTTCAATATCATAACACCTTCATATCCCCTGCAGACCTTCCAACGGCAGGTAACATAAACCAATTGTTGATCGAATGATACATCCATCAAATTATGAGAGAGTAAATCTTTCTTTTATGGTATCTATTTTGCAATCGTCTATTAACCACTGCAAAGATATGCACACAATCTATAGCTTTAATGGCATTTTGAAAGTAAAAATTAAATTGTGAGTAAGCCCGTATGAAATGATGGAATTTATTCAACTGGAGCAAGTAGATGAACTCAT
The DNA here is from genome assembly GCA_022539455.1 of Dendrobium nobile. Classification (NCBI taxonomy): domain Eukaryota; kingdom Viridiplantae; phylum Streptophyta; class Magnoliopsida; order Asparagales; family Orchidaceae; genus Dendrobium; species Dendrobium nobile. The sequence goes on along the minus strand of CM039726.1, from coordinate 64,831,794 downwards.
CCACAAATGAAAAAATTGTTCAAAGTATTAGATTAAAATTATGCTTATTGTTTATAAAGAGTGTTGGAAAAACTCACATAGTTGTCTATAACATGGCATGTTTATAATACCTAAATGTTTGGTAAAGCTTAACAACATAAAGAATATATCCACAAAAGCTATCCTTGTTATCCATGATGCTTTGAAGAAGAGTGACAAAAATAAGGTGACACTAATGACTTTGGACAGACCATTGCAATGTAATTAGATTAAATATAAGCTTAGCACTCACACTCATTTCTATGATTCTGGTTGTGATAGTTGTACTTTATTAAACTATTTTTTATGCATTTCTCATATTTCATTAATATTTCAAAAAATTGGCTTATTTTTTAGGTTGATCTCATGATTGTTTATCATGTATTATACCAATTCATCATAGTATTTGAGTTTTCATTGTGTTAACCTAGCTTCTATTATATAAATTGTTATTTCGACTTCAGTCATGGCTACTATTTAAGAGGAACCTTACCTAATGCACATTGTGACATGACCAATGCACATCAAGAAATTAATAATGCAATGAATGAATTTATTTTGTCAATCATGAAGTAAATTAGTTCCTCCAATGAGTATATACACATACGGAGGGCTATGTTCTATGATGCACCGACACTTCTCCTCAAAGAGGCGTGCAGTGTCCGACACGGTGTCCGACACGACACTCGTCCGACACTCCTCCGACACATGTCGGACACGCCGAAAACGTGTCCGATTAAAAACAAATTGGACACGCGTATCTTAAATATTTTATAATTTTTTTAAAATATAATTTCTTATATTTGGCGAGATTTAAACTAATTATTTCATATCCACAACACCAAATCAACGTCTGCATTTAATACCCATTCATTGAATATTCTCATTTTCATTTCTCTTTGGCAGTGAAGGTATTTTCATCTCGTCTCTTTTTGCACAATTACAAATCTTTCTCTTGTTGAACCAGAGTTGAAAGTAGTGATATTCAATGATGCTGATATTGAAGGCCAAAAACAAACCTCTAAAGCTAATCATAGTAGTTGAAGCTTGAATGATTGATATTGTAGTAAGTGATTATTTGCTTATATTTTTGTGGTTGTACTAGATATTTTGTACTAAATATTTTATATTATAAGTTAGATAAGTTATCATGTCATTCATTTATTATTGTTTGTCATTTTTAATATGATATTACATTAATATATATACACTATATAAAAAAATGTATTGCCGTGTCCGCGCCGTACCCGTGTCCTATATTTTCAAAAAAAGCCGTGTCCCGTGTCTGTGTCGTGTCGTGTCCATGTCGCCGTGTCCGTGCATCATAGGCTATGTTTGATGGGTCATACACTGGTAATCAATATGCGGTAGATGTATTTGCTGTCCAATGATTGCAATCTTATAACCAATTCAACCTATCATCCTAGGCATTCATACAACTGAGGGACTTATTGTTCAGTCAAGGCGTACTAAATGATACAAAAAATATTATGAAGCTGAACAATGAAAGATTTTTCATAGAGGGGTTGCATATGCCCATAGTTACAACAAGTGTGTGAGTTTTCCAGCACTACTTCAAAATAGTGAGCAAATACTTCGACTTTATACTATAAGCAATTGTATCATTAATGGAGGGGTTCATTAACTTGGCCCCAGCTGAAGCAAACTGCCGTCCTTTCATACAGGCTAACTTACAACATCATTCTTAATTTCAAAATGCTATTGGAGAGATAGATGACATGCATGTACCCACAATGGTAAATAAACAATTTTAAAATAGATGTCGTAATAGAGACATCTTAAATTCTCATAATGAAATGACAGCAACCTCATTCGATTGGCAATTCATTTATATTGCTGCTAATTTGGACGGTTCTGCAGGTGATATTAAGATTCTATGATGGTTAGCGTGTAGAGACATGTTAGAGTAACGCTAAAAAAATATTACTGGGTTGACTCTGACTATGTTAATATCGATAAGTACATGGCACTACTCAAGGGATATCAATATCATTTGAGTAAGTATCATGGAGACATCTCATAGATACTCAACGGAGAGGGAGTTGCATAAACATCGTCATGCCCAGCTATGCAACATAGTGGAGGGAATTTTTGGCATTTTGAAAGGAAGATTTTAAGTGTTAATTCATATGCAAAATTTTATTCCACTATATAGGCGGATATTGAGCTTTCTCATGCAATTTTGAATAATTTATTGGTCACTACCATAAACATGATTTATATTTTAATATGCTTCAATTTAAGATGCAACATAATGGTGAGTTCGGTGATGTAGAAGTCAATGATAAAAATACAGACATAAATGCAATAGTTTAGGAGAGAATTTAAAGGGATGCTATGAGGTATGCAAACACCATCAACTTGTGAGAAGCAAGTGTAAGAATGTAAGTTCAATAAGAAAAAAATAATTTTATTCTAAAACACTAACTTACTTAGGTATTGTTCCAATTGCAAACAAAGATTCAATGGTATCACTCAACTTGATAAGTTAGCTCACATGAAGGGGAAAAAAAATATTTATATTTTATTATTATATGTTTTAAGCCTCTTATTGATGTGCAGCATATTTATGATTTGGTTCTTAATTATGGTTGTACAAACTGTTGCCATTTTATTATAAAAAATTATGCATAAATCCCATTTGAGTTAATCCTCTTAAATCCTGAAATCTATAGCCAAATAATTTGCGATTTAACAAGAGTATCCATTTTCATTCCAAACAGTTTGCAAAATTAAACTGCTACGGGATTTAATAAATTTGGATTTACAGGATTGACTAACCTACTTGCAGCCAAACAAGCCTTAGGAATCTGAGTTCATTCGAAAGGAAAATAAACCTACAAATAATTTGATAAGTCAAATGATAATGATTTAAGATAAATAAGAGAAAAGAAATGGAAGTTTCCCATTCTGCTAATATGCAAGAAGTCATCAATATATGATAAGGAAATTGATGCACAGGCAGCAGGCTCGTTATTTGCAAGCTAGAGCATCTTCTCAGTTGTGAAACAACAACAACAAATAGTTCTTAATGAATCAACTAATGAAGCAAAATAGATGAAAGTTCAGAGATTATGAAGGAAGATCTAGTTCCAATACCTTGGTGAGAGACGAGACGATGCCTTCTTTGGGCAAGGTGAAGGCTTTGGCTTCCAAGAAAGAGGTTTGGGGCTGCGAAAAGAGAGCAAGAAGAGAGAGCGCCGCAGGCGAAGGACAGAGCAGGAGTGGATGAGAAATGCGAGGCTGGGGCTTGAGAGCGTATTTGGGCAGATGAGGGGGCCTGCGCACTGCCGCGGGTCTCACTGCCATCGCCATTCCTCTCTGCTCTTTCCCTTTCTAAACTCTCTTACTGCAGTGGCAGCTAATGTATTCCAGAGTATTTGTTTTGTGATTACGATGATGTGAAGAGATCGAAAGGATGCGTGTTGAGAGGTGCTGAAATTTGCTCCAAGCAGATATATCGTGTAACCATGTGCTGCTGGTTCGCCTAAACCGGTTTAATCCGGCTAGATTTTGAATCAGCATCGACCAATAACACAAAAAAAACCACGTACGGAGTTGACGGTTGATTATAAGGATTGAAACCATCTGCACAAAAACTAAGGCTTCCTTCGGGATAGCTTTCTTAGTGCTTTTGGGTCAGGTTTTTTATTGCTGAAGTAATAAAAAAGTCATCTCAAACCAAGCTTAAGGCTTCGTTTGGGACGGCTTTTTTATTGCTTTCTAAAACGGAGTTTTAGTACAAAAATAAAAAAATTTGTACTAAAACTCAGTTTTAGAAAGCAGTAAAAAAGACGTCCCAAACGAAGCCTAAGTCTACTATTTTGTTAATATTTAGGGCCTGGAATATTTGCGGTAGTGGAGAAATATAAAATTTAGCATTCTAATTTCGTATGAAGATTCAACACACAAATAGATAAATAAGAGGGGTGTGAGATACCATAATTTTTACGTGAAAACTTCTAAAAAAGAAGAAAATCATATGGTCTTACCCAGTCAAAATGAATCCACTAATGTTGGTGGTTGATTACAAATAATGTCTCTCCTCAGAGGAGGGCATTGGCTCAAATATACATTGTAGAGAGCATATTATATAGTTGGAAAATGAAATAATAGTTGTTCTCATGTGAATATTGGTATGTTTGTTTGGTTGGTAGGGTCATAGTGAGGCGATAAAGGTCGGAGGGACTGTCAGTAAGTGAAAGATGCCAGAAGAATTGTAGTCGGGTGATGGTAGTCGGAGGGACCGTAGTTAGTGGGCGACAGAGATTAGAAGGATCATAGTTGGGCGATGGTCAAAGGGACCAGAGTTGGCAGGCGTCGGAGGTCGAAAGGATCATAATCAGACGATGTCAACTTATCTCTTAACTCAAGATCAAAGAGAAGACAATATGGTGAAGAGATTCCAAACATTAGAAGATTGGTCCCCTTAATGTAGATTGAATAACGAATAATATTCCATCAATGTTCGATGAAGGCTGGAGATTCAATATTAATAAATTGTTGGGCAAGTGAAAATGTTTGGTTGTTGAGAAAAGATCCAAAGCAACCAATGAATAGCCGGAATTTTGTAGGTCCTTAGAGTGTGACAAAAGTCGGTAATCGGGAAGAGATTCGTCTGGTAGTGTAGGCTTGAGAAAGCAATAGAGATCCTTCATTTTTGTTCTCTTTCCTCATCTCCTTTGTGAAGAATGAGAAGTCTATGTATAAAATTTTTGGAGTGGCATGACTAGTAAATAGGGAGAAGATCAAGGCAAGTTGAGAATGTTTCAATGGACGATTTATACCAACTCTCTCAATTATGGATCATTTATCGAGCATTTGAGTGTCTTAATGATGTCAGAATTTAAAGATCTTGGGCTCGTTGGATTCGTCTTGTTGAGCCACTCGATTTGACAATAAGAATGTCATATTTGAATATGATTTGGTCATCCAATTAATATTTTGAACCTTCGAAATATGTTTCAGGTCCTCAATTTGGACCAATTTGGGTTCGGATTGGATCGATTTTAGTGTAATTGGGTTCATCTCCTCGAGATGTCCACTTAATCTATAAGTTTGCGTAAATTGGAGTTTGAATTGTACCAATTTTAATATTAAAAATTGTTTAGTCATATGTGCATCGAGATTTATTTCCGATCAAGAAAAATTTTCAAGACATATCAATTGTCCCCTATTTTCGAGCGTTGAAGTCGGTAGTGTCCAAAATATGCATCGAAGGTTTCAAACTATTCAATCACAAAATCATAATTTTGGGTAATTATAAGGCGCGGCTGCTCCGTAGACGCAATGTAGACTTCCCCTCAGAATCCTGAACCAAGTAAACTATCTTTAATTATAAATTTAGCAAATCTTGAAGTTGGCACGTCGATCGAAGAAAAACATGTTAAAAATTTAAGCTCCAAAACTTTTGAAACTTCTCAAAATTAAGTATAGAAGCTTCATTTAACTCCGAAAGTATTAAAATTTAGTATAGAACATCAAAAATTGGTTTCGAGGATCCCAAAAAAGTCTAATTTGGACTACATGGGCTAAAAATTGAGCCTAAAAGTAATTTGATGGCCGAACTAGCCGCCTCTAGCGAACTCACCGCCGCCCATGCACCTGGCCCACCCGTGTTTATCTAGCATACCCGTGTGCTCGAGCTGCCGACGCCATCCCATTGTTGCCTAGGCCTACCCACAATCGAGCACGCGCCACTCGGCACACCAACCGTAGTTAACTAGTTGGGTTTTATTTATTTTTATATTTTAATAATCCAAAATAAATAAAAAAATAAAAAAAAAACTCAATTTTTTTTTAAAAATATAGAATATTCTTACTATCACAAAATATTCCTATTCTCTCAAAATATTTTTCTTTTTCCCTTTTACTTATAAATACCCCCCTTGGGTATGGAAAGAGTATAACTCTACTCATTTTCCTTTTCTTCTAACATTAGAAGCATTTCACTATCTTGAATAGACGGCATTCCCTATCAAGCTCTAATGCCCCTCTTTTTATAGAAAGAATTTACCTTGTTTTTTATCTTCTTCTTTCACATACCACTTCTTATATTAGAGGCATTCTACTATCTTTAATAAGCAGTATTTCCTATCAAATTTCAGTGCCCCTCTTTATGTAGGAGTAGCTCTTACCTTTTTTCACTCATTCTCTTTTGCACTTCTTCTTACATCAAAGGCATTCCACCTTTTTAGATAGACGACATCCTCTATCAAGCTCCAGTGCCTCTCTTCATGTAAAAGAATTTTTGATGAGAGATTAGTTTTTTCCCAAACTACTCTTGATAAAAGAAGATTGACCACCTCTTGTATAAAATGATAGTTTAAAGAGATCTATGAGTAATAGCACAAGTGGACTAGCAGAAGTTTGACAATAATTGATAATCGGGAAGAAATCTGACGATCATATATTGATTCTTTGATATGAGGACTCTAACAACATGCCAATGAAAGCCTGGCGTAGGTGATTAGGTGTTATCCTAACATTGTCCTTTGGACAGTGAGCTGATGGTGATAGTCGAGATTTATTTTATTAGAGAAAATATGGTTTTAGACATAGAAGGCATCTTGATTGAGGGGATCAAACACTGTGTTGACCGCAACAGTCTAACAACACACTCATGTTGGCAATTAAGTAAATATATCATGGCCTGGTGGTGGTTTGTAAGGAGTTTTGTGACATGCTGATTATTTCCCTAGAAAGGTTCGATCATACACGTGTTCCTCCACCATGATTTATTACAGTGCACGAGATGATTTTGATGAAAGTACTTCATTTTTCATGTAATTTTAATTTCAACTCCTTACGAAAATAATTGTACATTAGAATATAATGTAGAATTTTATTATGATGACCTCATGTAAATTCAAAGACGTTATATATGACTTTGATACATTTATATGAGTTTAATGTTTATTATTGAAGTAAGAAATGATCCATATTCATATAAAAATATTTTTTGTTTATGAATTTTCCCCCAAAAGAAAAAAACTAAGACATTTATGCATCTTTGAGCTATGCTGTAATATATTTCCTCTAGTCAGAGCAACTAGATTAGAGAATTTTATCCCTTTTGTAGCTTTTAGTCTTCTAAGATTTTTAAATAGTCATATAAATGTTTATCTTCTGATGCTTTTAGCCTTTTGAGATTTTGATGTTACAATTCGAGAACTTGACCTTATGATTTTGATAATTTCAAATATTATTGCATGTTACTTTATATTTCCTAGTATCATTATTATATATTTCTTTATGTGTATATTAATATTTTAGATACATCATACAATAAAGGATCAACTCAAGATTGGGTCGAATAGGGTGATATATGTAAGAGTTTGTATTATTTTCTTTATTTATCTTTATTTCTTGAGTAAAAAATCTTATAATTGTGATGTTAGCTTACCAACCATGCACATACACACGGGGTAGTAAAAACATGAATTTTAAATACTATATGATCCATAATGTACTGTACAATATGAATTTTTATCATCCCAGTGATCAACCTGGATGAACCTTGATTTATTGAATTAATTATGCAGTATGTTATGAATCATAGTAGCTGATAGATAAAGATGATTTTCAATCATCCCAGAGATAATCCTAGATGAATTGAAGCACTATATAATAATCGTATACAATTTATTTAGGTTTCCTAAATTGATCATATTGGAGCCTGTTCATTGTACAAGACTGATAGAGATTTTTTAAATAATCATATTGTATGATATACAATTGTACTATAAAAATAGTTTTGGCTGACTTAAAAAATTAGGATTTTTTGAAGTATTTAAATTTTCTCATATGACTTTGGACGAGTCTTTGGTTGTTGAGAGAATTCTACGAGAAATATTTATGAGAGCTTTTTCTTCTTTAGAGATCATGGAGTTTTGAGAGGAAGAAGGAGAGAAGGTTTATGAGAGAGAGAGAGAGAAAAAAAAAATAGTGTAAGGGGATTTCATGTAGTTGCTCCAAGCAAGCTTCTACCTAAGTTCCTCCGTGTCTTCATTGATCTTGAGAAAATGATCGAGGGGAAAAGTCTTCAAGGCCATAGATTATCGGTTCTTTGAGTGAAAAGGATTTCAGGTTTTATGCCTCACTAGGTGGGTGAAAGGATTAATTCCAAGTCTATGAAAAGGTGGAAGTGATTTTATAAGGGTTTCTCCATCTTACTGTAGGGGCTAGAATAGAGTCACTAAAGATTTGGTGCAATATCCAGATAGAAGGATTCTGGAGAGTAGACGTATGTCAAAGTTGATCGAACAACTATAAAATTTTTGGTGTGTTCATTTCTTTTTTTAGCACTTTTATTTTCCTCATTTTAATTTTCGTATACTATATTCTTGCAAATCTATGATAATCATATTGAGATTGTTTTGGATGGATTTTTCTGAATAAGGAAAAACACAAATAAAATTTTGAAATAAAAAAAGAAACAAAAAAAAATTTTCTATAAAATAAAAAATATAAATTTTATTTGGTTCTTTGATATTTAATTCTGCTCGTGTTTTTATTTAACAACATTCTTAAAAAGAAATAGGTTTTGAAAAAGAAACTTTTAAATAACCAATTCACCCCCACCCCCTTGGTGTATCTAGGGTAGTTCAACAAGGTTTAATAGCCTTTTTTGAACATTTAATTGATATCAGAGCTGGTATTTGAATTAGTCATTTAAAAAACCTAGAGAAAAGACCCATGGTATAATTTAGAAATAGGAATACGATAGAGGGGTACTCAATAACTCATCCACCATTATTTGATAATATTACATTTGATTTTTTTTTAAATAGAATGTTAACTTTTTTACAGTCTATTAATATCAGAATATGGCACTTGATTAAATATGGTAATTTTATGTCGTCACTAGTAGTAAATAGTGTTAAAAATGATATCCCTTTCACTAAATGGAATATAAAAAAAAGAGACTTATCATAACTTAATACCAAATGCTAAAATTATTTCTTTTGTACACTTAAATCTGAGAATTACATAAGAGTCTCTACTTGTACAATTGGGAAGAAGATATGTGATAGATTTTGCATTACTTATGAAGGGACCAACGAAGTAAAATAATCCCGTTTGAACCTTTTACTGTATGAATGTGAACTCTTCCGCATGAAACCTAGCGAAATAATTTCTAACATGTATACCAGGTTCATAAAATAGTAACATTCTTACATGTTATAGGAAGATAATTATCAAAATGAAAAAAGGTTTATAAAATACTTTGTTGTTTGCCTAATAGTTATAATACAAAAGTCACCACTATTATTGAATAAAAAAATTTAGATGTTCACTCTATTAATAATTTATTGGGCTCACTTATTACCTATGAGTAAAATGTGAGTCAAAGATTATAAGATGAGGGTGACAAATGAGAAGAGAAAACCATGGCACTAAAGGCCGATGACTCAGAAGCAACAGTTCTAGACCAAATGATGACGATGAAGTAGCCTTTATGATGAGAAAATTCAAAAGCTTTTAAAGCAGAAACAAAGGCATCATTTTGAGAAAGGTAAATGTAAACAAAAGAAAATTTCATAAAATCCCAATTTCAATTGACATTATTTGTTTGGAGTGCAGAAATTCATGGCACTTAAGGTCTGATTGCTCGAAACCTAAAGAAACAACCCTTAGAGGAGAAGGGTGAAGAAAAATTAAAATTTAAAAAGGGCAAGCAAAGAATGAAAAAAATTATTTTGCATCCTTAAACAAGGTTGCAAAAGTTGCAGCAAGATAGATTGTTTCCTATATAGAATCCAGTAGGCGATTAAAAGTACTAACTTAAATAGATGGATAGGCAAGCAATCCAATTTTATTATACTTAATCATTTTCATTGTTGAGGTATTTATAGTTATTTCAAGTGCATTAGCTTGTAGCTTACCGATGATTATGCCTAGTGGAGCTAAGGCAATGGTGACAAGAAGCTCTTGTGACACATTTAAGTGGGGGTGATGGGCATTTCTTAAATTGGTGTATGTGTGAGTCTCGAATTTAGAGCTTTGGATAAGCCATATGATGTGGAATGATTATGTAGAAACTTAATGATGTGGATGTCCTAAAGTAAAGTTGGGAATGAAAATAATAAACTAGCATGGGCAGCTTGATACATTAGGGTCCTTGACGAGTGACGAGAAGGCATGACTTGAAGGTCATGAGAAAAATGGCATAAGAAGATTGGAGATGCCATGGAAGATAGTCGGAACAATACTCTTTATGGCGAAGATGTCATAACATAAAGGTGATGTATAAGATGTATAATAAGGTCATGGAGGTGAGTGGGGATAGTACTTCTTTTGGCAATGAATAAAGTTTGAATTTGGGACAAAAAGGTGGTGGAAATGAACATTAGGTGGAGATCAGGTCTGCGGCCGAGTGGTCGACGGAAGAAATTCCTCTCATCTCACCCGGGCTCGAATCCTCAAACTATAAAAAAAAAACTTTAGGTGACGACTGGACTTCAAAATTCTCGTACGATCATAGAGCTCATTATATCCCAAATATGTAGATTTGGTTTCTTTTTTTAGATTTTGAGTGTGGTTTGATCTATAGTTACTTCAGTAGGTTGATTAATGAGAACAATTTCAAGAAGGAATATAGTTTAAATTTGTGACCATTAAAATGGCATAACTGACCAACCATTTTATATTGAAATTCATCTTTTTTTAGATCTATTATTTATCATAAATGGTTCACAAAATAGAGATATGTAGAGGCCTCAAGAATTTGGAAAGTAAGAAAAGTAATAGACAAATTTGGTGGCACAAAAGGAAGGAGGTGCGCTTAATTGTTTGGTTTAATTTGGACTAATTTATTTTGTTTTTGTTCAATAAGATTGGTGGCTTCCATACTTGAACTCAAATGTTTTTGGAGTCCTTTAATTTGTCTTAGCAAAGAGCTACTTATTTTGAAGGTAAATATTTTTTAATATTTAAATAAGTTTTTTAAGTTAAAAGAGGAATTTACCTCTATAACACTTAAAACTAGACAATTTGCATATCTACCATCTAAAACTAATTATTTGCGTCAGCCCCATTAATCCATTTCCCAATAATATCTCGCCATGATGCACGGCCATCAGTCCCGTTGATTCCCTTCTACAACAAGATACCTCACAATTTCCTCATGCTGCTAGTCCCGGCTTCCTCTCTTTCTTTATTATAAGGAATTGGAGAAATAACAATACGGAAAAAAAAAATAACGGGGTGATAATTTTGTAAATATAAAAATAGAAAAATGCCTTCTAAAAAATTCTATGAAATTCTAACAAAATATTGGCACCCCTAATCTATGCTTTAGCAATAAAAGCCAACATATAGAGCTCCTTATAGTTATAATATCTACAAAACAAAATTAATTTAATTTCATAGATCAACGGTAATACAACACAATATTTAAATAGAGCAATGATCATAAAGCCCACGTTTGTTCAGCTTTTTCTCGCACGAAGACCAAGAGGCATATTGACGGTAAGCCGTTTGCAATCTTCACACTTTTGCCAAATTAGTGGAATAGATTATATAAAAATATTCTAAACATGTTTTATTTTAAGATAATCTTTAAATTTTTTTATTTACAATAAGATGTGTGCTACATTTTTTTAATACGATTAATAGCATTTGATATCCAAATATTGTACTTGATATATCATCAAAAAAATCTTGATCGGGTACGAATCCCAAGGCAAAATCAAGTTGGAAACTTCTGAAATTAAATTTGGGACCATATAAACTATGATTCAGCAAACTAAGAACCAAACTGAACGTCTTGAAAAGACATACCCAACGATAATTCAAGCCCAAATGGATCAAATCGAAGACCCGAAGGTCCTTTGGAAAGTTCAAACCATAAGTTGGATGGCCAAACGTGACATGTTTATAGTCAAATCGAGCGACTCGACGAAACAAATCCAATTATCCCAAGATTGTCAAATTCTGATATCACTAAGACATCAAATGCCTAGTAAACGATCCACGATTAAGGGAATCATTATCGACCGTCCATTCAAACCACTCCAACATATCCTTGATCTCCCTCCTATTTACTAGTCATATCACTCTCATAAAATTATAAATAGATCTTTCATTCCTCATGGAAAGAGGGGGGAGGAAATGAAGGAAGAGAGAGAAACAAAAAATCTCTTGCCACTACTCCTCTACCATTGTCGAACAACCGATCGTCGGTTGACTTCTAATCGGCCACCAACCATTGCCGGATTATGGCCTGACTTCTACCCTGCCACCAATTGATGTCACGCTTTCGCCTGGCCACTGACTGACACCGGACTTCCGGTAGACCACCAACTGACGGTGAACCACAGCCCTGCTATCGACTGTTTATGACTTCTGCCCAGCCACCAACTATTATCAGACTTACATCGGGCCACCAACTAACATCGAATTTACACGCGACCACTGACCACCAACTACAATCCTTTTGTTCTTTATCATCAGATAATGATCTTTCTAACCACTGTCGCCCGCTGATTATTGTATTTTCGACCTCCATCGTCATACAACAGCCTTTCTTGCCACTATCACCTGTGTGCCTACTAAGGTCATTCCAACCTCCATCACCCGCCAAGTACAGTCCTTTCGACCTCCGTTGTCAGACAACGATCTTTCTGACCACTATCGCCCACTGACTACGGTTCTTCCGACCTCCGTTGACATACTATAGTCTTTCTGACCACAATCGCCCACAAACTAAGGATCTTCCGGCCTTTGTCGTCAGACTACGATCTTTCTGACCACCATCACCTGCCAACTATGGTCTTTCCGACCTCCTTCACTATACTATAATCTTTCTGACCTTTATCTCTTGATAACAGTTTATCTGACCTTCATTGATCGCCGATTACGGTCTTTCTGACCTCCATCGTCTAGCAACGGTCTCTCCGACCACCGTCACCCGACTATGATCCTTTTGACCTCTTTCGTCAGACAACTATCTTTCTGACTACTGTCGCCCGTAAACTACGATCTTTCTGACCTCCGTTGCTCGCCGACTATGGCCCTTCCGATTTCTGTCGCCTGACAACAGTCTTTCCAACCTCTGTCATATGTCGACTATGGTCTTTTCAACCTTCGTCGCCTAGCAACAGTCTTTCCAACCTCCATCACCCGCTCGCCAACTATGGTCTTGCCGGCCAAACAAACATGTCAATATTGATTCTTCTCATTCCTACCATATACTGCACTCTATATGATGTATATTTGCTACATCAAACCAATGTCTTCCCCTTAAGGAAGGGTCTCATTTGTAATTGACTACAAACACTAGTGGATTCATTCAAATTAGGCCAGACCCAATGATTTTTTTCCCTTTTAGGGGTTTCCATGTAAAATTTTTTGTGTCTCTTATGAATGTTATACCCTCTCTTTTATCTGATTGTATGTTAGATCTTCGTACAAAACTAAAACATTAAAATTTATATATTTCTATTACCACAAAAATTTAAGGACGTAACAGTACTAATCTCAATGCAACACATCAGAATATTCTTAACATAATTGTTTTCCTACAACAAACAATTAAATCAAGAGAAGCAAAATGTTTGATTTTATTTTACATTTTGATATATACTTGTCTTAAAAAGTTAACTTGAAGCTAATAGAAATTTAGTATAAGATTACAATAATTAAGATGATTTGTATAATATTAAAGGTCTGTTTAGGATAATAGCAATGTTTTATAAAATTTGTTGTGAAATTGCTGTGTAGAAAACATATTTTTACTGTAAAAAGCTTGAAAAATAGCAAAAAATAATAAAAAATAGTAGTTAAACGAAATTATTATTGTCGTCTGAAAAGCAAAATAATAAAAAAATCTGTCTCAAAAAACTCTCAATTTAATTTAAGATAAATATAATATGTAATTAATTAATTAAATTTTATATCACATTATTCCTAACATAAATTTAAAATTGAGTCAAAATATTCTAATCCAAATAGTATTCTTGGATTATATTCCATTCCATATAATGTTCTAGAGAAGAATACATAGGCAAGGCAAGTCTTCTAATTCCATTTCCATTTCATTGCATCACTTCAAAACTAAGCAAAGCCAATAAAACCTAATGGAAGAAGCATCTACTCTTTCCTCCATGAACAAACCACTCTCCTTCAAATTGGAACCAATCATCTTCTCATCCTCTACATTCACATTCCTCTTCAAAACCCTAATTCCCCCAACCTTCTTGATTGAGAAGAAATCTCACCAATAATGCCCATTCAGAGACTTAATCCCAAAGGCAAAGAAGACGAACTTCATCTACTTGACAGAACTTACTTCGACACGGTAAGGTAATTTCTTCCATCTCTGTGACTGAATCAAAGACTTAACCACGAAGCTATAAGAAGAACAGAAGTTCAGATTGGTAGCTCAGTTTTACACCTAATTTAATGGAGATGCTGAGGAAATTTCCACCGAGTTTTCTTTCAAGTCAACTCCAAATAATCCAAAAAACCTAACCCAACAAACGCTATCCAGGTGTCAAATTTCAGCTCCCCCTTCAATAAATCAAGGGAGGAAATGTTGAAGAAGATGAAGAGGCTTCAAAGATCTGTCACCAAAATTATAAATAAAGCCATCAAGAAGAAGAAGAGGAGACCTCCTCTACCTTCTCCTGCTCCGCTTCCTGTTCCTCTTCCTCTTCTCCCGCACCAACCTTCTTCATCTTTCGCTAAGATGCCATCGTCCCATCACAGACCCTATCTTTTTCCCCAAACTAACTCACCAATCCTTCCTGACCCATCCACCTTCTTCTCCCCTCACCTCCTCTCTTCCCCTCTCCCCACCAACTCGTTCTTCCAAAATTTTGTATTAAAAAATGGCGACCAGCCTGAATACATTCATCCTTATCTCATAAAATCCTCCTCCTCCTCCCTCTCCATCTCCTTTCCATCACGCTTTGCCACTTCCTCGTTCATCTACCAAACCTTTGTCGCCGACCTTACCATCTCCTCTCCTTCTTCCCAGTCTAACCACATCATCTCCTCCTTCGACGACCTCAGTGTAACCCTAGACCTCCCTCCTTCTCTGCGCTTCTTCCTTGTCCGCGGAAGCCCTTTCATAACTTTCTCCACCCTTGCTGCCGCCACTGATCTCTCTATCTCCTCCATCCATGCCTTCCTCTCCGTCGTTCCCAACTCCTCCTTCACTAAACACACCTTTCAGCTCAACAGCGGACAGACTTTTCTCTGCTACTCCTCCTCCCCGATCAAATTCCAGCAATCAGGCACTACACAGCTCACCGCCGCCGGCTTTTCCGGCGTTGTAAGGCTCGCCTTCCTCCCCGATCAAAGCTATGAGACAATTCTTGATCAGTACTCATCGTGTTACCCTGTCACGGGTAAGGCTGTTTTCAGTAGGCCGGGGTACCTTGAGTACAGGTGGGAGAAGAAGGGGTGGGGTGATCTTCTTTTGCTCGCTCATCCTCTTCATCTCCGACTTCTCGACAGCAGCGGATCCTCCGCCGCCGACGTGATGGCGGAGTTCAAATATCGGAGTATCGACGGTGATTTGGTGGGTATTGTCGGCGATTCTTGGTTGTTGAAAACGGATCCGGTGTCGACCACATGGAATTCGACAAGAGGGGTCAGCGAAGATGGTTTACAAGAGATCGTTACTGCTTTAACTAAAGACGTGAATGCTTTGGATACTTCGCCGATTCAAACTACTTCATCTTATTTTTATGGTAAGGCGATTGCCAGGGCGGCAAGATTGGCTCTTATTGCAGAGGAAGTTGGCTTCCCAGATGTAATTCCCACGGTTCTGAACCTCCTTAGAAGATCTATAACCCCATGGCTTGATGGAAGCTTTAATGGAAATGGATTTCTCTATGATTCCAAATGGGGTGGTCTTCTAACCAAGCAGGGGTCCACAGATTCTGGTGCCGATTTTGGCTTTGGTGTCTTCAATGACCACCATTACCACCTTGGCTACTTCCTTTATGCAATTGCTGTGCTTGTCAAGTTTGATCCATCATGGGGGAGGAAGTTTAAACCTCAAGCCTACTCAATCATGGCAGATTTCATGAACTTGTCTGGATCAAATTATGCGAGATTACGATGTTTTGATCTCTGGAAGCTGCATTCTTGGGCTGGGGGGCTTACAGAGTTTGCCGATGGACGCAATCAGGAGAGCACGAGCGAGGCAGTGAATGCTTATTACTCTGCGGCGCTCATGGGGCTGAGCTATGGCGATACCCATCTGGTAGCAAACGGTTCTACGATTGCGGCGTTCGAGATTGCAGCTGCAGAGACATGGTGGCATGTGAGAGAGGGAGAGGGTATGTATGAGGAGGATTTTAGTAGGGAGAATAGAGTGGTGGGGGTTCTGTGGGCAAATAAAAGAGATAGTGGGCTCTGGTTTGCTCCGGCTGAATGGAAAGAGTGTAGGTTGGGGATTCAAGTTCTGCCATTGTTGCCGATAACCGAAGATCTGTTTAGGGATGTTGGGTTTGTAAAGGACCTGGTGAACTGGACATTGCCTGCATTGACAAGGGAGGGAGTTACTGATGGTTGGAAAGGATTTGTGTATGCAATGGAGGGAGTTTATGATAAGGAGGATGCTTTGGTGAAGATTAGGAGTTTGAATGGGTTTGATGATGGGAACTCACTGTCAAATTTGCTGTGGTGGGTTTATAGCAGAGCAGAAGAGGATGAGGGAGGGGTGAGAGGTGGTTGGTTTGGCCATTACTGTCACTGATAGATTATGCTTTTGCTCTTATTGTGGTTAAATGATACATTCTTGAGAGTGATGATTGCTTATGAGAAAAAGGTTTGGAACTGCAGGAAAGAAACAGAAATAAACAATAATGTTAGAGATTTTCACATTTACTGAGATAAATTTTTTGATTGTCTCATATCTGTTGATATTCAAATGGATTATATCTACCCTTTGGAGAAGCTTAGTTACTGCAGTTCTAGCATTTTTTTTTTTTTTTCATGTGTTTGGATGTGCTTATTTCGTGTAGATTATATTTGCTTGTTTTCTTATTGCTTTTATGTTAATCTGTGGCTTGTGCTATGAATTGTATTAATGCTCAGTTAATCTCGTTTAGTTGTGACAGAAAAACTTGAAGTGTTTTCTTATTGTTTGGATTGCTTATATTTTATGATGATGTTAACTGAATGAAAAGGATTCACGTAATAATTATTTGACAAATTTTATGCTAGCTGTCAACTACCTAACACAACTCTCAACTTTTCTAATTCAGAACTTGGGACCTGATAATGGCAGTGTTAAGATGGAGTAACTTCAGTAGCATATAAGATTTAGGGTGAGTCATCTTTGATAGTTTGGTCAAATATAATGTCAACTTTTTGATGACCCGGTTAGGAGAGTAGATGCATTACATTTGATCTAGAGGTAGACTTAAAAAGACTTGATTAGAAACTATTAAAAATGACAGATTTAAATGAGAATTTGACTTTTAATAGGACATAGTGGAAAAAAAAAAAGAATTCATATAATCGATTCCATGTAGTGAGATAAAAGTTTGATGATGTTGTTGTTGTTAACTAAATGAAATATGCTTGTAATTAAGTTGATTACCTTTATCAATTACGTCTGATTGTATGTCATGTTGTTTCTCATTGGTGGTGCTTTGCCTACTTTGTAATTATAATTTCCTGTGTAGAAGATAGTTTTTTCCTAAGGCAAGTCAAGTGAAATTATTTTTTCATTTAATCATTTTCTTGCGCATTGAGTATTTTAACGGTGGTATGAGTAATTTGAAATGGATTTAATTTATTTCTACTCATTTAGCTTTTTAACAGTATCTTATAATTGGTTCAAAGCTTACCTGTTTGTTTTATGATTTTTTTTTTGTTGTTTGTTCATTATCCAATTAGATAGTTTCCTAAGATCATTTTTTTTAGCTTATGATTTGATAATTGTTAATATCTTATTTAAGAAAAGATATAAAGATCTCATCACTTAAAAGAATGAATACAATAAAACTTAGATTAATTATTTTATTTTAATAAAATAAATCTTTTAAATTGTAAAGATTATAAAATTGTTCTAAGTAAAAATTTATGTACCAAATATTATTTATTAATTTTGAACTTTAAGATCAAGAGTCAAAAAATAAAAAACAAAATAAATCGTTGCTCAAGTATAAATGGGGTGCATCTAAAAATTATTAATAAAAAAATTTTTTAGAGTAAGATTGTAGGTCTTAAGATTTTGTCTGTGTATGAAAAAGCTAATGTTATGTTACAAAAAATAACTAATGATATTAAGAATGTTGCAGAAAATGTGTTTATAATATCAAAGGAAAAATTACTAATAGTAAAAATAGTTGATAGTTGAATCAAATTGTGTAAGAAAAGATAAAAAAAATAAAAATTTATCATAAAAATTAATTTTAGCTATTAAAATTCTAAAAATTGTGAAAGATGTAAAAAAAAAAAAAAAACATGTAAAAATTCTAATCTCGCATCCTTATTTCTTCCTATTATGGCTTCGTAGTTTCGCATGTGACTTTTCTCGTCAATATTATGCTATCCATATTCCATACTATCATTTCTAATGAAAATTTTATTGAGAATAAACTAAAAATTTATAGCAAAATTAAGGCTTCATTTGAGACCATTTTTTTATTGCTTCTTAAAGCAGTTTTCTAGTGTAAAAATTTTAATTTTTGTACTACAAAGCTACTTAGAAAGCAAAAATAAAACCGTCCCAAACAAAACCTAATAAAAAGTAATTCTTATGCGATTTCTCAAATAGCACAGTAATACAGCATTCTAAATCATTTTAAACAAAGAATTGCAAAATGTGAGCCACCACTTTGAATCATTTCAAAAAAATTGATACATTAGCAGAGACAATCTCTTTAACCTTTAAAAGCCATATATGTGATCAGACTAGCTTGGTGGATAATTTTTAAGGATAACATCATTTTATTAAATGGGGGTATTAAATTAAAACGTTTGTATTAAAAAACAACTTTAAGAATAAATAAAGAAACCCAACTAGAAAGAAAAAATAATAATTAAAGGTGCATCATATATGTTTGTCCTCTAATCCAAGATTTTTCTTTCATTCTTCTCAACTGCAATTTAGCAATTAAAACATAAAGACTGAAGAAATGGGAACCAAAAATAGACCTCAGCTTTTTTGATCTTGCTTTTGCCATTCACCCTCCTTGACCTTCTCTGAGCTCTGCAAATAAATAGGACAAATAAGAAGTGCTTCTCATAAAATTTGATAGTTTATGTACCATTGAAAGAATACATGGAATTGAAGGACATGCGAATTCTAAATCTTTCCTTATCAAAAACTTTGCATTGTTTGTTGATTGGAAGTTGGTATATGCCATCAATCTATGTTGATATATGTCATCAATCAATGATAATTAATGCTTGTCATTCTCATTGCCTAATGCTAGTCAGTGACCAAGGTTCTTTATTTACATGTTGATATTGCATTTTTACTTATTGTCAATTGTTTATTTTTTGAATTATTAGAATGGCCGGTGGCACAAGAAAGAAAAGACCTGCATAAGAATATAACATTTAAGTTGAAGTTATTCATGAGAGATCAGAATGGCTAATTTGACCAAAGAAGCGGTATCTTAGAGCTTCTCCCCACCCAATTTGAGAAGAAGATCAATACGACCAGGTATAATATGATCAATTTGAGAAGAAGACCAATATGACCGTGCATAATATGATACACAAACACTATGGATGAGATAGTATCATGCAATAATAGGATTTATAGCTCATTTCAAACTGTGGGACACAATAGGTCAATTTGCCCTAAACCAATAATGCTATGTACAACTTTAGGTTCATTTTTTTTTAAGTACGGCATTTTTCTGACAGATTTTCCATTCAACAAGTATTATTGCAGACAAAATTTATAAGCGAGCACACTGCACCCTAGAAGACAAACAGATCCAATAGAAAACAATACTTTGATATGAAAATAGAAATTTATACCCACCAAGGCTTAGGGTGGTTGGTGGGCGAGCACGGTTAGGAACCCCCCATCACGGGTTCGAATCCCCTCTACTACGGCATAGCCTCTTCAGTGGGGCAAAGCAAGTGTGGACTTGATACCGGTGGATGGCCTAGTTAGGTTCCGCCGAAGGATTAGTTATGCCGCCAAGCGCTCCCTTTGGAGTGACAGCGGGTAAATACCCCCATTCCAAATAAAAAAAAAATTATAATTTTAAGAATGACAAGACTTAAAGCTGTGCAATCTAAAGAATAGCTACACACAGGTTTTTATTATTATTATTGAACGGTTAGAAAGATGACAAGTCAATTGTTATGCATTGGATTCATGTACTCTAATCAAGCTCTAAAACTTGTAAGCTATCATTAGAATTCCAAGTTGACTCTAAAATCATACTATATTCACATGCTCTATTCAAATCGTAAGAATTTAAATATTATTATATAAACACTTTTTTGTTAATAATATGCCAATACAATCAACATATTAAAGCACATTTTAATGTTAACATATTAATATTTAATAATCAACAAATTAAATTGTACCTACTTTGATTGATAGCATGTTTTGTTAGTCTTGAGCTACAAATAATCTCTTAGTTTTGTCTTTCTTGAAATGTGCCTAACATTATGAATTCTCATTCAATGTGTACTTACAATGTTAATACTAAAAACAACTATAAAAGAATATGATAGCAAAAAACAAGTCAAATAAATTATATTTGTGATCATTATAAAAATACTATAACTGTGCTCTAAACTCATGTTTTCAATATGAGCCAATATGAATCATGTATGAATCATTAGTGATTTGATGATAACAAATATGTGTATCGTGTCATCTAATGGTTTGCAAGAGTATTTCTATAGATCAAGCTGCTAAATCATGAACATAATGACATATTCCACAATTCACTTGGAGCCATTGTAGCTTCAACATAAATTCTAAATGCTATAATAAGATAATTCAAAAAGTTAAAGCAGAGAATGATAAAAATTCAAGATGGGCAGTCTAAAGGATTACTGCACAGACATAGATAAAATTAATTTTTATTGGATGATAAAAAAGATGAGAAGTCAACTATCATGCATTGGAATTATGTGCACTAATCAAGTCCTAAAAGTCATAAGCTGGCATTGGAATTCTAAGCCGACTCTAAAATCAAATTGTTTTCCTGTGCTATATTCAATAGGTGAGAATTTAAAATATTATTCTACAAATATATTAGAAATCTCTGTTGAGTATCAAACCTACTAAGTTCAGAAGTTCCTTACCTGGAAAGAACTAACTGAAATCCTCAAGAGGAGAACCTTCAGGAAGGTCTGAACTTCCTTGCAGCTCTCAATTGCTGTATACGTTTCTTGTCTTGTTCAAATTTTCTCTGCAGCATCATAACCTCTGGAAGGAAAATGATATTAGGTAACCATCAATACAGATCAAAGAGTTGACGAACAGATTAAATATGCTAGCTCATCCAAAGATCATTTAAAGCACAGCAATCTTAAAGAAGAATAAAGTCAATAAAGCAATCAGCAATTTGCAATGTAAAATTATAAACATGCATGAGATGCCGTCAAAAGCTAATGTAAAATGTCAATTCTCAGAATGGCAAATCTAGGAAGAAAACTTATTGCACAACCACATGATGAAAGAAAGTGGATATAGGATGGAAATCATACATTAGAACTACATAGCTTAAAAAATATTGAGATAATTACAGCATGTACTCGAAGCAGGTTTTATCTAGAAGGAATTCACATACCATTCCTCTTAGCTTCCCGTTTTTGAAATCTGTAGAAATCTAGGGCAATTTCTTTACTTTTCTTTTTTGACATCTTATCCATAACAGCAGCAGAGGCCACTGATCCCATAGCCGTACCAGTTTCAGCATCAGTTGTTTTTTTTCTGCCCTTCTGATGCACCACAACTGTCCATCCATCTTCAGCAGCACGAGCTTCTCTTTCCTTCCTCTCCTAAAAATTCCAAGCGAGAACGGAATTGTAGAATAAAGCATTCAGTAACATTGCAGACTGAAAAAGACATGTAGTTACATTGTATTGATGTAAAAACAATTTTTGCTACTTCTAGGTTGTTAAAAGAGAAATTAATGTATTTGCAAAACATAAGGCAATGTTCTCAAAAGGAACTAAAAGAAATAGAACAATAGAAACCTGCTCCTGCCGCTCCTCATGAGCTGTCACAAATTCATCTATTCTTTTCTGAAGTACTTTTAACCCTGGCCTGCTTTCTTTGTATTGTATAAGCCATTCTGCGACAAAAGAAATGTTGAATTTACAAATTCAAGTTCTGAAAGAATGCGCCAGCGTCTTTTGGCAAAGATAACATTATAATCTAATAATTGCTATATTATCGAATCCAGCATAAACCAAAAAATACAGGCCCACCTAGAAAATCAAGATGTTACAGCAAAAGTACAATCATCATTTATCAACAACAACAACAAATATTTATCCCACTACATGCGGTCGGCTACATGAATTCATTTTTTTTTCCATTATGTCCAACAATCATTTATCACTGGAAAAAAAAGTAAGACTTATCTATGGAAAAATGATAACCTCATCATAGTGCGGGGACAATAATCAGTAGCATTCATTGAGTTCTGAATAGAATCAAAACTATCAACAGAAAGGAAAAAAAAGGGCGTACCCAAATCTTGCTTCCATTCATACCCAAAGAACAACAGCAACTATTTGTCTTAATACAATAAAAAGGAAGAGTAAACCCAATAAATAGGTATTTCAATTGACAAGCTAACCCAACCATATCTCTACTTAGGTTTGGTAAGAGAAGAAGCAGGTCTGGTTTCATAGATCAGGCCTAAAAGAGTAAGCACAACAAATTCATAGGCTGTACATGAACATGACATTTAAATTACACCCCAGCACAGACCACTTATCATACAAAAATAAGATTCATTATGTACCAGGTATCTAAAACATCTTGCCCAATTCACCCCTCCCCTGTCTCGAGTTGTAGCAACAGATAACAAAATTCTGACCAAACCCCTCACCAACTACAGTAGTCTAAAGTTCCAATTATCTTCTTGGCACAACAACAATCTCCTACAGCTCTCAGCAATCTCCAAGTGCTGCTAGCGCTAGACTTCAGCAGGCAATTGTCTAATCTCACATCTCTTTTGCCTGGATATTTGAGCAGATTCAATTTAAACTTCTCACCTCTGTGACAAATCTACCCAGAGTCCTCCGCACTAAGGCTGACCACCAACTCTCCCATATGGTCATCTTTGGTGGCTGAAGCGCATCAGACTCAAAATTTCATGGGCATACTGAATCTTCCTAGCAACCTTTAATGGACTGTTCAAGTGAGTTGTCCAAAGCCCACATATTATATATGTTCATTCAAAATAGCAGCTAATGCAGCAGTCCTTAACTTTTCAAAAAGTTACTAAGTCTTCTTGATGCTTCTAGGTTCTCTGCCACACTTAATTGCCCTGTCGTCTTTGCTTTTCCTTATTATATGTCAAAATTTAATTCTTTTGAGAATGTTTACCCTACTAGTTTGCCAATTATTGGATAACTTGGAGGGGATAGAGTGCCCTAATGATGCAATCATCCATTAGTTCTTTCTCTATCTAAAATTGTGCCGTGAAGTTTATGCGCTAGCTTTTATAAAAAAATATTGATGTGCTTTAGTATTTAAAATTACTCAAACATGAAGCTAAAGATCCACGGGCCAAGCCTCAGCATGGTAAATATAAGGTGAAGGCATAGTCCGGATTCATGAGTTGATATAAGATTAGAAAAAAAAAAGGTATTATAAATTATTCCGTGGCCAACCACTAAATGCTACTACATAAGCCCACAAGTGGGGGCTAGAATATACTCAGAAGGGTTTTTTGGATTTTTTTTAGGAGGCCTCCTATTTTGATTTATCAATCAATTAAAGTGCCTTGAAAACCATTTCACGTGGTAGATGACTTCCATTCATTGTATTCTCCCCCTACCTTATAAAGAAAGTTCTCCCTCTGCTTTTAGGTTTTCTCCACCGGAAAGCATGTTGTTTTTTTGCTGTTTTGGACAGCCATAACCTTCAATGATTTAGTACTACTCTTTCCTTTGACTTTGGTTCAGCGTCCGTGAAATTTTGTTATCCTCAACAGATTAAAATATTTTGTGATCGAGTACGGCATAGAAAATACTATCTTATCCTTATTTTGCAATAAACTCAACAACAAAACATGCATTTCAAATTTATTTTAGTCTGGGGTACAAGTTCACCATAAGGGTTGGTATTTGTCCATTGAAAAAACTTTTGATTAAAATAATAATTTACCTTATTTCATCAAAATTTGGCTAACATTTTACATAATTTGTCTTCTGGTTAAAGATTTGATCTTTGGAGAAATTCAAAAGGTATAAGATCAACTCAAAATATTGGCCCACATGGTTTCCTAAGTCTATTAATTACATTTGAAATGCAAAAAAAGACTCAAACCTATGATTCAAAGATTGGAAGGCAGATAATGTATAAAAAGCATCACCACATAAATTTGTCTAGCACTTGTAGTGCCAAGCTAGTTTCTACTCTATTGATCATGCCTCATTGAGGCTTCTAAACAGAACTTGCAAGCATACATCATTAGATAATGATAATTTAACTATTCTCCCCCTCTGGATATGGCCACCTGCATAAAAAAATAAGTATACATCTATCCTAGTACTCAAGAGCAAGTGCCGAAAACACAGATAATTCAGTATTCATCACACTAAACAATCAACCACACATACAAAAAGGAAAAATCCTAGGGGTTGTGCATCTAAGTGTGTGTTAGCTTGTGTAGTTTGTCACACTATGATAGGGTGTAGTTTCAATTGTGGGATAGAAAGATATTTAACTTTTTAACCCAAGAGTTTCTATTTAAGTTGTGACTTAAAAGCTTTTATTTGATTTTTAAAGTGTTTCATATTTCTGAAGGGTTAAAAATAACTCATAAAACGACATATGCTTGCTTTGTGGCAAGTCTGTTATAAATAGTAACATAAATTCCAGTGAAGTAGACATTTCACTTTTAGAGTAGAATGTCATATTCATTGCATCAAAAGAAATATAAATTTTAGACAATTTTTTTAAATTCTCTTATCGTTTGGATAAGAGTGTTTGCTTAATAGGGTAAAACAAACTTGTGCAAGGGTTTACTTAAAACTTAGTGAAATTTATCTAATTAAATCAGATGAATTTCAAAAGAAATATGCTTCTAAAGGACACCTAAAAGCAAAGATTTTTTTAATATCATCAACAGAGGGAATCACTTGTTTTCGCTAAATGATGAAGTTATAGAGTTTGGGTCTAAATAGAGAGATTACCTATTTGATTAGGCCAAGCAGATAGACTTTGGATTTGAGGTCAAAGAAAGAAAGACTTCTATTTGAATTGGGTCTAATAAGAAAAGCTAGGCCTAGAGACCTAGAACTAGGGGATCATTTGCTTAATATGGGATCAAGCAAATGAAGGTGATGAGAGACCAAAAGCTTTGGAGCTAACGTGATGTTGAGTTGCTATGGCTTTGAGGCTAAAGGAAGGAAGATGTTCAGCCTATAATTTTTGTACTATGGGTTGGAGAATTTCTTTTAGCTTTGACGCCAAGAAAAAAAATAAATGATTCGTAACTTTGATGTCACAAATCAGTGATGGGTTTTTAAATTTTATATTTAGGAATGAGCGCTTGATTTGCTTAATTTTTGTAAAGTAAATACAATTGACGATCAGAATATGAAGATGTAGTTTTGGACTATAAATCACAAAAGCTCTTTGAACTTTCATGTTCAAAGATGGATATTTATTTACTTATGTTGGGCTAAGAAAATGAAAGGAACCAAAACTTAGATCCTAAAAGCTAGGAGAATCATCTGTTTATTTTGGCTCAATAGGTGAGTCAATGGGATTTAGATTTTGTTCGTAGGAGTCATCAATGCTTTTCTTAAATTCTTCAGAGATCATTTAGGCACCTCTATACAAGTTCAAGAAGGCACCAAGCAAAGGGGAAGGGAGCTAGGGTGATTTAGTTTGAGCTTGATCCAATTCGAATCAAGGCAGGCCTAGGATTCATCTATAAGGCTGTGATAGTTCCTAAGACATCCTAGGGGATCATGCAGCAGGATGCTTGAAGATTTAGGGAGCTTTAAGGCAAAGTGCACGAAATGAGAGGGAACACCTAAAGGATGTTCCTATTTTTTTAAAGTACATTTTGGATTTATTTAAATAGCAAGATCATCTCTACGGCTTTGGAAGAGTGTTAAACCAGTTTTGTCATGATTTAAAGGCTTAGGAGTGCATTAAAAATTTTCTTCAATTTTATGAGCTTAGACTTTTTTTTTCCGAGCAATCAATTATTATTATTTAAGCGCTCGAAGCTTTGTGAATCACCAAAGATAGATTTAACTAACTAAAGCTATTGTGGTATTTACAACATAGACCTTTAAAGGTCATGAGAAATCCCCCAACAATTTAGGAGTTTTCTAAATTGATTGAATTCACCTTTGAGCATTCAACAAAACTTGGGGAAAAGATTTGACATCCCATTACATGCGAGCTACTATACCTACAAGTCAATTTTGTCACAACCTTCAGTGTGACTAGAGGCGCATGCAAGTCGCAATGACTAGGACCTACATGTCGCCATTCAATTAGGGATTGACTGGCAACGCCAACCTTAAGGTTGATTGTAGGCAAAGGCTTGGGATCCGACGCCTATTACCATCCTCCTCAGGACCTCAAGTGAGAGCAACCACTAGATATCATCAAATTTTAATGGGTTTGCAGAGAGAACAATGGGTATGAGGGTTTGGGAGAGCATAAAATGAAGCTTTTAAGGATCAAATGGCCTTGGGATTGTTACACATACATCCACAAAGGCTTAGAAACCTAGGGCTTTCTAAGTTTTAAAAGTATACCTCGTCGGAGCCAACATCCAATGGATTTCAACTATAGCACCCTTGTCTTGAGGAGACCAACTATCCAAGTTGCTTTGGATGTCGACTCTGCTGCCACCTCATCAGAGCCAATGTAACTTGAGCTTGACAGCAACAAGGACTTCGGTTCTTATTGGGGAAGTGCGAAGCTAATGTACCTTGAACTTGATTTCAGTTCTTCATGGGGAAGTGAGAATACAACAGCCCTTACATTCTTTACAACCAAAAGTTGCATTATTCCCTTAGTCGCACGAAGGAAGAAGTCTTCATCTACTCTCTGTTGGTTGCATACACGAAACCCCACATCCCAAATAGCCTCTGCCCTTGTGTTTTTTGTCAGAAAGGAATGAACACAATAGGGCAACGCAGCTCAGTTCGGCCGAGATTCGTCCACTCAAGCTCCTTCCGATCTCACTTTTGATCGCACGTCAGAGGAAATCACAGTCACAGACAGCGAGCTTCTACGCTTGGCTCGACAATAGGGTACCACACAAAGATCTTATGCTCGGCTAAAATGCACTCGCAGAAGGCTTCCACCTGATCTCCTTGGCCTCTCTCCCATCTCCCTCTTTTAGACGAAACGCACGCAGAAGAAAGTCACGCACGGAGGGAGAACTCTTCTAGTCGCTCGCCTCCTCTGGATCTGACAGACGCACCCAAGACTCGAATGCGAGAACCAGGCCTTGCTCGATCTGTCTCGGATGGAGGTGCGAACCAAGGAAGAAGATGCCGGATGGAACCAAAAACCATCTTTGCTCCCCTCTGAACACATAAAGGGAAGCACACGGGAAGCGAAACCAAGACTGGAAGGGTCTACCGCTCTATGCTCTCTCTTGTTCACTTGGGGACGCACGAAACAAAAGGGACACACTGAATAGACCCTCTCCCGCTCTCTCTACACACAAAACGAGAATTTCTCACTTGATCCCTGCTAAAGCCGCCCATATTCGCTCTGAATCGAGGACATCATGTGAGGGGACATTGAGACAACGGCTCAAACTTAGATTTTTGAGGAAATTTCAGCAGTTTGTTAGACCAGCCCCTCCTGGATTGATTCTTGTTTATAGGAGGTGGACAAAGGGAGGGGGTGGCTGATTGGGAGGGGACCATGCCCTAATTAAGCTTTGGGTTGGAGGGGAAATTTAAATTAGGGGTTGTTTAGGGATTAATTAATTTTCATTTTGCTTTGAGTATCTTTCTTCTTGCTAGGGTTAGGATTATCTTGAATTTGAAATCTGAATTTGAGATCTTTGCTTGGGTTTTAGGCTCTAGACTTTGGCTAGAGATTTCAAGAGTTGAATCTTCCTCTCGAATTAAAGATTCATTGCATCGGATTGTTCTTTTTCTTCTATTACTTAATTTCAAGTGCTTTTATTCTAATTTCTTCTAGAGATTTTGTAAAATCTGCACCGTGCTTTCTGAAATTCAGCAACTTTTCTCTGAATTTGTTAGTATTTCCTATCAAATTGGTATCAAAGCATGTCGATCTATGGGGTATCAATGGTCGGAAGGAAAGTGAAAGTTTTGGAGGGAGAATTAGGTCAACTAAAATTTGATTTTGAATAAAACTTTTTTTTTTCAGAACCAATTCGCATCCGTCCATGAAAAAATGGATAGAAGGTTCACCGTAATGGCTAGAACTAGGTTGAAGTCTGTTTAAGAAGGGGAATTGATGGCTATCGTGTTAGCCATTCAAAAATGGCATCCATACCTGCTAGGTTGGCACTTCATCATCAGGAGAGACCAGAGGAGCTTGAAATGTCTGCTGGAGCAGAGAATGGTGACTAAGGAACACCAAAGATGGCTATCCAAATTGTTGGAATACAATTTTGAGTTCCAGTATAGACCAGGAATGGAGAATAAGGCGATTGATGCCTTATCCAGGTGTGGGGGTGAGCTCCAGTGGATGGCCATTTCAGTACCACTAATGGTGGATTGGGAGTATGAAAGACGAGGAGATGAAAAGGATTAGGGAGAATTTGTTGAAAGATGAAAGCAGCCACCCAAGACTCTGTTGAGGGGGGGGGGGGGGAGACTCTTACACCACGGAAGGTTTGTGATGCCACGGATCTCAGTTCATATTCCCCATTTGATGCAAAAATTTCATGGGAGCGCGGTCGGAGGCCATTCTAGGGTGCAAAAAACATATAAAAGGTTGGCAGTAAAATTGTATTGGAAAGGAATGATGATGTGGAGGAGATAGTAGCCAGATGTGAGGTTTTCCAAAGAAACAAGTATATGGCTATAGCTCCAGGGGGATTACTTCAACCCTTAAATCTTTCAGACAAATCATGTGAGGAGGTTATAATGGATTTCATAGATGGGCTACCACAATCCGAGGGGTTCACGATGATTCTAGTAGTGGTTGACAATCTGAGTAAATATGAGCATTTCATTCCCTTACGACACCCCTACAATACAGTTACAGTAGCTACAGCATTTATCATGGAGGTGGTTAGACTGCACGGGATTCCTGAGTCAATAATCTCTAACCAAGATAAGGTGTTTCTCAGTCAGTTTTGGAAGAAGCTATTCAGGTTGCAGGGTACAGTTCTCAAGGAAAGCACTGCCTACCACCCCTAGATAGATGTACAGACAAAAGTAGTAAACATGAGCTTGGAGACTTACTTGAGGTGTTTTGCGTCTGAAACACTACAGATGTGTGCGAAGTGGTTAGCATGGGCCAAATATTGGTACAACACCTCGTACCATTCAGCTTCCCAGATGACCTGTTTTAAAGTGATGCATGGAAGAGACCCCACACACTTGGTGTATTTTGGGTAATAAAGCACACCAATCTCTTTAATTGAGCGGTACATGAAGAAAAGGGATAAAGCGTTAGAGGAATTTAAGAGATGTGTTGAGGGCTCAGCAAATCATGAAAAAGCAGGCAGATGCACATAAGAAAGACATCCAGTTCGAAGTTGGGGAGGCGTTCTTAAAACTGAGACCCTATAGACAAAGGGAAGTAGCCCACATGAGGAATGAGAAATTGGCCCCGAGGTATTTCGGCCCCTACGAGATAGTGGAGAAGATTGGAGCAGTAGCGTACCGTTTGAAGTTGCCCCCAACCGCTATCATACACTCAGTATTCCATGTGTCACAGTTAAGGAGAGCTCCGAGGGAGCATGAAGTTAGTGCGGAGTTACCAGCAAGCTTAACGGAGGAGTTGGAAGTGGTGTTGGAATCATTGGAGCTAAAAGGGGTGAGATCATGTAAAGGGGAGAACAAAGAAGTGTTGATTCGATGGAGGGTACCACCCGATTTCGACGCCACGTGGGAACCATATGAGAGGGTGAAGCATCAATATCGTTCATTTCACCTTGAGGACAATGTAAGTCTTTGAGAGGGGGGGGGGGGAATCATTTCACCTTAATGTGATTTCCGATTTGTCTAAGTAGTGAATTTTTAGAGCACTCAAGGTTTCCATGCAGGCATGGATTTCAGCATAAATTGTGGATTTAACTGTTGGAAATTTGCCACTGGCATAGGCACATACTTTTTCGGTCTCCCTTGGGTCTTGTTTTCGTTTCTTCCATTTACAGACTCCTCCGCCATCCTTCCATACAGCCATCTGTTTCAATGATGATATATGCATCTTCTGGTGGTATTTCTAAATCTGGTAATTGTTGTACAAGATGCTTGATTTTTCGGATCAACTGCCAGTCATGTTCTTTGATGCGTTTATCACCATGCGGAGATGTTTTTTCATATAATGGTCCTAGCAAAATACCAAGATTAGGTATGTAATTACGGGCATAATTAAGTATACCTAACCATGAGCGCATGCCTTGTTTTTCCTTTAACTTTTCTTCGGGGAAGTTTGCAATTCGCTTAATAATATGAGGTTGAAGCTTGATTTTGTTATTTCCAATGATAGCACCAAGGAATTCAATTTGCTTTTCTGCTATCTTCATTTTAGTAGGTGAAATAAGACTAAACCTTCAGTTTCAACGATTTTGAGGAAAGCTTCCAGATGGTGCCTATGATCTGCTTCTGTATTGCTAAAATTTAGCACATCATCAATATAAACTACCAGAAAGTCCGAACATGTGGAAAAGCAATTATCCATCTTTCGTTGAAAAATTGTTGGAGCATTTTTCAAGCCAAATGGCATTACTAGCCATTCATATAGTCCCACGGGGCTAATGAATGTTGTCCATTCTATGGACTTTGGGTGCATTGCTACCTGATGAAAAATACTCTTTAAGTCAAATTTTGAATAGATTTTACTATTCCCAATTCGCTTTAATAAAGTGTTTATGCCCGGAAGTGAGTATTGATCCTTATGCGTGTTATCGTTGAGTGATCTGTAATTGAATACCATGCGCTCCTTTCCCTTGACTTCGGCTCCTGTGATTGGATCAATTGAGGTGCCTGAATTTACAATCATGGCCATAGTACGATACCGACTCGTGCTTGGGCGTATGACTCATAATTTGAGAAGTTCTTCGATGTGTCGTTTGAATTGAGCTTGCATCATTGGTGTAACATGCTTTAATGGTTTATCCTGTATGGTGATGTCAGGACTAGGGTTTATCCTGAAGGTTGCCCAATTAGAGTCGGCTCAGTACCTTTCTTGATGGCTTCTTTGCGCTTTCTTTAGCTGTTTCTGTCATAATTCGGGTTTCTTGCACCTCTGTTGTATCTTCTAGGCTGCGAATGAAATTGCATCCTAATAGCATTTGAATGTCGTCGCTAGAGTTCATCTCAAAGCAATAGATTTGTGGGATGCGGAATTTATTACTTCCTATGGTCATAGAACCATTTTCTAGCTTCATTCGGGATTGATTAACGGAGTTCACTCCATTGAAAGCAACTTGATAGCATAATGCTTCTCTTGCAGCTTCGGGGACGTCTTTGGTGTTGATACAGCATGATGTTGCTCCAGTGTCAACAATAGCGCGAATACTAAAACCTGGAACTTCAGGAATTTCAAAGTAAACGATTATATTGTAAAGTCGGTTCAGTACCTTTCTTGATGGCTTCTCTGCACTTTCTTTTGATGTTTTTGTCATAATTCGGGTTTCTTGCACCTCTGTTGTATCTTCTTGGTTAGTTTCGCCTTCGTCTTCTGAGTTTTTGTGCGTATCATGTAGTAACAGCTCTTTCCTTGAGTCTTCTAACTATTCAGTTAGAATTCTTTGTATTTGTTCTTTTAGTCGTTTGTTTTCTTCAACCAGATGATCAGAATATTTGATTAATTCTTGGATTAATGCTTCTTGTGATTGGTAGGGTTGCAGGATTAACTCCTTAGGAATCGTAATTGAAAAATAAAACATGGCACACATGGGGCAAGATGTTATCTTACAGTTTTTGCAGTGCATCCTCATCTTGATATTGGAGTTGATTGAACAATATGTGCATTTCATAAAAGGCCCTTGAATAGGCTGATTGAATTCCCATATGTGACTGCATCCTTCTTGTTCTGGGGCAAGTGTTACTTTACGTCTCCATCCTAAATCTTCTTGCATCATAAACAAAAATTCGTCAGGAGTATTTTCAAGAGCATTTCGGATATGTACCAGTGTATTGGCTCCTTCTCCTTCAGATATGCTACAAATAGCGTCTGAAGGCTCTTCCTTTAGCCTTTGTAGTAAAGATCTGCATTTTGCAAGGAATGGGTTTTCCTCTATGGGTCTAGTGGAGTAGACCCATTCAGGTTGAAGTGCTAGATAGGCGTCATAATCAATGTTTAATTCACTGATTTGTTTAGCCAAGATCTCAAGATCCGGAGTGGTGTAGACCGGTGTTATTTCTTTGTAAAATGTAACCATATTACCTTCGATGCATACTCCTCCATTGAGGCTGCGAATGAAATTGCATCCTAATAGCATTTGAATGTCGTCGCTAGAGTTCATCTCAAAGCAATAGATTTGTGGGATGCGGAATTTATTACTTCCTATGGTCATAGAACCATTTTTTAGCTTCATTCGGGATTGATTAATGGAGTTCACTCCATTGAAAGCAACTTGATAGGATAATGCTTCTCTTGCAGCTTCGGGGACGTCTTTGGTGTTGATACAGCATGATGTTGCTCCAGTGTCAACAATAGCACGAATACTAAAACCTGGAACTTCAGGAATTTCAAAGTAAACGATTATATTGTAGAGTCGGTTCAGTACCTTTCTTGATGGCTTCTCTGCGCTTTCTTTTGCTGTTTCTGTCATAATTCGGGTTTCTTGCACCTCTGTTGTATCTTCTTGGTTAGTTTCAGAAATCACATTAAGGACTGATTGCCAGGCACATAACAAAGGACAACTGTTCGTCTTTAAAGATCCTAAAAAGATCTTTTGGAAGAACAAAAGCAAACAAAATAAATGGCTTCTTCTTCAAGAACCAAGAATTCAACTTTATCAAACACAACTACAAGGCAAAACCCTAGTCCCACAGAAACTGTAGAAGATCAGATTCGTGGCTATCGTCTTCGATCTCGAATGGCACATGAACTACAACAACGATTACCAAGAAGGCATCACTATCAAGCAACTCTTGAAAGTCAACTAGATCCTGAAGCAGAACTTCAACTATCCCAACGAAAACGAGCAAATCTTGTGCCCGCAGAGACCCTTTATGAAGATGGATGGTCTGCCCAACACCATCGCGTCTACCAACACTATATTGAAGAAAGAATTCTTGCCCTTGATGATCACCAAGTTAACCTCCCTTTTATCCGACAACAATCGTATCAACGCTTGGTAAATGAAGGTATGCAACATATACATCTTGGACTAATCATGGTCCGTGTTCATACACTCCATCGCCGTGATGCTGGAACAACTGCACTGATAGTACTCAGAGATACTCGATGGCGATCTGATGTTTCCATCATTGGTACTATGGAAATTGACCTCTCTTCAGGTACACAGTTGGTATATATTGCGCCCAACCTCATAGTATCAATTCATGATTTCTTACATCATATCGAGCTCGTTATTATGACTCACAGTTATGAAGAATGGCAAGGTGGTGAGTATAATCTCCTCATCACTCGTGCACTTGTTGCTCGCCTTACTAATACAAGTCAGACTGGATTCCGCTATAACATCACTGGGTCGCAAATTATTTGGCTTCCCATGGTATCTCTGCAATACCAGGCCGAAGACATACCATCACAGAATTACAAGGGCGTTCCTGGCATCTCCTCCCTTCTTCTACTACACTAGCCCTACTAGTGCCACACTCCCTCCATACTCATCAAAGACTTGATGGCTCTCTTCGTCTCTCTTTCTCGAGTTACTCACCTCAGCCAGTCCCACCTGAACAACCAAACATCGAAGAATCTACTGAATTTGCACTATATCTCAGTGAATCTGAGCCCCTTTGGAAATCATCCACTGACGATACTGATTCCATCTCAGATGAGCAACCCGACTCATTCTCTGATTTTCTCTATCTTACATCTTATCTTAGTGAGCCGTTGTTCACCAACCCAGAAGGTGGTGGGGAAGATACACCAGCCATAAGTACACCAGCACCAGAACCAGAGCATTCCAATGCTCTGAACAACGATAATCCCATCTGGACTGCTTATACTACAGGTCATCCTCACGTCGGACCACTTGGGCAACCTTCAGGCAAGTATGATTATCTTGTCTACTATAATCCTCCACAGTCCGCATCCATCCCCCTCACTTCCATTCAACCCATTGGTTGGGATGATGATCCTCCAACTCCACCAGAAACACCACCATCAACACCTATCATATCTCTTTCTGACATTACCTCGCGGGTGGGTTGTCTGCGAACTCTTGTAACGCCAGAAGGCTTACTTGCGAATTCAGTTTTAGATCTACTCAAACGAAAACTTTTAGGTTCTAAGATTGACCTACATAATTCAAGATTACCTTCAACTCCCTCTCTAGTCTTATCAACAAGCATACACGAGGGTACAACCTCTTGCAAATGTCTAGTAAGAACATCCATGACTAAAGCAAAAAAGTTATGGGCTTAAAGCTAATCCTTCATGTAATCCAACTGAAATAGAAAAATACTTGATCCAACCTCCTTGTGTTTGAACACAAATAACACCTCCTTGTGTTTGAACACAAGTAACAATACAAGATGTTGTTTTTCCAACAAAAGTTACAAAATTTTTTTCAAAAAAGCAATTCTTTTGTAAATAGTTTGGAAAACCTATCAAAAAACTACCATTCAAACCTATACTATTTTTATCAGCTGCTTTTCCTTCCGCAAAAACAGTCAAGTTGTCTCAAATGATGCCCTGGGCACGAACTAGCTTTTTTTTTCCTTCCTCAACTTATATTCACAACAGATTTGATTTCCTGCCAAAACCACCAACAGTTCTCTGATCTTTTTTATTATTAAAACAACAAAATTTCAAAGTTTTTCTATAGCAAATTTTGATGGCCTGTTGATGCAGCGAAGCTGGGTCTACGTGCATAGCGATAGGGAGGGCAATTGGCTTAGCAGTTTTGATAACCAACAAAGGAGAGTTTTGCTTGTAGAGCCTTGAGTTTTTTCTATTTTTCCACTACATAAACCTTTAGGTAAAAGGGAATACCCACGGTATGTTGCTACAAGGATATACTATAAAAAGGCAAAGAGAGAAAACTAATTTTTGATGTTTTTTCCTATTGCAGGAAAAAAGACTACACGTCTTAAAGTGGGAACAATATCTACAGAAAAAAACTAGAAAAGTTCAAACTAAAAGAGATTTTTAGCATATGAATTACCATAATACTGAATTAAAATTTTGAGAAAAATTAAGAATTCAACTAAGTATTCTGTGATCCGAATTTTAATCAAATTGTCCAAACTTTAGGAGCCTTGATCTCCCTCGTATGGTGACTAGTAGTAGTTGACGATCTGATCATACTTATGGACTCATAGCAACAACCTCCTGGATTGCCATAATGAGATCTGAGAAACACCACCATTGACAAATTCCATAAAAAAGATCAAACCATTATAAACATCAAAAAATATGATCAATATGATATTTCCATTATTTGATGATCAAATCATGATCATAAGCACTATGATTGATCAAATACTAGATCTAATCCCTATATCACAGGTCCCCCATTTTAAAGGATCTTACTCCTAAATTAAAACTCTAAATGGAGGAAAGCTGTATGTCAAGCTTTGCTGGTGTACATTTGCTTTGCTAGATAATTAATCTTTTAAGAAACTTTTAGAACTTGACAACTTATTTTGAAAACTTGATTTTTTTTTAAAGTTTCCTTATTTGTGGAGATTGGATAATATTTCATCTTTAGGAGCCTATCATAACTATTCAACATCACATCTTGAGTGTCTTACTTGGTTTGCTTTGTTTTAATAGTAATGTCTTTCTTTTGAGCTTGTCAAAACTATAGAGGCTGAGTTTTTCATATCATTTTCCTATTTGAATAGGTTGGAGGATGCTCCTTCAAGCTCCATTAACATGGTGCTCCTTCATAAATATTTGGTAGGCTCTTGCTCCATTACTTTTTTAAAAGCCAAATTTTATTCCTTTAGGATGCCTTTGGGTAGCTCTAAAGTGCAACTAAATGCAACCCCAACCACTCATTGATCACCTTAACTTTTGTAGAGTCAATCTTGAAGATCGATTTTCAATACATCAGCAACTTTAGCAAGGGGTGTTGAGTGTTGAATTCTCGCTCCTTTAACTTTAACATCTGCATGCCGCCTTTTTCGCCGTAGGCAAAGAAGGTATGATTTTCCCTTCTTCACTTAAGCGAAGCTGCATTCACGGGAATTTATGGTCGGCATTGATAAGTCTATCTGTTTGCCTTGATGTAACTATATCTCCCATTGACATGTCATAGTATTTTTTAATGCTAAAAAAATCTTCACTTCCATTGTGAGCCAACACTTATAAGGCCATTGATGTAGTGTCATAACAATTAGGAAGGCATTAGTTGTCAAATGGACATACCTCACATACCATATCATCGATAGTCTTTGTTGATTACAAATTTCATATGGCATCGGAGATCAATCATCAATAAAGGCGCTTGTTGAATCCAACAGAAAGGATAATGATTGAGATGTAGTAAATAACTAATCCTATTTTCAACACCAAATTGATAAAATTGAAATTCTTCTAGCGTTCAATGTCACTGATGGCACTGTTCACCTCTTGTTTGATCTGGATTCTCAAGGTGAAGAACTTTCTTGTGTCCTAGCTGAAGCACAACCGGAGTAATATATCTTCCAGTATCGCCAATAGAGAAAAAACAAATCGGTCCAATTTATCCAATGTAATTTGGACCATGTTGTCCACCACAATAGCAATTTTTTTCTTTCCATTTTTCTTTCATTTTCAGAGAAGAGATCAACGTGCAGTTTCTATTCAAATATGAATAAAAAGAAAGTTTTTTTTTATCATCTACTATGTTTAGAGCAGCCCCAAGCAAAGAATTACTCTAAAATGTGCTCAAACAATAGGCTAAACTCACAAGATGGCAATTCCTTAATGATAAGAGTAGTCATTTCTCTCACAAGGAGGAATTCTTTTTAGCTTGAGCATCGGATGATCCCTGGATAGTAATTTTTACCAATCTTCACCCATTACCACCTTGACATTTGGGCATGTAAGGAAGGCGACTAATATGTTGCAAAATTGTGGTTGATTTCAATGGATTCTATCCATTAACTTTAGTAGTTTTGATGCAAGTAAAAATTTGAGAGAGGGCCCCAAATTTTTGCTAAACAATAACTAGACTCTTCTTAGGATAAGAAAATAAACTAGATAAAAGAAGATACTCCAAATTCTCAAAACTAAGCAAACTACAACAAGACAAACCAAAAACAATTCACTTTTATAAAATAAAATGACTTACAAATGACGCGTACAAACTTTGACATAAACCCTAAACTTGCATTCCTTGAGACGAAAGATACTGATGGCGTCGATCTTGCGGAGAGAAGAAGAGGTTAATAGGCCGAGACGAAAAAGGAGAAGCTCGCAAGCTTTCCTAGAAGAAAAAAGAAGAAGTTGACAAAGCTCTCAAGCTTTTCCAAAAAACCCTCAGGTTTTCTTACTCCAAAAATTGCATTTTTACAACCTTTTCTATGCCAAAACACCTCCATTTTATAGGCAAAAGAGGGGAACCAAACAGCCATACACCTCCAACCAAACCAATTAGATTTAGGGAAATGAAAGGTCAACAGCCACAACACACCAGCCCTCACACGACACAACAAACAGAAAAGAAAAGCCACGGGAACCAAGCAGGCCACCACGGGAAACAAGCAGCCAGTTGCAGGAACCAAGCAGAAAGCCACGGGAACCAAAGGGGCAAGGCACCATAAAATCAGCCAGCATAGGAAAACGAGAAGACAAAGGGGAGGAGAAGAAATAAGTGGGGAAATCAAAGAGACACAAGAAGAAACCAAAGAGACAAAGGAAAAGGGGAATGAAGCTAATAATTCTTCAATTTATGCTAATAATTCTTCAATTTATGAGCTTAAGACACTCTACTAGATATTAATGAGCTGACATCTAGTAGAGGATATTAAAACTCACCAAAAATAAAACCCAACTTGTTTTGACCCCCCCCTTTGCATGCATCAAGTTTTTAAATGAAAAATCTATTGTACTTTTTAGATTTCCTTTGTTACTAGCATATGTTTATTGCTTCCTTATTATCTCGTTTATAAACCTTTATTTATAATGAAAAATTTTGGCCTACATAGCATGGAGTATTTCACAACTCTCTCCATGAAACCTTATTAGCTTCTCTTTTTCTTTTTCCTTTCAATTTCCAACATTCTTCTTTACTGAAATCAGCAATTTGACAATTATCACAGAATTTCCTAAACATTATTCTTTCTTTTTAAAAAAAAATTACACCTTTCAGGTAATTCTTGAGTACTCTCTTTTTTATTTTGGTCTTGCGATCTATGACTATCATTATCATACAAGCCTAATTGGTAGCAACAAATGAGAATAGGAGAGATTCTTTTGCAAAATGAAAATAAAATCATAAAATATACTTCAACATTATTTGTACATTCCCCAGATTAATTCTTAATAAATCTGCCTAACAATAAAACTAAGCGATGAATTCCTATAGATATTATCCTTGAAGTTGCCTCAAATTATACCAGTGATTCCATCAATCTTATACAAGGCCACAGGATAAAACTCTTGGCATATCAGCTGCTTGAACATGAACAAGTATCCTCTTGATGGATATTTATATTTAGAAGGGTGTTCCACCACAGCAAGGTATGATGCCAACCTTTTAATAAGTGTGATATCCACAAAAGGCGAAATCTCCAACCAGCAATTCATTACTCCAGCTTCTCGATAGCAAAAATCCAATCATATGTAAGAATCTCCAATATGGTTACTACCATGACTGATATTCTCATCTTCATCCCTTCATTCTTGTTTGCATTTGGAAAGGAAATAAGAGTATGACTTAACCCATTAGTTGCAACAGTGACTGTTTGCGTCCTTA
The DNA here is from genome assembly GCA_022539455.1 of Dendrobium nobile. Classification (NCBI taxonomy): domain Eukaryota; kingdom Viridiplantae; phylum Streptophyta; class Magnoliopsida; order Asparagales; family Orchidaceae; genus Dendrobium; species Dendrobium nobile. The sequence goes on along the minus strand of CM039726.1, from coordinate 64,792,384 downwards.
TCCACTTCATTATAATGCTCATTTGTTATGTCAATCTAACCACAGTTTTATTTGGAATTGAATCATTGTTAGCCATTGACTAGCTTTCTTCTTGTTCTTTGTCTCTTTCTTGGCTTTCACCTAACCAACCAATAGTTCTCTGATTTTTTATCGCTAAAATAGCAGATTTTTCACAGTTTTGTTCCTATAGCAGATATGGGTGGCCAGGTGAAAGCAATGAGCCTAGTGCTTCCACGAATAACAGCAGGGAGGGCAATTGGCTTTAGCAGATGTGATAACAAATAATGGAGAGTTAAGCTTATGAGGCCTCATAGATCTTTTCATTTTTGCCTTCTATTGCAAGAAAATGGTAAGTGAACAGGCATTTACAACATAAATATGAAACAATCCATTGCTAAACAAACTCCATAACAAGAGAGAACCTTGTCATCAATAGCAAAATAGATAAATTGAAACCAATAAAATAATTCCAATAGAATTTATCTTAATCTTAAATCATAAATTCAAAACAAATTTATCCAAACCACTTTAAAAATTAAGCTCATCCTTATCTTTGTTGTAAAATGAAATTTAATTCAACAGTACACTTTTTGTGCTCTGATCTCCCTCATATGGTGCTTGATTGACAATCCAATTCAATGCAGTGTGATCTGAGAATCACCACTGTCAATATTTTTTATATAAAATTGAATAGTCAAAAGTTAGCGACCAAAATTTCTTCAATTTTTTCACAATTTGATGTCCAAATCTATAAAATTGAATAGTCAAACGTTCAACAACCAAAATCTCTTTGATATTTCACAATCTGATGCCCTAATCAAGATCATAAATGATTTAATTGATCATAAAAAGATTAACGTGGAACACAAAAATCCTACACATCCATTGTTCAGATCTACTCAAGGTTTTACTCTAGTATTTAACAGCTTCTATAATAGCATGGATCTGCTTAAGTTCATTCCATGATAAATATACCTCAAGCACTTGATACCAAAAAATGAAAAGGTATAAAATATGAAGTTCGGGGACATATGTAATGCATAAAAGACCAATCCCAATTCTAACCCTGATCCTAAAAGGGCCACTTGATTGTAAAACAAATAGGTGAAAAGATTGAAATTTTTTTTCCCAAATGCAATGCCTAAGTCTATATTACAACTAGCACCAGCTTAAGAACTTAGGTTGCGCATAGCATGCAGGACACCTATAGTTCTGATAAAATACAGGTGTGGTGTAGTGTACTAAGTGGTACCAGAAAAACAGTTAATGGCTTCCGCTCGGGTTACATACACATATGACCATCAACGCAAAAACACTTCAATCGTTATAGAAATATGTAAAACCTTTACCAAAATAAACCTTTTTTAGGGGGGGATTCCATAGGATGTAATAAAAGAAAATGTGACATAAAAAAATAATTTTACACCGTCAAAATGTTCTTATCTAAATGCATAAACCTTTAACTATCCATAAATACACAGATATGGTATAATTATGTTAAGATAGATCTGCTAAATGAGCAAAAAGATAATAAACTAATAAAGATAACAGGTAAATAAACGAGAATTCTTCATGAAATGGAGTGCAGCTTACTTTTCATTCCTCTTGTACAATCATCACCAACTAAGGAGATTTCATCAACCTTTTCTTCATCAACCTTTTCTTCATCAACTACTCTTTGAATCTCTTCAATGTTAATTTCTTGGACTTTTGTGAGTTGTTTTTTTTTATGTTTACAATTCTTCTTGAACTTCCCTGTCACCAATAGATGAAACAAAATTAACATTCATTGCTTAAACAAGCAGTAAAGCTAGACATATCAGTGATTATGAATATAGAAAATTCACTAGCTTTGGTCTTCGATTCATTTGCAGTGACCTCAGGCTCTATAAAGCTGTCAGTCTCATTCAATGTTTCTGAGTGGATGGAGCTTTCCAAACTATAAATCTTTTCTGATCTTCGACCTTAAAATCAAGAGTCAAAAATTAATAAAAAAAAACAACTAGAAAGAAAAATAGGAACATGTTATTTTTCTTTTGCCAATCTACCATACCTTTAATTTTGTGTTTCCTCTTTATAGAAACCTTTTTGTTCATCTTCACATGGTAAATTTTTCTTTTCTTAAGCTATAGGAGGTTGACTTTAGCACATGCCACGTCATTAAACTATAATAAGAGTAAGACAACCAATATTTTCTTAGTAGTTAGTACTTTGATTAACATTTCAATTTTGATTGACCTCTTTGTAGTTATCTTCAATTCTACTTTATCTTATGTTAAGTTATTTCATTGTAGTTCAACATAACATAAGAGAAGCATCACTTGTAGGATTTGAATGAATGACAACAGGTTTTGAATACCCATATTCTAATCTACATAATATTTTTCAGACTTAGCAGCTCAACCCTCAAATAAGCTGAAACAATCAAAGATACTCCTCCCACATCCATAACAATATATAAGTGAATAGGATTCTTCATCTACCACCACATCTACTTCTCATAATGATGCGGACATACGACGAAGGACGATATTTACAGGAAGAGTTGAAGATTGACGGACGGGATCAATCCGTTTTATTTTAGTTTATTAATTGTATTTTGATTTAATTTTGTAATTTTACCTTTTTACCCTTTTATTTAAGAGTCTTGTCTTATGTAAGCCCAAGGGGCAAATGTGTCTTTTAGTTTCTTTTGAGGCCTATATATAGAGGTCCCTTCTCTTGTATTAGGGATGATGGATTATTAATAAAATTTTGTTTGCACTTGTGTTCTTTGGAGAGAACTTGGGCGAGATTCCTATGGGAGGGAATCGGAGTTTTCACCAGCTGCAGGATGGGTCCGAGCACGTGGCTTAAAGTCCATTGTAAGGGCAATGTATTACCCGTCAGCTACAGGATGTGTCCGGGCTCACGGTTGTATCTTTCTTTCCCTAAATCCTTTTCTCCTCCCTTGACCGCCGGCCAAAATCCTCCACTTGCCACCGACCGATTCTCCCACAAACCCCTCCAAAGCCACAAGCCTCCTCCAATTTATCCATATCAACCACCGGCCATAAACCACTCCACCACCACCTCCTAATCGGCCACCCCATCTCCTTCCATCCTCCTAGCCGCCGGCCACCCCCATCCCTTTTTTCCTCTTAATAATGATTTTAATCATCATTAATACCTACCAAAATTAGTCTACCTAATTTGGGGTAAGAATTAAATATAATTGAAATTCAAATTTGAATTTCAAATACTTTCCAAAAATTACCTAAGCTAAATTAGAAAAGTTCTTGAATTTAAGTCTAATTTGATTTTAAATTAGATTTAACCTAATTACACTTTTCCTAATTTCGAATCATGATTTAGGATGTTATAAATTCCCTCCCAATTCCCCTCTCCCCATTAATTACACCCATTATATCCTTCCTTAATCGCCGGCCTCCCTCTCACTTCTCCTTAGATCTCAAATTAAATTCCCATTAGTTATTTCCTTATTTAGCCTCTTGTTATTTGGAAAGAATTTGAATTCAAATTCAAAATAATTTGAATTCCAACAGCTTTCTAATTAAACCAACTCTCATTTAGGAAACCCCTCAAATCTCTCAAATCTGAAATTAATTTCATATTTAATTACCCCATCACATTTAATGATATGGTCCACATACATTGTATGTGGACATTTCTCCTCCCTCCCCATATAGCCAACCACATCTCTCCCTAATTTTAACTATTTCCTTCCATATTAAGGAATCCAATTAGGGAAATAATTAATCACCTATTTATCCTTCCCTCCACCTTATTTGAAAATCAAATTCAAATATCTTAATTAAGGGAAATCTGTTAATTTTTTTATTACCCCCCCCCCCTTCATTCTACATCACATAACAGTTTTGAATTATATCACAAGACCTGCATTTTGAAATTGCTACCATTATGCATTAAATGATATTGCTATACATCAAACAAAAGGGATTATCTGCTTAATTATTTACTAACCATGCTACTCAGCAAGGTACAACAACATAAAATTCATCCACAGCTTCAAATTGAATTACAATAAAGAAAGTATTGCAACAAGTGATTATGTTCACCTATCATGTACAGTCAATATACCAACAGCAGTATCAGCATCAAGTATCAACCTATCCCAACTAATTGGGTGTGACTTGTGAATCCTTATTTTCCATTAATGCGACAAATTCAAACCAGCATACAAGAAACAAATTCAAATCTGAATCATAAATCCAATACAACATTTCAAGCATCAAGTCTAGGATTGAGGTAGATTTTTCTCAAGGTTTATTTATGGCAGCCTATCCAACATGAATGAACTACATCTCAATTGTTTACAAAGTACTCAAATTATGGAAACTATAAACGATTGCAAAACCAACAACCTGCAGAAGAAAGTCATTTATATTGGACAATAGCTTTAGTGCCAACACCAGTATGTCAAGGAATAATCCATAAATATGTTTCTCGCTTTAAAGTATATTGAATGAAGAAATTATTTTGGTTCATCCAAAAGAAAAAGCCTATCCCAACATTAATAAATGAAATAGTTTCAAAAATGAAAATGGTTATGGGATTCAGCCTTGATAAACAACAAAATTCAAGACATAAAAAATAGGAAAATCCATACCTTTCAGGATTTTAGATCCCTTTTCAAATTCAGAAGGAGATTCAGAGGCCCCAATTGATTGATCAGAAGTTTTATGCTCTTTTATCCTCCTCTTTTTAGTCTTGGCTGATAGACACTCACCATCCATTCCTACTTGAATCAATAAAAAATCTCGATGGGCTCCAGCCTAGACAAACCAGAGAATTCAATAGATGAGCAACCAGTAAAGTCCATACCTTTCTGGATTTTAAATCTCTTTTCAAATTCAGAAGGAGATTCAAAGACTTCAGTTGATTCATCAGAAGCTCTATTCATTTTTTTCTTCCTCTTTTTGTTCTTGAACAATATTCTCTCAACATCCTTTCCTGCTTGCATCAATAAAAAAATCTCAATAGGCTCCAATCCAGGCAAACAACAAAAGTCAAAGATGAGCAGCAAGGGAAATCCAAACCTTTTCGAGTTGAAGGTCGCTTTTCAATTTCAGAAATAGATTTATTGGCATCAATGGATTCACCAAGAGCTCCATTCTCTTTTATCTTCCTCTTTTTGGTCTTGCCTAGGAGCCTCTCACTATCCTTTGCTACTCGCATCAATAAAAACATGAAAAAGCATAACTTAAGTAGCAATTTAGATATAGCAAAATAAAATTCATAAAAACATACAGTATACACACATAATGAAATGAGAAAACTAGTACACAAACTACGACAAGATTAAAGCTAACATCTGACCAATGAGATTCTCACCCAACATGAAGCTGGGTTTTGTAAGAAAATTATTCTATTAGATATCAATGTTGCAAGAACTTCCCTTTCTGTGAAAATAGCACTATTTAACATGCAACTGAGAAGAAAAAAAATGTGAAACTTTCATACACCAAAAATAAATGTAAGAATAATAAGTTTGGTTCATCAAAGGCCAAATCACCGTCAAACAATGAACTAAGGGGTTGTTTGGTATTGGATTTACAACGGGATTTAAGTCGGATTTATGCTAAATCCAGCCAAACGGCTTTTGTGCGCGCGTTACATCCCGGCAATGGGTAAATCCCGGATTTAAGGATTTACGACTTAAATCCCGGATTTACTAAATCCCTCGATTCGGCGAATTTATGGGATTTGGCCGAAGAAACGCGCAAAAGGTAGAAAGTTACCTTCACAGCCAGCGAGCTCCCGTTGTTGCTTCCGATCAAAATGTCATGACTTCCAATCCGACAAGAAGGGAAAGCCATCAAAGGAGCAAAGTCGAACATCCACGAAGGAGTCGAAGACCTCCTGCGAAGCAACAAAGCGGAACAACAATGACGAAAAGAGAAAATGAAAGGCAAAACCTAGATGCTTCTAAGTTATTATTGATTAACTTACTTAATATAATTTAAAATAATAATAATTAAGTAAATATTTAAATAATTATTAGTATAATTAGTGAATAAATTAATTATCTAATTTAACTTAATTGAATAAATAGTAATATAATTAATTATTAAATATTAATATAATTAGCTTAATTAATATAACTTAAATATACATTATCAACTATATAATTAATATTATAATTAATAATTAATGAGTAACTTATATCTAACATATTATTAAATTCATAACACATTAATTTTTTTAAATTATAATTTTATTTTTAATTTAAAATTATCTTCATCACATTTAAATCCCTAACTGTCATCAATCCTGAAATATGTTACCAAACAATTTCTCAAGATTTAACAAGATTTATCATTTGTAAAACCAAACAGTTTTCAGGATTTAACACCCTCAGGATTTACAAAATCCGGATTTAGAAGATTTACTAAATCCAACTAAATAAATCTCACTTGTTACCAAACAACCCCTAAATGTCATTAACAAGTCACTTAATCAAAAAACAACTCTTTTCAAATCAATCCATTTAAACATAACATAAGTTTTAAAATAACATTATATTTATAAATAGTGAAATTATGAGATTACCCAAAACATTATATAGTATAAAAAAAATAAGAACTCAATTTAAATTCATTCAAACTCTATAATGATAAAGCCAAGAACTCTCAAATAGCATCTACATATGAAATAATGGGAACGTGGACGTCGAGGCATGCACGATACCATCCTTCTCATATGCTTGTTGTTAGAAAGAAAGTCAGTCCCTTTCGGTCTCCCAAATGGCCCTAACTCTCAAACCTTCGCCTCAATTGCTTTTCCAAACAAAATTGAATATGAATAAAGCAATGATTTTGCTCAAAAATACAAACAGAGAAACACCAAAGGGAGGAAGCTTCATCACCTTCTTTCTCCTCTATTCAAATACAAATCGAGCTGTAGATTCCTAAACCTTCAATATTGGAAAATGTAAATAACCATTCCAGCTAAAATTTTTAAAATTATTTTAAGATGTCTAATAGAAAAAAATAGATTGTCTGTAAAGTTGCTTTCAAAGAGTCATTTTCAGGTCTCTTAAATCAATTCTCACTCACATGCCATTAGCTAGTTTAGATATGGAAAACAAATCCAGAGGTTGTCAATGAGACTTCAATGCATCTCTTGTGGGCTATAAATCATTAACCTCCCAAAAAATATGAGGCAACCACTTGCATTTCTCTTGGGCAGCAACAGGTACAAGATTGCAAAATTATTCCTTATGCAACATGCGAGTAGGCTATGAGTGCTTTGTTTATGTATTCTTGATATTGCTGTGTATTCTTGCATACAGAATATTTTACTTACATAAAACTATACGGTAGGACAAAAAAAATCTCAAATTGTTGTACTTCCAAGCAAGAAATACATAGAAAGAGAAGAAGTTTCTAACATCAACATATAATTCTATTATGATTACTAAAATAACAAAATTTTTTAGATTCATTTATCAAACAAAGTTCTCAAAGATAAGCACCATTATAGAGAGCGGGGGGCAAAAGAAAGGAGACATCTTCCAAGCAATTCTCAAATTTTGTTGAGTGTTTGCAATCAATTGCAAGAGATTAAGGAGAGAAATTCCACCCCAGAATTTCTGATGAAAGGAGGGAGAAATGCCAAGTACCTCACCCAACTTCTTGCTCGCAAGGGGTTTGACGATCAGAGTAAACAAGGCCCTTTCCGTCTTCCAATCTATGCCAATCTTTTAGTTCACTCTCCAAGGTTTTACTAGGGTTTTAACAGGATTTAAGCACAATATTTAACTTAAATCCAACCAAAAAATTAAATAAAAAATGAACCCTACAGAATTCTAAAGCACGTTTCTTCATTATTTTGCCTTAAATGTCGGATTTTCTAAATCCTGAGATTGGACGGAATTAATTCAAATCCCCAAGGGGCTGTTTGGTATCGGATTTACAGCGGGATTTAAGTCGGATTTACGCTAAATCCAGCCAAACGATTTTCGTGCGCGCATTAAATCCCGACGATGGGTAAATCCCAGATTTAAGGATTTACGGCCAAAAACCCGGATTTACTAAATCCCTCGGTTCGGCGGATTTATGGGATTTGGCCGAAGAAGCGCGCGAAAGGGAGAAAGTTACCTTCACAGCCAGCGAGCTCCCGTTGTTGCTTCCGATCAAAATGTCGTAACTTCCGATCCGACATGAAGGGAAAGTCGTCGAAGGAGCCAAGTCGAGCAGCCAAGAACCAGCCGAATAAGCGACGCGTGCAAGCAGAAGAGCAACGACGAAAAGAGAAGATGAAAGGCAAACCCTAGACGCCACTAAGTTATTATTGATTAACTTATTAGTCTTATTTGGAACGACTTTTTTTTTGCTTCTAAAAATTGAGTTTTAGTACAAAAATTAAAAAAATTATATTACAACTCCATTTTAAAAAGCAATAAAAAAGGCGTCCCAAACGAAGCCTTAGACTTCGTTTCTGGACTGCTTTACTCTTGCTTTTTAAAATTATTTTTTTATACAATTTTTTTATTTTAATATTTTATATTAAAACATTATTTTAAAAACATTACAAAATTGTTTCAAATAAAATCTTAATTAATATAATTTAAAATATTAATAATTAAAAATCTAATTAGTGTGTAAATTAATTATTTAATTAAACTTAATTGAATAATTAGTACTTAAATATTGATATAATAAGTTTGATTAATATAACTTAAAATATATATTATTAAATATATAATTAATAGTGTAAATAATAATTAATGATTAACTTCTACTTAATACATTATTAAATTCATAGCATATTAAATTTTATTTTTAATTTATAATTATCTTTTTCACATTTAAATTCCTAATTATCATAAATCCCGCAATATGTTATCAATCAGTTTCTCAAGATTTAACAGGATCTAACATTTGTCATACCAAATAATTTTCATGATTTAACACCCTCATAATTTTCTAAATTCAAATTTATAAGATTTACTAAACCCCGCTAAAGTTAAATCCCACTTGTTGCAAAAAAACCCCCAAGTATCACAACCCCTCTTCTCCTTCATATGTTGGCCTGTCTAAGCCTTCTTTATAGAATTCTCGTTGTGGCTTCCTCACTTATTGTCATCAAGGTTTTTGGAAATTTGGGTAGGAGCGCAAGATAGGCGAGGGTTTCGGGGGTGTGTTCCATAAACAAAAATTCAACAAGCGCCCTCAACCTAATAGAAAATATACATCGAAAATATGGCCAATGAAAAATAGACACAATCAATATACATAGGGTAAATTTTTAAAATAAATATCGTTAAGAATTTAATTAACTATTAAACCAACAAAATAAATAAATTTAACTAATAAATTAATTACTAGTTATCAAATTACTTATTTAAATGTTAATTTAATAAGTATTTGATATAAAATGAATTAGTTAAATATTTTTAAATAACTAATTTAATCCCGTTGTTGCTTCTGGATTTATGTCCGACCATCATCATCAAGCCTTCGTCGACAACCAATCAACCATCATTGGGTCTTCATTCGACCACCGTCACATGTAGACCCTCCGACCGCTGTCGCCTGCCGATTATAATCCCTCCAACCCCCATCGCTCGTCGACTACCGTCCCTCCAACCTTTGTCACCTGCCGACTACGGTACCTCTGACCACCATTGTCCGTAGACTACATTCCCTTCGACAATTGTCTCACATAGACTACGACCCCTCCAACATCTATCACTCGCCGACTACGATCTGTCTGACCAAATGAATAGGCCAACATTCTCTTGAAAATTAACTTTTTTGTCCATGGATTACTCCAACTCTAACAATGTAATGTGTTTTATATGATGTATATTTGCTACATTGAGCCAAGACATTCCCTCAAGAAAGAACATCATTTGTAATCAAATAAAAACATCAATATAAACATTTTATTAGGTCATACATAGTGATTTTTCTCATTTCCAGAGTTTTCCATATAAAAATCTTGATGTTTCTTATGACTCTTCCACCTCTCTCTCATATGTATATGTGCTGGATCTTCGTACAAACATAGGATGCTAAACTTCATATCTCTACCGCCGCAAATGTTCGAGGACGCAACAATAATATAAATTTAAATATTTAATTATAATATTTGAATAAATATCTACTCATTTCTTTTATATATATATATACTAAGTTAGTTATGTATATATAAATATATAACATAAGTTAGTTTAATAAAATTAGTTAGATAAAGTTTTGATTTAACGTATAATAACTACTTTTCCGTCAAATTCCATTCGCATGAAATCAATTTTTTTTTTTTCAATTATTCTATTGACACTCATTCAATAAAATATATGAAATTCAAATTTCACAATTTTATTGAACGTGTAAAATAATTTTGAGCATTTAATAATTCCGCCTCCCGATTTCACCTAAAGAGTAAAATAAATTTTCATATTCTTTAAATACGTAATTTCATATAAGTGTATTTGCTTCGTTCCTTCTTAAATTAGTTCATCCGCCTTTCTAAAAATTTTTCCTATTGGGAGGCCATCTCTCCTAAAACCCTAGCCGACCCTCCGAGAGCGAAGGAAAATATGGGCAGCGATAGCGAGACGGAGAAGACAATAAAGGAGAAGAAGAAGCTGATCTTGCTCGCGCCGATAGCCAAACCCCTCGCTGGAAAAAAGCTCTGTAAACGAACCCACAAGCTTGTACGCAGTGGTATTTCACGTTTTCTCCGTTCCCGTCAATCTACAATTCGGCTGAGAAGCTTCTATCCTTTATTTTTTATTTTTTCTTCATTCAAAGAACTATTTTTTATTGAAATTTTCGAGGATGAACTTTTCATATTGGGGCGTTATTCGAAAGGCCCGATTTTTACGTAGAATGTTTCTTCTTTCTGTGTCTTCTTGCTTTGCGTCAGGTTTTGGTTTAGTCCTCATATGTTGTCTTTCATACCTCTTTCTGATTTGTTTTGAATGAATTTACTTAATTTGGAGCTTTTAATTCTCAGCTACTAAAGCCAAATGCGTGAGGAGAGGAGTGAAGGAAGTGGTTAAAAGCATCCGCCGTGGTCATAAAGGGTAGGTATTCTATGTCCTGTGATTTATATTATCTGGTAAATCTTCACAGCAGTAACTTTAACGAGAACTTTGGTAATCCACGAATAAGTGATTTTGCGTGCGAAGAGAATCTATTTTTCATTCATGAAACATGAAGAAGAGTTTACAACATGACAAAGCTTTAAATAGTCTAAGATATTTCTAAACTACATCTTGTTTTAGTATACGAATAGTAATAATTTAGAAAATAAAAATATAATAGGTGGCATACCGGCCACCTATGCTGAGCACTCATTTTAAATTGTGGATCCACCTTGTAGAGTACTCTAAACTCTTTGGATGGCTTGTGCGATTTAATTATATTATTTGGCTAAGTTTAGGTTGATGAAACTTTGATGTAGAACATCAAACTACATTGGAATGCCTCACTATAAGATCAATATCAAATTCTTAGCATGAGATCAAGGGCTAAGATATCATCATCAAGAAAGTATCAATAAAGAGCCTTGATATTGAACTTTAAAAAAATATAGCTTGAAATTTAAAATTGTAGTAATTTTCTTTTTTAATTTAATATGAAACATTTTGGAATTATATTTTCTTTATTTCAGTTAGCCTTAGGATTGATTAGGAAGCAGTAAGGTTAACCACTCGATATGAGGATAGAATCTTAGAGTGTTGTAGTTTCACTCAACTTCCTTATTTTCTTTCCTAAATTTGATTTTTTCCTCTTCATTTTTTTCAAATTTTAATTGTTGAATCTAATGTAATTGTTTAAATATTTTTGGAAATGAATGATATTTTTTAAATATTTTGACAAAAATTAGAAGTAAAATCTCTAGGCTTTAGAGCTTGGTGGCCTACTCTTTCTCTTCAGGTTCTTCTTAGTGGAATATATTGGTATCTTTATTCTATTTGATTATCTCTCTCCCAATCTCTCGTAACATATTCTCTCATCTTGCTAGTATTATCCTACAATATTTCGGTATTTCCTCAGAAAACCTTAAATTCCTAAAAAAATTCGAAACCCCCTCTTGAAGCTGTTAGCTAAGCTAGTGATTCTTTTGGCTTAGTTTTGGTCATTTTTTTCTCAGTTACCTTTAAAATACCTTAAATATTCACCCAAGCAGTCCCTAGAATCCACTTGGAAGGTTTCGGATTCCAATCACATCACAATAGTTTTGGATCAAGTGTGACAGTGAAGGAGAGCTTATACTATCCCTGTGTGCCCCAATATAAGGAGAGCTGATACCCTGAATACGATCTATATCTCGCACACCTCCCAGTTCACCACTACCAGATTGTTCTCCATAGGCTTCCACTTTATCAATTTATTTCTCCTACGACTCCTCTTTTTTCCACCCCAACCTCCAAGCCTAACCACTTTGACAATCAAACCCCAATGATCTTCTCCGTGCTACCGCCCATTTGTTTGACTACAATAGCCTCCATTGTTTTGAACCCCTCCTCTCCTTTTTTGTTGTTGATGGTGATGGTTCTCAAATGGAGAACTTGCGGATGAATAGGGAGGATGAGCAATACAACAACATATATGTGAGCCTATTGAGGTATCGTATTAGGTCACCTAGATTGGTTTGATTTTAAAATTGTCATGCTAATTGGTATGGAGGGCAAATTTTTTAGAAAAGAAAGAAAACAAAAGCAAAAACACACTAACAAATATGTTCTTAGTGTATATTTTTCTATTTTTATATTTTATGATACTAGTTTGTTACATTGTCATATATTGTACTTCTTAACGATGCAGCTTGTGTGTAATTGCTGGAAATATTTCACCTATTGATGTAATCACACATGTCCCCATACTGTGCGAGGAAGCCGATATTCCATATATTTATGTGCCATCAAAGGAGGTCAGTTGGAACTCTTTCTATTGTCCTTCTAATTTTTAGTAATTTAAAATAAAAATGAAGATGTCCATTGAAGTGTTAATTAAACTCTCCCGATTTAAAGGTTTTCCACCATTGATAGCTATTAAATATTCTCATCCACCTCTATTGAAGCTGCATTTGTTTTCTTGCCAAATAATCCATTCTGGCATACTTTTTCGTTGATTTTATCTTCCTAGGATCTCGCCACCGCCGGAGAAACTAAGAGGCCAACATGCTGCATACTGGTGCTGACAAAGCCAGTCAAGGGGGAGCTGGACCAAGAGGTGCAGGAGAAGCTTAGAACTGAATATGAACAGGTTGTTTCTGAGGTGAAACAATTGGCATCGTCTCTTTACTAAATTCTGAGCAGAATGGAGTTGAGCCAAACTTATCTTACGGTGCCCTAGTTGTAGCTTGCAGAGAAGCTGAAATAGTGAGAGTAGAATTTGAGCAGGTTGTGTTGAAGTGAGCTAATGCTATTTCTCTACTAGCAATTAGTGGCATAATCGATGGAAGAAAAGCTTGTGATTCGTAGTTGTAATTTTTATTGATGTTAATTTTATATGAATTTTGAGGACCACTAACAATGTGCTTATTTAAAAATGCATCTTTTTTTATAATGGAAAAATAGATCAACTAGTACTGTGGTACATGAGTGCAATTTCTGTATGATCTGTAGGCTAAAATTTTCTCTCTAGTATAGATTCTATTTTGATTTTATATGGAATTTGCAGTCATGGTAATCTGTCTAAGGATGCTATGATGATGCCTTGTCTCTGAATAAGCTGTTGGTGAAAGATTGGTGTTAGGCCAGTTCACCCTGAACCAGCCCAGCCGGCCCTCTACAGGTGGCGGCACTTGTCCGCCTCCCTTCTTGCCACCTACAATAGTGGGCCGCACTAGTCCAAATTGAATTCAAATTGCAAAGGAGGGGGCGGTTAGGGCTTGGGAGGGAAATTAGATTAGGAAATTTTATGTATTAAAGAGCATGAGATGTTTTAGGGAGAGATTATGTTTTGATTTGTTCTCTATTAGGGTTTTTTTTGGCAACTTGGGCTCTAGACTCTTGCCTAGAAATTTGGGAGAGATGATCCTCCTCTCGAATTGAGGATCTCTTGTATCTTGTTTTCATTTTTGTTTGGCTTCGATTTTCCTACCACAATATATCGTTTTGGGACTGATTTCACCCAGATTTTGCATTATTCTCGCTGCTTTTCACCATTTGGAGATAGGTTTGCTTGCGAACTCAAGTATTTCCTATCACTTGGCAAGGTAATCAATCCCTTTTTCCAGGGAGATTACTTATACCGAACACATTAATATATTCACCAACTATTTAAGTGTGGCTTCCTGCTGTATGCCTAATTTTGCATTCATTCCTGCTTCTCAAAGGGTGTAGCAAATTATCTGTTACTATTGTCCAAACTTTGCACTTGAATGCAAAGCTTAAACATTGTCATGGGAAACATAGGCTTCGTTTGGGACAACTTATTTATTGCTTTCTAAAACGGAGTTTTAGTACAAAAATAAAAAATTTGTACTAAAACTTCGTTTTAAAAAGCAGTAAAAAAGCCGTCCCAAACGAAGCCTATAATTTTCTAATGCTAGACGTTTGATATATAAATCTGATTCAATAAATAGAAGAATATCCGTCAAGATATTTCTATGTTCTCATACAAACCTCCAATACATGTTTATTGTCACATTAAGTTGGAATACAATTTACTAGATGAACAACTCAGTGCCCCAATTGTCTTCCTCCCAATCTCCTTATGTGTTGACAAATCTGCAGTTCTTTCTTACTTCACCTCCGACTGGATTGGTAATGTTTCCCATCTTCACCATTGCATCAGAGAAGTGCTTGAAGAAGATTATAGGGTCTACGGCATAGGTCTTTACGAGATCGGCGGTCTCGAACCCGACAAGGCTCGTGTACATTTCCTGGTCTGAATTAAGTAGCCCCTCTCCTTTTAGTAAAGATTCGTAGAAAATGTTGTCGAAAACGTTCGGACTGACATAGTCCATTGGAGAAATCTTGCTGTCATGTCCAATCTCAGGGCAGATTGATTGCAGCCTACTTAGATAGATTTTGGAGCCCAGGTCAAATTCTGATGTAGCTACAAAGTCTCCGTAGATCCTATCTCTGAAATTCACACACCTTGCCATTCCAATGGTGTGCGACCCTGCGAGATCATAGTAGAGATGTTTAATAACTTAGGCTTCGTTTGGGATGACTTTCTTACTGCTTCTTAAAATAGTTTTTTAGTACAAAATTTTTAATTTTTTGTACTAAAAAGTTATTTTAAGAAGTAATAAGAAAACTATCACAAATAAAACTTTAATTGATCAAAAGAAGCTGATCATATACTCAAAATTATATTATATATGATTCATGAGCTCTTAAAGTATACCTATTAGAGCCACCAGATCTTGTGTTGAGAGACCTTTACCAATGAACTTGGCTATGAGGGTGACAAGGTTCTGGTTTGGGGTGGGGATATCAGCATTTGCTAGCTCCAGGCTTGCAGTCTTTGCATCCTGCCGTCCGACCGGAACATCCCAATAAGGTCCCCCAACCTGTGCGGTGCACACAGTTTGAATGTGAGCCATCATATCATTATCGCTATTGAAAAATTATTACGTGCGGGTTCAAATTTGTCTGGACATCAATAAAAATACGTCACGTCGCCGCAAAAAATGTACCGCGCTTGCGGAACCGGATGGTTCTCCTGTCCGGTATCCGCACAGAATAATCGCGCATTGCTATTAGAGAATTAGATTTCCAGCTATGAGTAAGTTGTCTTTTCAGCTTTTTGTTATTATAAATCTTAGATATTTTGTGAACAACTGAGTTTTGAATTTGTTTGTTACCAAAAGGACTGCATCTCTTGCTGCTATGGCTAGCAAATCTGCGCATGATACAACTCCAGGGCACTCTCCTTCGAGCTGGTTCTTGATGCGATCTACAAGATCGAAACCGATCAGAGAGTTCACATTTTGAGAGGCTGTCTTCTCTCCTATCAGAGTCGCTGTGTCATCCAGTAGTACAGATCCATCACATCCCTGCAATCATTTGAAGATTTTATATTGCGGTTGTTGTAATAAATATAAAAGGGAACTCAAGTTATGTAAAAGTGAAGCCTTTCAAGTACATCAGGTCTTTTTCACTTCCAAAATCTTAAACAATGCATTTATGACTTTCTATAGAGAAGTTATTTGCCAAATATAAATACATGGAAATAAATATAGTAGGGGTGTCAAAATGTGTTTTTGGCTCAGGTTTGGGTTCACCCCTAAAATGACCCGTTATCATTTGACTAAACTCGAACATGACCTGATTAGAGATATGGGTCACATGCCTACACTAGAATCAAATCAGGTTTGGGTCTGAGTTGACCTAACATGACTCAACAACCAGTTTATTTTTAAAATTTTTTTAACTAAAACCATTTCGGCAAATCCAGTAAAAATATGCTCTTGGACCCTTTCGCGCGTTGACTCGAGCGAACAGCGTTGCCTTTTTTCTATTCCGCATGCTTTTTGGCCAAATCATAAATCTCCACTAGTCTGTGCGCTCGTTTGCCAAACAAAATAAAAGTTACAAAAGCCCGCCCATCTTGCTCCCATTTTGAATTTTGCCCGTCCTTGTCCTGCTATGCCGCTCCCATTTCGGATTACAAAATCTCGCTCGTACCATAGCTCCCACTCTAATTTCAGTTTTCGCCCGTGTGCTCCCGCTTCTTCCGCAAAATCCTTCTAAATCCGTACGATTTGGGTGAAGATCGAGTTAATTTCGGATTGCCAGGTTGTTGACTTGAACCCAACCCTTTTTTTAAATGGGTTCTATTGTTAGATCCGAATCTAACCGTTTTGTTTAATAGGTCAACTTGAATCCATAATTTTCTGGTTGGGCTAGGATCTGATCAATTTTTGTCACCCCTAAAATATAGAAATAACCAAAGATTCGTCACGCAAAACTTAGCCTATTCATCTTGCGAGCATACCTGAACTTGTTTCCATCTCTTAATAGTGCTATAAATTTATTTTTTTTCCTTTTGTTTATCTATTTTCTAGCAATGGCATGTGTTGGATCTTTGTTTTAGCACGCTGACTCTTCTTATTGTAGACCACCTTTGAATTGAAATATATTCTATGATTTAGTCCTTGAAATAAAATAAACGGTTTCTTTTGTGATATTTAAAAAAAAAATGATATTTATATTTTTAAAGAGTATTATTAAGTATAATTGACTTTTGATTTTTGTATCTTTATCTCTCGTGGATTTTCACTTAAAGCTTTCATGAATATTTTAATTCATTCGTGATAATATCTGAAGATATGCTTGGGATTGATCCTACAAGTAAAAAAAATCTTGTTTCCACCCTTAGGCTCGATGATTTATTGAGTTAAAGATAAGTTTTTCACGAACATAAAACCTAAATTATAGAATATATTATATATATGACCATATATGTCTTCATATATTCATATAAATATAAATACATGAATAAAAATATTCAAAATCTATAAGTGTATATGAAATATATATATATATATATATATATATATATATAGATTAGAAGTTACTATCAATAGTCGAATAGATTAACGTTTTATTATTGTTAAGCTTGTTAAATAAACTAACTGATTAAGTTTTTGTTTATGACCGTTTTCTTATTATTTTTTGAAATAAAATTTTTTGAAATAGAAATTTTGTATTAAAAAGTTATTTTAGAAAGCAGTAAAAAATCTGTTCCAAATGAAGTCTAAGATTTCATTTGGGATAAATTTTTTTGACTATTTTCTGAAGCATTTTTTAGTTAAAAAAATTATACTAAAATAATTGTTTTAAAACAATAAAAATTTGTCCAAACGAAGCCAGAAACATGTCGAATTCAAATTAGCTAACTAAACGAAAACTATTTTGCTGCGTTTTATGGTTATTAAAAACCAGTCCCACTGACCTGAACAAAGCAGTCATGGAAGTGAAGTCGAAGGATTGCAGCTGCATTGCGCGGATTCTGACGCACAGCACAATCCATCTCCTTCCGCACAATCTGCTGCGCAGCTGGGCAAGATTTATCATAGTAGCTCAACGTCAGCTTCGATTGATCTTGCGCCATTACCAATCTCCCCAGAGCTCCCATAACACAAATCATCACAGCCAAATCGAGAAATACTGACTTCGAGAAACTGGCAGCTTCCATTTTTCTCTTCTTTTCTTGACAGTTCTTAGCTACTCTCGAGTGGGAGAAGAAGGTTAAAGCTTACTCAACTTTATATATTTGTTCAAGGATGGAAATGGTCATGGCGAAGAGACGAGCTCGTGCTTCAAATTACTGGGAATGTGATAGTCAAGGTGGAGATCAACTAAAGTTGGTGGGTTTGGTGTGGAGTAGCAAAGCTAATTGCCATCAGATTTTAACTCTCTAGAATTTAACTTTTTTTTTTAGTTCTTTTATATTATTTCATGTTTTTCTATTTGGTATTTTAAGCTCACCAATCATGGAAGAACGAGTAGAGCTCTCTTACATATACTTAGTTTGGGACGGCTTTCTTACAGCTTCTTAAAGCCTTTATCCCACTACGTGGGGTCGGCTACATGGATTCTTTTTCTCCATTGTGTCCTATTAAAAGTCAAATTCTCGTTTAAATCTAATAGAGAAAGATCATTTCTAATATTTTCTAACCAAGTCTTTTTAGGCCTGCCTCTACCTTTCTTAACATAAGTCAAATCTAATACTTCTACTTTCATAACCGGGTCATCAGAAGGCCGAGTTTTATGTGACCAAACCATCTAAGGCGACTCTCTCTAATCTAAAATAGTAGAAAAAAATTAATTTTTATACTAAATAACTGCTTTAAGAAGCATTAAGAAAGCCGTTCCAAATGAAGCAATAGTTGTATGAGATGGGTATTGATTCCAGGATTGCTGTCAGCAGCTTTTAGCGTTTGCTTTTCTACATTTCTGTTGGTTTGTTCTCTTGAGTGGTTAGCATAGTGATACAAAGTGTTATAGTTTATTGTGGAATAAGAGCTATTGAGTTTGACTTGAGTTGTTCGGTCATGGCTGTGCTGATTTGGTTATTCTAATTATCTTTTATTGGAGTGGAAGATGGGTTAGATTAGAATTTTGCTTGGTTGAAATAGATAGATTATTATTGTTTTTAGTGGGTGGGATTGGAGTTATGATGTATGAATATTTCTCATGTGTATTTTATATATCTATTATTGATAAATATATGACACAAATATCAATTAATAATGAATTATTTTCATGACTCATAATAATGTATATAATAAAGGTGGAGGTTGAGAAGCATGAAGCTCTTTGGAGGGGGAAATTATTCTGTGCGGTCACTAGATCGTCTGGAAGTGA
This sequence comes from Dendrobium nobile, assembly GCA_022539455.1. Classification (NCBI taxonomy): domain Eukaryota; kingdom Viridiplantae; phylum Streptophyta; class Magnoliopsida; order Asparagales; family Orchidaceae; genus Dendrobium; species Dendrobium nobile. The sequence goes on along the minus strand of CM039726.1, from coordinate 64,773,075 downwards.
ATCAAAATGCGCCATGGCACTCGACGCATCCTAATACGCCTCCGGGCGGCATCCAGTGACCGCACATAATAATTTCTTCTTTGGAGAAGAGTGAGGAGTCTTGCTTAATTTTGGAAAGTACCAAGCCACAAATGGAAGAGCTAGTGGGTTGCATTAGTGACAAATGTTTCACTTGAGGAGGGGATTCCTATTGTTATGGTGTTAGAATTTCATGTACAATGCATGGGAGGAAGGCTATATAAGGGGTTTGAAAATGCTTAAACTAGTGCCCGAATAAAAATAGTGATCAATGCGCGCTTTTTAGCCTAGTGAGTGGAGCTTTGGACCCCAAAAGGCTACTGCTTCGTTTGGGACGACTTTTTACTGATTCAAAAAGAAGAAAGTTGATTTAAAAAGCAGTAATAAAGCCGTCCTAAATGATGCCTACAATTAATGTGAGAATTTGAGCAAATTAACTATTAATCTTTAATAATTATATTTGAATTTAGTCGACATCTCTAAAATAAATAAATAAATTACTTTTATGATCTTATAAAAGGGAAAATTTAATCTTATGGCCATGGAAAAAATGAATGATAAATTTTAAAATATGTATTGGATTTATAATCTTATAGAAAGAAAAATTTTACTTTCTTTGCCACATAATGCTTAGTAATAGACCAATATCCTCATTGGTTGTTTGATTTTTTTTTTGGTGAAAATATGCCTCGAAGTAGTTTTTCATCAATTTCTTTTTCATAAAAGTTTTGCACTGAAAAACTGCTTTAAGAAGCAGCAAGAAAGCCGCTCCAAACGAAACCTAATTGTATATGTTGATATCTCCCCTCAAATTGATGCTGATTGGTGAATAAGCATTAGCTTACATATAAGAAATTGATGTCATGCTTGATCAATACTTTCGTAAATATGTCTATAAATTAAAGCTTTGTAGAGATATGAGGCGGAGAAATGATATAAGCATTGAAGGCTTTTTGAATTGACTGAAAATTAGCTTTAATATGCTTGGTCCTCTCATGTCACTTCAAGTTGGAAGCATTTTGGATGACATTAATATTGTCATCATGTAGATGAGTGGGGCTTTCTTGAGGAAAGCTAAGTTCAAATAGATGTTCATGTAATAAGCAAATTTCTATAAACATGTTACAAACATAGCACTATTTTCAAAACTCCATAGGTTATTTAGATAGAAAAAGTTGATTCTTACTCTTCAATGAGATAAAAAAAATCATCAAAAATATATAATTGATGAGTGTCAAAATATTCAGCTCAATATACATCACTATGTATCAAATGAAGATGAGAACCATAAACAATGAATTAATGTCTTGATAAAATATCAAATGATTTGATGAAAGACAGCCATATGTAAGTGATGAAGATTTTGCATAAATCGACTTACTGTTGGAATTTCAATGGTAATACCCTATTGATTAATGGTAAAATTGTTTAAACTACTTTCCAATTATCTTTATATGGTCGGATCAAAGAGAAGAAGTCACCTTCCTCACAATGACCAATTATTTATAGATGGTGGGATCAAAGAGAAGTCACCTTCTTCCTCACTATGATGCTTTGTATTTATTTTTGATGTAGTATTCATAGGGGAAATATTTTGAAGACCTGCTAAAGTAATTGGATCATTTATATACTTATTGGTTATAGGAATGTATGGGAGGAATTTTTCTTTACTTTCAAACCTAAGAAGTATATGAGTACCCCAAGATTCTTCATATGAAATGTTGCATAAAGACAGAGATTTCTAGTAGTGACTCGATCAACATTAGTAGAGAAAATAAACAATTTTTAAAGAATGCATTGTGATGATAGAATAAAAATAAATTTAAAATGCAAATCTAAATTTTTATTTGAACTATAGCACAATGATACTATTCCTTTTAGTGTTGCGGTGCTTGGTTATGAGCACAACGGTGTCAGAAAATCACCTCTTTGGCATTGAAACCTCTATTCTATAGTAATTCTAAATTAGTCACGTAACGCTATGCCACTGTGTAGTGCAATACAGTGCTACGTACTAAAAATTGTTATATATATAGAAGGGAGAGGAAAAGAGGAGAGAGGAAAGAGAAAGTTGAATTTTGGTTGTCAATTTGCTTTGTTACTTTTATGAATTGCTTAGATCTAAGTAGGTGACTTATTCCCTACTTTTATTTTCAAAAATTTTGATTTTGACCACCTGGTTTCTTTGAAATTGAATTTATTAAATTTCCCTCAAATTTAGTGAACTTCAATATTATGGACATTTTGATTGGATGATACTTTGTAAAATAAAAATATTATATTTTAAATGATTTTCAAGAATATGAATTTTGGTATTTTATTATAGGCATACTATTAATACAATCAATATGAATGAATATGACCATGTGGTTGATTAATAGATAATTGTTATTATTGTTATAATATTGTGATGATAATAATACATGAAAACTAACAAAGGCGGGTGAACTACTGACGTTGGCCTGAAGACTGACTAACGTGTACAAGATGGTCTGCGACAAACTTTCCTTTAAATTTTAAAGTTTGTTGTTATCATCGACTGATTCATATGATACATTAATTGATAGTTATAACGAGTTATTACTATGTCAATGGGCAAGTAGTGACGACACTATTTACTGATCCAACAATTACTGATTACTAATTACCTACTACTAGAAAAACACTATTTTGCAAGAACTCCTTACTTGTTTAATGTGATCACTACAATGCATGTTATTGATTTAATGTGAATACTTGAATGAATGTTACTGATTCATTGTTATTGTACGATCATATTGTTATTACACTGATTTATTGTTAATGTACGAATATACTATTACTATTACTGTACTACTCTACTGCTACTGCCATCGATGATATTGTTATTGATTCATTGATATTCATATTGATTCATTATACTATTACTATTTGTTGATTCACTATTATCAATTATATAATATATTGAATATGTGATTATAATATTGAGCTGATACTAATATAAAATGGTTGGATAAAATGTGTGTAATATTATATAATTTTTTACATTGATATGGTTTCAATGACCTTCATCGAGGTTTTGGTTCTACCAATTTTTATATGATTTTCTTATTGGGTTAAATAAGTACTACTGTGACGGCTGCTTCATTGATTCGATTCATGTATTGGTTTACTGGTTTTTTGCATTGTGTTATTTTTACTAGCTTCTTTACCATACCATTATACTATTTTTTAGATTTTACTATTACTGTATGTGTTTACTATTTCTACACAGGTTTGTGGGTCTCCGAAAGGGTTCCGCTCGTGTGGCTCGAATGCAAAGAGTACGATCACACTATCCCGTAGGACAAAATGGTCGTAGACCTTTACAATCGACACAAGCAGGCCGATGGAAGAGCAGATGGAGTTATAGATACGATTAGCCATGGAGGATAGCGGCTTTCACCTACCAACCTCGATGGATAATAATATCTATAACCCAAAAGTTCACGAGATTTCCCCCATTCGATACATCAGCTCGAATAGGGTTTATTTGATTGTGGGGATCGATTTCCTACGGGCGCAAGCCCCCGTAGTTAATTACATCTTAGACCTCGATCTAAGAAAACTCTCGATTAAGGACGTTGGATTATTCACTTCTTGATTTGGTGCACAGATAAAGTTCCTAAATTCTACTCTAAATATTCTCTTCTATTTACCCTTAGTGATGATTAGACATTTTTGAATGGATAAAGATATAATTAAACTTTTGAGTTTAGAAGATCAAAGGTCGGATTACTACCCTAAGAGGAATGACAGACTCAAGACACACCAGAAGAAAAGAGACACACTGAGGGGTGTACAACCTGGACTTATGCTTGCCTGGAGTGAGCTGCCAGCTAACATCCTAAACACAATCAATCGCCCTATATGTATACAAGATAGGAAGGCTCTATCCTGGGAAATCAAGGATTTGTAGTTTAAAAGATCTCAATCAGGGACTCTACAATATGCAAAAGAAAGTACCTAGCGCCATGTATGATGCATGAAATGGCTACAAAATATTCCTAAGTCTATTGACATGATGCATGTATGTAAGTGAAATATAGTGTGAAGTAAAGTGTGTAAAAACAAATGCATGCATGACATCCAGAGTGCAGAGAAAATAAATAAACACACCCTAAGGGTACCCTCCAGGCAAAGTACCCGCACAGAAAATCATCAAACAGTGCTCACTGGCACAAATAGGTGGCCTACTCTACAGGCCTAAATGACCCTAATGGTCTCTAAGGCTCACAGAAAAAAAAAGAAAAAAAAAAAAAAGGGAGGGTATCGTACCCAAAACCAGAAGGCCAAAAAAAACCTAGCGATGCCCACTTCGTGTGGGAAAACAACGATGCCAACCGGCACAAGTAGGTGGCCTACTCTACAGGCCTAAATGACCCTAATGGTCTCTAGGGCTCACAGAAGGGGGCAAGCTTTGACCTATAGGGCCAAAGCTTCGTCAGTGAACTAACCTAAGGCTGACTACCTAAACATGCTAGAATACCTATTAACAAGCAGTGTGTGAAGTGTAGCAATTCCGATATGTAATTAAAAGAATTTGCATTACAAGTTGCAGAAGTTATACCTGAGTGCATGTGGCGCTGCCACTTAAAAGCTTATAAACAAATGATGTCGTTTGGCTCCCGATCATTAAGCTCCAGTGTACCTCGCAAGAAAAGATAACAGAGAAATATATATGTGAGCGTAGATGCCATTCAGAAAAGAAATGCAGGTAAATATTAAAAATATATAGCTGACAGGAAATATAAAAAAAAATTACATCTATAGAACAAGTGCACGTAGTAAGTACTGAACGACAAAAGAAAAATGTTAGCCTAACCTAGGGCTAAAGGTCGTGTCCTAGCCAAACAGGTCTAAGGTGTGTGTAGGCTGTGTAGTTTTAGGATAGGTCCTATGTAGGATAATTTAATTATAATTACTTTCATTTGATTTGTTGAAGGGCAAAAGGGGAATTTTTAGTTTAAGTTTAAATATTAGTATTTTAGGATTGATTTTAAAGATCTTATTTTAGGATTTGATTGATTATCACCTTTGTTTCACACCGAGGCCGTGAGGTTTATTTCATCCTCCTTGGGGCTAACTTAATAGCCTCGTAGGCCTGGGTTACCCAGTGGTAACCAATTTTTGTGGAATTAATTTAATTGGTTGTAAATTAGAAAAAGAAAAGATAGATTAGGCAGTTTATTAATCAAATTTGTTGAATGATTTTAAAGATTGATCTAAGGTTTGATATTTTAAGAGTCTTTTAACCTAATGAATTTTGGCTTAGGTTTGAATCTCCTAATTAAAGTCTACCTCTTTTAAATTTTAGGTTAGTTGGGAGATTATTATTAGTTTAGTTGAACTTGATTTAGATTTGGTATTTTCAATGGTTATGAAATATTAATTATGGTTAGAATAAAAATTAAGTGTTCTAGTACATTTTAAAGGATTGAATTATGATTGATTTTCATTGGTTGATTATTAGTAGATTAAGACATCACAAACCTAGGAAAATATGTCACTAAGTTCAAGTTTTAATGTCTCTATCCTATAAGGAACATGCACCCTAAGTCTATGTTTTCTAAGACTCGGTCCTTAATTTTTGTCCTTAGGTGTCACTAGTGTTATGGGATAAAAATTAGTTTTGTTTTCTAACCCTTAGGACTTTCGTATATGTGTCACTAGGCTTAGAAACTTATGAATAAAATTACTATAATAAATAACAAAATAGTAGAAAGAAAAGAATAAAAATCAAACATAAAAGGAATGTAGGCATTGTTGTTATTAGGTACACTTCTTTGAAGTCAAGTATACCCTAAAGCAACATTAACAATGCCCTTTAATGTTCCCACAATCCAAATAAGGCACTTGAATAAGACTCGACTCAAATAATCTAACTACCCTCTAAACAAAGCCCAAAATAACTAAAAGGGAACAAACTTCTAGGACTAAATCTAAAATAAGAATCTCTTTTTTTATTTTAGATTCATTCAAAAATTCTATATTTTAGGAGTTAACACTAAAGAAAGCTAGCTCGAGTAGAGAATATTTTGCTCCAGAAGACACTACCCGCCTCCCAACACAAAGTTATCTAAAGCTTCAAATTCCAAAATCCATCCTTTAGAGACTAACACGAATCAATAGGAAGACAATCACACACTAATCATCATCTTGTTCCAAAAGGCCTATTAAGGGATTTTTACTATGCTAAGCAAGTCACCAAACTTGAAGCCTCCAAACACCCTATGAAAACTTCTAAATAAAATACCACCCAAAACCTTACAAAACAACAAATAATCAAGTGCCTTTTATCACATTCGGAGTGGGGATAATCCATGAAAGCCTTCTAGCAAGAAGGTTTCATGAAATTCTCTATTATAAAACACTCACAAGACATAATAAAATTTTCAAAGCAAAACGATATAACTCGTGAAACCCTTCAACATAAGATAAGCCATCAATCTTTCGAATATGAGTCAACCCGTACGATTTTCCAACAAAAAGAGCACTTCTAATAATTACTCTTCTACTCATACGAGTCAAGAAGATGCATTACAACTTTATAAGAAAGACTATTGCAAAAGATTTTAGGCTTCCACCCAATCAATTCATATTTGATGAAACATAGATAAGATATATTTGAAACTTGTAATTAGAGCTATTGATCATGTGCCAAATCAACTTTTATACTTCCACCAAAAGCTATAATACTAGAACCATACCCATACCAGATCATATGAAGAAAAGAGAAATAACTTTCTCTACCTGGAGCAACAAGATCTTTCCACAAGATATTTTCTAACCTTTCATAAGGATGACACTAACATGAAAATTTGCATGAAGAGAATATATTTAAATATCCATATGTAAACTTCAGAGGATGAACAACATAAAAGGAGAGAAACTTGTAATCATGCATATAGTGCCTTTCCTACTATTTTAACAAGAGAATGCAATAATCTATAATAAATCCCCAACTTGCTCGTGGGTTCTAGAAAAAGAAAATAATTCGCAAGCCCTTGATAACGAACATGTAACTATTAGAACGTACTAAAGCCATCACCCTCCTCACCGAATACATGGATATGGCATTGAAGCATGACAGTTTCTATGTAAGTTTGACAAGCACAACAAATTCTTCAACCATACATGTGATTCTATGATATAAACATGTGCAAGAATCTCGTAATGAATACACAAGACTTTGATATTGAATACCAGCATGATGTCAATGCTTAGATATTTGCACGGCTTTCTAAAGATCACTTTTAAAATACTTCCATTCTCCTTCCAATCAAACTCAGGAAACCTTTCAATCACATGGAAATATTACATAAGGTCTATATATGCTCATATTTGAAAAGGATACGAATGTATGCTTTCTATCAAGCCCAATTTCAATCACAAGCTTTACAAATTATGATCAATGTAAAGCCTCAACTCAAATAAAACCTTACCACTTTTCTTCAACAACATTCCATCAAACAATAGATATACAATATCCACATATTTTTATGAAGTAAATTGAAGCAGAAATCGTCACCTCATAGCCACAAAAGGAAAGAAAATCTACCTAGACATTTAGTTACGCTCACCACAACACAATACATAAAGAGTTCACTAAGATTTTTGGAATGGAAGGGACAATTGCAAACATCCCAGGTTCAATGTGATATATTAGAATAGGTTGCTCAAGGTATTAAATCTTAATCTTGGCTTTAACTACTCAAGATCAGAGCATTCACATATTAACATAAATGAAAGGAAGGTGGAGAAGTTCTCACGATCAGTTATATGCACAAATATGGAAGGAGAAGTTCACATACAAACTTCCTAATCAAAGCAAATACCCCCTTTAGACATTTTATCATATAGCTAAATTATAATATTTAAGTGAAGAGAAACTAAAGCCGACAATTTGAGACCAATGCCACTTATCTCATATCTCAGAAAAAAGAAAACTCATCATAATCATGTCGTAAGCCCACAAAAATATGAGAACAATATGTAGCATTGGAACACATCCATAAACTCCAACTTCTCCAAATATAATCACAACTAAATGTCCATAAGAAATAAATCTGATCATGAATAAGAAGGAGCCAAGTTATTTGCTCATCCTTGAACACACGAAGCTATCTATGGCTAGCAACAACCATTTCCAAAAGCACTAAAATCCCATTTGATACCAAAATCACCACAACAACACTAAGCAACTAGAAAAGAGTGAATGCATTCCAAGGTAAGAAGAGGATTGTAGGTGTAATGACATATACACCTTAGAACTTCAATCCACATAAGGTATGCCCATTCATATGTCCGCACGGCAATTACATAGAGAAGAAATATCAAATGACAGATGGAATCTCTCCAACAACAATCCATACTCATGAAAATCCCTGACTTGAAAGCATAAAACTCTTGTATAGCCATGAACTTTATGAGATACTACCAATATGAGACTTCAACTTAAACTAAAACATCACTATTCTCTTTCAATGACATTTCATCAAATATCTCGTATGCATACATTTATGTCTCTTTATGAATAACGATATGGCTTCTTACCATCTTTCACAATCTACACACAAAATATTTGAATAACATAACATGAATCATAAACGAATGTCAACTTCATATGCCAAGTGTTTTTTTTTTCTTTTTTTTTAACGGCGTAAATCAACAAAGAAAATTCCATCTGTATCTCATGAAGCCACTCATCCTATCACCCCATTAAAATAAGCATTAACTGATCTAATAGAATTTAATATAGAGAACAATGCCAAGTAAGCATTTATAGAGGTCAGAGCAGACTAAACTCACACAAACACCAATTCTGGATGAAAACCACAATATGAAACATAGAGGATTTTGCTTAGACTGTAGAAAACTTAATGCCAATCACATTCCTATAACAATATCCAACTTAAGATCAAAAGATTTACTTAAAGAAAACAAGACTTTGGGAAATCTGAAACCAAGCTTATTGCTCATATCCTTAAGGAAGGAAAGAAGAGATGTAAAGAAGAAGAAGGAGGAGGAGGTATACCTGCCGTTTTGAAGGGGATCGACCAGCTACGACAAGGGAGGTGAAGCCTAGGTCGTCGGGTTCAGTCCAGAGAAGGCGGCGTCGGAGAGGCCGCGGCGAGAGAGGGGTTTCGGCTCCTCTTCCTTGTGCGAACAGGGAAAATATGGAGAGAGCAGGGGCGTCGAGCTTGGTCCGGGAGGAGGAGTCGGACGGGAGTTTCTCAGCCCGATCTGGAGTTTGCGACCTCAGAGGAATGGGCGGCTGGAGACGGGTTGTCGAGTTCGGGATCGGTCCCGGCGTCGGGCTCGGCTGGGTCGTGCGAATGGGGCGGAGGGAGAGAAGAGTGACTTTAGCTCTTCTTGCTCCAAACGAGAGAAAGAACTAGAGTGGGGAGGGAGTTCCGATCTCCAGGAGACAGAGGAGCGGGAGGTAGGGGGCTGCTCGGGCTTTCTGCGAACTGGAGGGAGATGGGGGAGATCGAGATCAAGATCGGGTGTGAGAGAGGGTCGCCCTGTGTGATGGAGGCCTTCGGCCTCTATTAGGGCATTTCGGGAGAGAGCGTAGATCCCAGCCATCGGATGAAGCTTCTCGATTAAAGAAGAAGTTCAAAAGCCGAGAAAAAAAAAATCAAATTCGGATTTAATCAAACTGATTCGGGCTAGTGTTGAGTCCAAATCAAATTTGACTTGATTAAGATTGGGTTAATTTGGATCCGATTTGGTTCGATCCGGGTCAACTCGAACTCGCCTCGACTCGACCAAAATTAATTCAATAAATAAGATAAAATAAATCAAACTCACATCAGTATCGATTCGAATTAAATCAAGCTCGACGAGATCCGATCAACTCGCTCAAACATATTCGAGGATAAATCAAGACAAAAACGAGGTCAACAAGGTTCATGATCGTATGTTTGCTACTATTATGAATCGATTAAAGATATGCATATTGCTTTTTATTGTAATTTGAGTTCAGTTGTAGGATTTAGTGATCTATTGGGCATTCTAGCTTATTATATGTGATTTAAATGATTTTAGATTAGGGCAGAAGATCAGGAGTATAAGATTGACCAGGATTTATCATATTTTGCTTCTTTTATTTTAGTTGTTTTTTTGGTACTAAGGACTAGATGATGTGTTGTATTGATATGATTCTTATGTATTGTATATGATTTTTGGAGCAATAAAGACAGATGTATATTAATGTTTTGATTATTAGATTTGTTTTTTCTTATATTATTATTGATGAAAGAAAATAGATAGCTATGCTGTTGTTATATTAAGAAAAGAAATTCTACCAATTTAAATTCTGGGGTATGACAATTTGAATCTCGTTGGAACAAGGTTTTAACTTTGTTTGACGATTATTCAAACTAGTTTCTTTGCCATGTTACCTTCCTGCATACATAAACATACTCACGTAGATGAGTTGATAATAGAGAAGGAAGGCTAGTCTAAAGGCAATAGTAAAGATACTTGAGTAAGAAAGAAAATTAATGGATCATATGCCCATTGATTAATTACTACAGGAATATTTTTTTTTTTCTCCTCAAGGATCTCTATCATTGCCTTTGTATCAATCTCTTATAACTTTAACCACCCATGTATACATGCATATTTATGTGTTCAAGAAGTTAAAACTACAAAGGAACTACTTCGAACCATGATTGAAAATAGTTTATTTTGAACATAAATTCTCATTTCATCACCTTCATATAATACCCAATCATTACTTTCAAACTTATAGAATGAAATAATAATAATAATAATAATAACACAAATGTCCAACCATTGCTTTCTCGTAATTGTAACAATGCTGTATTTGTTGTATTTAGTGTAAATGATTGACTTTCAATTTGTAACAATCTATCAAGTAACAATTGCTATGATGCATTTAAGTATTTATACATATTATTGTTTGCTTCTATTTCATGTGTTATGGTAGCTAGAGTGTTCATTGATGTATTTAATTATTTATAAATGTTATTTAGGTCTATTTTATGAAATAATGCTTTCATTGCGATGATTTTTTATATTTGTAAAACTTTAAAAGATTCAGGTATGAGGTTCTTAATCAAACAATATTTGAACTTTTTTAAAATCATATTCGAGTTTTGTTTGAACCTTGTTCAAAAAAATTTGAACAGGTTCCAAACAAGCTATAACAACTGGTTATAACACGCCAAAGTGCAATCACAATAGTTATAATATAACATGTCTTTAAAAGAACATATTATAATCTCAATAGTTATAACACAATAAGTTATAACTTTGATGTAATAAAGAACATTCATAATTGCTATAAAATAATAGAAATTAATTTCCTCTCCTTTATCTTAGGTGAGTATTCAAAACACTTTATACTAATGAATCTAGTCTCTTCTCATTGTGCATAGTAGTTAGAATACTCTTACATATAGTTATAAAATGCCCAAATCTATCATCATATATTGAAAGTTGTATAATCATGAGCTTGTACACTCCTCTTCATCAAGATAAATTTCAATAACCCTTATAAAGATATCAAAGGTATCAAATTGTCTAGCAACTTCATCTATCATATTCCCATCTCTATGTGTAAACTTAGTACATAATGCTCTCTATAGAGATGATTTGAGTGAAAATCTAAATACAAATTAAAATAATTTAAATGAAGTAATTCATAGAGCAAAATGGTGCGATTTGGTTAGAATATGTTTTTGTAATATCTATTGTTACATGAATAAGTTTATCCAAACCAACCCGATTAGATTTTATATTTTCTCGTGTAAATGATTACTTTTTGTGAAATTTAAGTTATTTAATGATTATTTAAAGTATGAAAGATTAGTGTTAAATAGAAAAAGTTAGAAATATAAGTTGAGAAAAATTCCCTAGGAGAGTTGCGGCTTGGAAGTGCTATGGTGAGTACCTCTCTATTGGAGAGGAGAATTCCTTGAGAGCACAGTGGCACTACGGTGCTTCCATCTCCGTATTAGGGTAATATTTTAGAGTGATTTTGCACTGTGTTCTCTGTAGAGAAGCATCTAAATCATTTGAGAGAGAGAGATGCAATTCCGGGAAGAAGAGCATTGTGGCACTGTATTAGAAATGTTTTTTTATATATAACTATCTAAAATAATTTTCTAAAACCCATACCTTACCCTCAGCTATTGGAGAAGAAAGAGAGGAAGGAGAGAAAGTGAGTAGAGGAGAAATTAGGGAAGTTAGGTTTTGGATGGCGAAGTGCAAAATTCATCTCTGTTAGGCTAGTTGAGGAAATCATTCGGTTCGAAATAGCCTCACTTTGACATTTGCATGAGTACTTTTTGGGTTTTCAAAGATTTTATGAATTTTGAGAAATTTTTCATAATCTAACTTTTGATATATTGTAGAATGAGTAATTCTATACATTTGGTTGGTAAAACTCACATTTTCACCGATTGATTTTTAATGTGTGATTTTTCATATATTTTATTGCTTATATTGATTTTAATAAAAAAGTGTCATAGAATGATAAAATGCCTAGAATGTGTTATAAATGATCACTATGAATGATTTTCTAAAATGCTTTAGTTGAATTTGAATAGGTTTTACCTTACAGGTACTACTAGAACTATCGTATATGTTACTTTCATGCATTCATGTTTCATGCTAAATGCCAAGTAAACATGTTAAAATGTTGAAGTTTTCATGTTCATATGGCAGATGTGAAATATGAGAGATGATTAAGTTTAAGTACAAGTAATGATTTAAGGGCCCTTACATGTTCATGTTTATGTATTCCTCTTTCTGTCTTGAACAAAAGTGAGATGATCAAGTGGAGCTTCAAGTGGAAGTGGAGTTATAAAAGAAATATAGTATGCCTCAACATATCTCATACAAGTGTGAGCTCATGCGAATGTATAAGTGGAAGTAAAGTTATAAGCAATTAAGCATACATCAGGGCATATTATATTTCATATTTTGCGCGCATTATAGATTTACTAAGTAATGTGAATTGATAATTATATGTCAATGTCAAGTCATGTTCTAAGTTAACATTTTGTGTGATAATTCTCAAGTTCAAATAACATTTAAGTTGTGCTCATGTTTATGTTCTATAGTTATCAAATGTTTCCCTTATAATGTAAATGTTACTTAACTTAAATTATGAAATTATTTTGTGTTTTAACATTAAGATAAATATGAACTTTGCATCCTATAATAGGATTTATCCCACTCAATTTATATGTGTTTTCAGGGATATGAAAAAGGTTCGAGGTAGAAGTTCAATTTGGATTTTGAGCAGTGTAGGTGTTCTTTTGGCAATCCAGTTATGCCTTATGTATTTTGATGTTTGGTAATTATATTGGATTATTAATGTACATTATTATTGGGATGAAATATAAAATAAATATATTATTAGTATATGATTTCTATGTTTTAAATTTTTAATGGCTCTAGTATATATAAATATTGATGATGAATTAATTAGGTTAAGTACAATCATTCCATTAGATTCTGGAGCATGATAATTTTAGCCGTATTCAAATATGTTCCAACAACATTGGAATCAGATATATTTGAATCTTGTTTTAGCCTTTATTTTCATGGTTGATTAGGTTTTTATATATGCTTTTATTTCGTTAGAATTAGATTCATACACGGTCGCAACAATTAATATGATGCCTAATGCATTTTAAGGTTTAGATTTTAATTTGTGATTAAGATTTAATCAAGATCCGAAACTTTTATTGTAAGTTAATTCATTGTTCTTGTTTTAAACCTAGGGTTCTCTTTTATTCTCTCTCATATTATAACTTTCAATTGCATGCAATGAATATTTTTAAACATAAATATAAGATTATTCAAACATTTATGCTGTTCTTGTATATCTTTTGAGCTAAGAGCTACTTATATCTATTTTAAGCAAAATATTTTTGATTATAAAGTAACTTTTGATAAACTACAACTTTCATGCTGCTTTTTAAAGCAGCTTTCTAGTATAAAAATTTTTAGAACTATAAATTTTTTAAAAGAAAGCTGCTTTTAAAAAATAACATGAAAGTCATCCCAAACAAAATCATAAAGAAAATAATGCCAAATTTCCATATAAAAACAACATGATGGGCCAATGATTTTTTGTCAAAAACTCAAATGCTCATGCTTCCCATTTGGAAAGGTTGCTGTAAGGATTCTTTTGACTTTCATTGGCTAACCATGAAGGAGCTTTTTAATCACAATTCTTTTCCTTCACCTAACTGCAACCACTTATGTGCCATCATAATTAACGACTAATTAAAGCATCGTTTGGAACGGCTTTCTTAATGTTTTCAAAAATAACTTTTTATAAAAAAATTCAAGAAAAGCGGCAAAAAAGCAATGCTTTTTTACCAAGGCTTCGTTTGGGACGGCTTTCTTACTGCTTCATAAAGCAGCTTTCTAGTACAAAAATTAAAAAATTTATACTAGAAAGCTGCTTTAAGAAGCAGAAAGAAAGCCGTCCCAAACTAAGCCTAAATTTGAGAAATATTTGTACTAAAAAGCTATTTTAGAAAGCACCTATAAAGCTGTCTCAAACGAAGCATAAGTCAATTGTCGAGATCTCATTATATTCTTTATTAGTAAACTTTGCACTGTAGACTGGTCTCAAGAGCAAGGATCAATCAAGCATTGAAGGTTTTTAACTTAGCCGTTTTATGTTGACAGGTAGGAAATTGGTGAAGTTTGGCGATTAGTTTCCCTCAGACATTCTCTTAAAGTTATGGTGCACTGTAAATTATATCATTAAAATATGCAGATTCTTTTGTATTAGATGATATACCTAACAAATAAATAAATAATGGATGTCGTGTGTATTGCGCACATAACGTATGAAAGTTAGTAATTGAATTTTAATTTTGAAAGAGAGCTTTACAATATATCTTTAAAGAAAAATTTCTTTTCATTGCCTTTTTATAAAGTTTATATTTTTTTTAGAGAATACAATCTTTTAATTTTTGAATATCTATCTATCTATCTATATAAATTCATAGAGTAGACTAATTCAACTTGGTCTGTGCATGTTCTCTGCTTTGTTCGAGCGTGTTAGAATATTTGTGACAGTAGATATGTCTTAGCTTTATACGAAGATATAGTACATTAGCTAAAAGAATTCACAATTTAATTACTAGTACAGAAGTTTGCCTTCGTTTAGTTGGAGAAGACGAGATTAAAAAGTTGAGAACACTTCCTTTGTCTCTTATGCTTATATTAGAGATTGTTGGACTGGTGGAGGGTAATGAAAATAGGATATATAACTACGATCGAATGTCCACAGTAGATATATTGATTAAGCGTGACAGTTTTCTGACAGCAGTTGAGTGATGACAGTTGGACAATGTCAACTGGACATCAAAGGTCAGACGATAGTGGTTATGCAATGGTAATTAGGCAAGGTGGTTGTTGGCAGTGGTCATGGATGTCGATCTTCGGAAATAGCTTTAGATTTTTTTATATTTGTAAGCACTATCCAAATTCAAGTTAGAGTTAAAGCTCGTTTTTATATGAAAAAATATGGTCTATTCTTAGTTTATTTTTAAGTGATTGACATAGCCATAGAAGTGAGAGCTTATTGTGCAACGAGAGGGTTGGAATTGACTTAGTAGATCTGCCGACCTTTTCTTTTTTAATTTTTTATTTAGTGGAAGATGAAGTAGATTAGAATTTTGCTTGGCTGAGATATATAGATTATTATTATGTTTTGACAGAGTTGGCTTAGAGTTGGATGCATAGACATAAATGCAGTGTATTTATGTCTATATATGCTGTAGATTAGAAATGTTTTTTTTTTCCATCTCAATAAATTTCATAACGCAGCATAACAGTATACAGTAGAAATAAGTCTGTGTTAATATTAACTCGTTACAAGAAAATTGTTCATTACTGACCGATTTTTCCAGCGGAAATGAGCGATTTTCCTGCGGCTGGGGAGACGAGGATCAATCTGGTGTCAGCTAGGGCAGAAGGTAGGCTGGAGCTGCGACGACAAGATGGAGTATTGGCTTTTTCTGAGATGGAAGGAAATGAAGCCGCGTTAAAATGAGGAAGGAGCGGGCTGGAGAAAATAAGGTTCATACCGACGGATTTTAGCTGCCGGAAAAATTCACTTATTGCCGGCGGTCATTCCGCCGGTAATGGCATCATACTTATCACATGCCGGCGTAATTACTGACGGTTTCAAAACCGCCGGAAATCCGGTCAATCTGTCGGTATTAGATGATTTTCCTGTAGTGACTCCCAGAGACAAATATACAAACTTTTATGTGCATAGGTCAATGCTAGTAGAAACTGTAGCTTAACTGGATTCTTTTGACAGTTTCGTAGGCTTATCACAAATGAGCTTTTTCATTAGGCTGCTGTTTATTTTCTTCACCTAATTGCAACAACTTTAAACCATTTTAAGCTTCGTTAAAAGTATAACCTTGATGATTAACAACTTTGTTGAATTTTGAAGATCTCATTCTATTCTATTCTATTCGAGTAAATTCCTGAGTACGATTAGGAGTTAGTATGATATTTACAATATTAAAACGTGCAGTGTGTTAGACATGCTCTCAATGTATCATAACATTGATGATATTTATCTTTATAAGTTCTCATTTTAGTTTAGGTACTATTCATCAAACCATTTATTAAAAAATGAAGTTATATTCTTAGTATAATTTTAGAAAAAAATTTTTAAAAAGACATTTGCTATCATCATGTAGGATATAAGAAATGATATTGTCACTTGCATCACAATATTTGTTAAACATTGTTGCGTGCCGGAACATTCATGGCGGTAGAGAGATAGCAAGTTTAATATTTTAGTTTTGTACTAAGATCTAGCACACGCATAGATAAGAACGAAGGGTGCAAGAGTCATAAGAGATACTTAAATTTTTACATGGAAAATCCTAAAAAGAGAAAAAAAAAAATCACTGGATCTCGCCGAGTTGAAATATTTTCACTAGTTTATCATTGATTACAAATGATGCCATTCCCCTGGGGAAGATGTTGGCACAATATAGCAAATATATATCGTATATAGCACATTACATGGTTGATGTTGGAAGATTTCAATGGCATGAGAGATATTCATAAAAACTCTTTAATTTGACCACTTTGTTTGGTATGCAGGACTGTAGCTGGGCGACAGTGGTCGGAGGATCGTAGTCAGGCAAAGGTGGTCAGATGGGCTGTAGTTGGTGGGCGATTGAAGTTAGATGGACCATAATTAGGCAATGGAGGTCAGAGAGACCGTAGTCGAGTGAGGAGGTCGAAGAGATTGTAAATGGCGGGCGACAAAGGTCAGGGGGACAGTTGTTGGGCGATGATAGTCGGAGGGACCATAGTTGTACGATGGTGTTTGGTGGGATCGTAGACGACATGCAATACAGGTTGGAAGGAGTGTATTCGGGCGATAGTGGTTTGAGGATCATAATCGAGCTATGGTGACCTAAGAACCATAGTTGATGGGAGATGGAAGTTGGAAGGATCATGATTGGGCGACTGAGGTCGGAAGGACAACAATCGAGCGACTATGGTTGTAGGACTGTAGTTTACACCTGTAGTCATGCGATGGAGGTTGAGGAAACCATAATCGAGAGATTGAGGTCAAGGGGACATAGTTAGGGAATAGTGGTTGGAGGGATCGTAGTCCGTTGACTGAGGTCGGAGGTACTGTAGTTGGGTGATGAAAGTTTAAGGGACCATAGTTGGAGAGAGACAAAGATCGAATAGACTGTAACAGGCAATCAATGGAGGTCGTAGGGATTGTAGTCAGGTGATGATGATCTAAAGGATTGTAGTCGGTCGATTGGTCGGTGGAATCATAGTAGACACATAACAAAGTTTGGAAGGACCATAATTGAGTGATGGGGGTATGAGGATTATAGTTGGACGACGGTGGTTCAAGGATCGTAATCAACAACGATGGCGGTTAAAAGGACCATGGCTTGGCGATTGTGGTCCGAGGGATCGTTGTTAGGCATCAGAGGTTTGTGGGATCATAGTTGGGCGACACATGGTGGTTGGACTATAGTTGGGTGATGTAGATCAGAGGGATCATAGTCAGAGTGCGACGGAGGTCGAAAGGATAATAATCGAGTGGATGTGGTCGTAGGACAATAGTTAGGAGACGCTCATCAAAGGGACAATAGTTGGATGACTTGAGGTTGGAGGGGGCATAGTTGACAATAGTAATCAAAGGGATAATAGTCAAATGATAGAGGTCAGAGGGATTGTAGTCGGGCAACGGTGGTCAGAGAGACCATAGTTGTTGCTACGACTAATTTCAGACAGAGATGATCGGGTGATGGCTTGGCAACAATGGTTGGTAGAAAAACTCAAGGGGCCTTGGTCAATTAAAAATACTCAACTAGTATTTGAAATCAATTATAAATGACTCCTTTCCTTAGGGGAAGGCAATGATACAATGTGAAGAACATATTAAATGGTTAAAGTTGGAAGAGCTCTATGGCATGAGAGCTATCTTTAAGAGATCATTTGTTTATTTATTTGGTCATACTCCATTAAGAAAAGTAGACTAAAGATCAAGAAATTTAATAAAAATTCTAATGTTGCTGTTGGGAGTTAGAGTTAGTACTCATGATATACATCAATCTTATAAAAATACATGTGTTGACATTATTTGAGAATGATAAGTGATGAATTTAGTGGGCATTAGGATATCCATGGGATTTTAATTAGAATATTGTAGTTGGGTGATAATAGTTAGAGGATTGTACTTGGTTGATGAAGGTTGAATGACTGTAGTTGGACGATGAAGATCGGAGGAGTACATTTTGACAATGATGGTTTTGGGTGATGGTGGTTAGAAAATCATAGTCAGTCAAGGGAGGTAGATGACCCATAGTCAAACAATGGTGATTGAAGGTCGTAATCGAGCAATGGGGGTTTGAGGAGCATATTCAGGTGATAGTGGCCATAAGGAGCTTAGTGTGCAGCCATAATTGATAGTGATCAACAAACCATAGTTGAGTAATGGTGTTAGAGGACTTTAGTTGGCAACATAAGTTGAAAGGATTGTAGTTGAGAGATGGTGGTTGAAGTCCCATACCCTAGCGACGATAGTCTGAGGACGGTATTCGCTTCATAGCGGTCAGAAAATTGTAGTCGGGTAATAGTCGCTAAAGGCCTATAATCTAATGATAGTGGTTAGAGACCCAAAGTTGGCCAATGGTGTACATTAGCCATAGGACAATAGTTAGACAATGGAGGTAGAAGGATTGTAGTTGGGTGAAGGTGGTTAGAATGGCCAGTTGAACAACATGGTCAAATGACCATAGTGAAGTGACATAGGTTGGAAAAGCTTAGCCAGATAATGGTGGTCAGAAAGTGCGTAGTCGGGCAATGTTGGCCAGAGACTCGTAGTTGAATAATAATGTTGTAGGCCCATAGTCGAGTGATGAATTAATGTTGGCAGTCAAACATTGTTTAGATAGCAACAATCAGCGGTGTTTTGACAACAACAGTCTAGTGGTAGTCCTACAATGATTGTAATTGATGTTTCGACAATGGCTAATGGGTGGTAGTCCAACGAGATGGTCGAACAATGGCTCTGCTTGAGTTTCTACTCTCTTGAATCTCATACCAAGCTTCAAGCTCGAGCTCCCCTTTTATATAGAGAGTGGAACGAGTATTTATATATTATTGAGGGGTGGTATATATACCACATAAATATACCAAAAATTTAGAACACTCCATCATACAGCTTTAATTTGTTCCCTTGATTATAGATTATTTTTTCATTATTTAAATGCCTTAATGATGTTGTGAATAAATGATTCATGGCTCACTGGATTCATCTCTTTGAGATGCTCGATTATACTAATCATGTGAGATTTGAAATTTTGGTCATCTAATTAATGCCCTGAAATTTCCAATTATATTTCAAGTACTCAATTTGGGACATGGAGTCTCGAACCACTTTGGGTATTGTTAAGTTCGTCTCATCAAGACGTTCAGTTCACAATCTTCCAATGGTTCTGATTTTACTTTTGAAGCTTCTAATTCAAATATGCATATAGATTTATGTTCGATCAAGATGATTTTCGATAACATTTCAAATTTCATCTATAAATGCATTATAATATTGTGCTAAAAAAAGTTTCACTAATGTTATCGATATAGAAACATTTGAATTTTGGATTTCCCGTTTTGTTATCGATAAATTTTATTAAAATTGTGTATAATATGATTTGAAAATATTGTTGTGCTCGAATGTGAAACAAAATCGTAAAGAGGAAGTCTTCCACCATCGGCTGTTGGTTGAGAATTGTTAATCCCAACGCGTTCGACGTACCAGTTCTTATCTAAAATTGAGATAAATTGGGCTCAGGCCCAAATTTTCCCAAAAAAAAATTGAGATAAATTTGCTTAATATAATTATAAAAAAATATTTTTTAGAGACATTTTAGATCAATTAAGTCAATTTCATACATGCAACACATATATAAGTCTCAAATTCAATATCTCTTAATTGATAGTCAAAGCTCCCAACCAACAGACCAATATGAGCTGCCTAAAAAAAACCTTTGCTTACATCAGTGTTCAAATCAAGCCATGAATTCAAACTCAAGATCCTTTCATTAGCATTTTTTGGATATTAGATCAATTAAGACAAAATCGTACATACATCACATACACAATTTAATCGTCGAAGCTCTCAGCTAAAAAAACTGTCTTTTTTTAGGGACGTTTAAGCCAATTAAGACAAACTCATGCACACAACACTTACGGAAGATTCAAACTCAAGACTTTTTTATTGGTAGCCAAAGCTCTCAACCAACATATCAAGATGAAATGCCTTATAAAAAAAACTTCGCTTAAATCGGTGTTCAAATCAGGCAATAAATTCAATATAGAATTTCGTATGAGATGGCCTTTTATCAGCATTTTTTTTTTATATTTAGATCAATTAGGGTAAATTTATACACACATCACATACATAAGATTCGAACCTAAAACCTTTTAATTGATAGTTGTTCAAGATGAGTTCAATTTCGACTTCATTTGGGACGGTTTTGTTTTTTTTTTTTTTAACCAAACAGCTCTTATATAAATACTAAAAACATGAGGATACAACCGTAGGAAGGGAGAAAAAGAAAAATAAAAAAGAACCCAATAAGAACTAACGGCATAATCAAACCGAGAGAAAAAAAGAAAAGAAGAACCCCAAGGAGGGCTCAGCAAAATGCCGAGGCTTCCAGCATCCTCGAAAGCGCAAGGACCATCCAGAAATGGTGAGAGACACCAATGGTTGCCACAAAGTAGCCAATGAGGACACGAGCCCCAGCAACATCATAGCCCGTCAACCTCCAATCCAAACCAATCGCAATCCGAACAATCGCAGAAAAAACACAAAGATGGACAAGAATTATCTCTTACGGCCACCTCTCTTCCATAGTTTCCCACGAGGAGCCTTGAGAGATAGATCACTAACCATATTGAGTTTGTTACCAGGGTCTGAATATGAATCAGAACCGGATTCATATTCCGACGAATTGATCAACCTCCCCTCTCTCAGCATTCTCACAAGAAATAACCTTATTACATACAGGCTCAACCGGGAGGGAATCATTAGTAACATTTAAAACCAAGGGATCAGACGGGGCAACAACCCGCTCCAATCTCCCGCCAACCCCCACTGCAGACAAATTTGGGTGAAGAGAAAAACAACCTGCTTTAGAATCCCCAAAGACAGACAATGACCACAATATTCCGGTAAATTCTCAAAAACTACAGACTGCACAAAACCCGAATTTTCGGGACCAACCCAGATTTTATCAGGTAATTCTTTTTAAACATCCATTTCCACCAAAACCCTCGCAACCGATGGTCGGGATCCCGTCGACGTAGCATTATCCGTTTTTAAGGGATTACCAAAAATCTTACCCAGACCATTTAGAATACGTGAAGCAAAAAGATGAGGCCTAAGATTAGGAAATGAGATCCAAACGGGAACCACAGGAGATTCAATTTCCACATCTAATGTATGAGACCACTTAATCAATTTCATGAAGCAATTATTAACGAAATATGATCTATGCGCAAAAACTCTGCAATAATCCAGCTCATTGAAAAATTTAATCAAAACGTTTCTCTGATTAAGAACCGTAACAGAGACCTCCCCTTTTAGTTTCAGATTAAAAAAAAAATTCCTAACAGCATCCAAAGATGGACGACTCGTAGGAAATTTACCCACAAGGGCAAATTCAAACGAGGCAGCTAAAGACTCAATTTCCATCTCCGAAATCCATAAAGAAGGCATGCCTTTGAAAGAAGAAACCTTTAGTTCAGGAAAAACCAAAGAAGTAGAAGAAGTACCAGACAGTGCTTGTTTAAACGAAAGAGGCGAAGAGCCTGAGAGGAAACCAGGATCCCGGAGGCGAGAAGACGCCATCGAAGCCAAAAAAAGAAATACGCAAGTAAACTGACGGAGAAACAACCGGACGCACAAAACCCAGGCGGACGGGCGAAGGCGCCGCCAGAGGGATTTTAGGGCGAAGCCCTAAAACCCAGAGCGGAGACGCACGAAAACATAAGCATAGTTTAGTAAAACTAACTCTTCCTTAACTTGGCAAGTTTTGGGACGGTTTTGTAATTGCTTTTTAAAACATTTTTTTTAGTATATATTTTTTATTTTGTTCAAAAAAACTATTTAAAAAAATAGTAAAAAAACAGGCCCAAACGAAGCCTTCGATTTCGTTTGGAACGGCTTTTTTACTACTGTTTAAAGCTGCTTTCTTGCACAAAAAATTAATTTTGTACTAAAAAACCGTTTTAAGAAGCAGCAAAAAAGCCGTCTCAAACAAAGCCTTCATCAGCATTCATCCGGTCAAGGGAATCGACAGTGTTACCTACTCAACTTGACTAGATAAACGTTGGATTTGAGACGGCGTTATCTGTTAATGATATTCTCCTCAGGTTACTAATGCAATGAGCGGGCATCGCAGAGTTTGAATTCGAAAACGTGAATCAGGTTCGAATCAGGTGCAGTTTCAACACGCTTGGCATCAAATTTGAACCGTTAGTTAAAGCATATTCGAAATTGTTGTTCTTCGTTATCAATTTGATTTTTTTTTTAAAGATGATTTATTGGATGTAAATACTCAGATCTTAATAAATTTGAAAAATTGGTCAATTTTATTTGATTTTTGCTAACTCAAAATGTTGTTAAAAAAAGATAATCTCGATAAGATTTGATATTGTTTATTCATAAGTCATCTAAAATTGATATAATCGAGCATTGATTTTGATGAATATTTACATTGAAAATTTTTGAAATCAGATTTATGGTCTATCGAGCTTCGATTTCAACAAGTTTATAGTCTCGACGTGACAAACTTTTTGATGCCAAAGTGGCACGATCCGACTCCAAATGAGCTCAGGATTAAACGATATTCTAATCTCGATTGTTTATAATCTGATCGAGCATTTTTTAACAACACAAATCCAACAAAATAACATCGCTCAATTCTGACATCATTAATGCACTTAATTGATTAAAAGAATCAATATGGGTTCTCTGATTGACCATTCATGATTTTGACTATATTTGCGGCGCATGCTATTCGAAATAATTATAAAGTCACTCTCAACATGAATTGAGAACTTTGAGTTTTGATAGAGCTTAGAGGCTCGAAGAATCTCGATGCTCCATTAGACCATTGCCTAACTTCTATCGATGAACCAATGCTCAAACATCGTCGTCGGACCTCCACTTTCCAACCACCTACTATTGTCCCCTGACAATCGTTACCCAACCACAGTTCTCTTACGTCCGTCACCAAATTATGGTCTTATGACCATTATACCCAAAATATGATCTGTTGTTTGACTACTATCCATATGATCATTAAATCAATATGCATAGTAAATGAGTAATATGAATGCATGTCAGTGATCAAATCATAGCAGTATCATTCATATAATCATTGAATCACTGCATAAAAGTAAAACTCACACACAGTAGCAGTAAAGTCTATCAAGCAGTAAAATAGTGCAGTACGAAAGTCAATAATATAATACATTAAAGAAGCCAATAAACCAGTCCACATGTCAAATCTATAATGTAGTCATCGTATAAGTACTATCAACAGCTGGGATTTGTGTAAAGTGGTAAAACCAAAGCATCCATAAAGACTATCAGAATTATAATTGTATAAGAGTAAACACATACTACTCAACCATTCGATTTTAGTATCATTATAGTATCATAATAACATGTTCAATATGAATTAACTAGTAAACAATGTAGTGAATCAATAATAGTGGTGATGTAGTAACAATATACAAGTAGTAGCATCATTAACTGTATCAATAATATCGTCAATGGGTAACAATAATGGTGTTCATATTAATATCAGTAAAATCAGTGACAATAATAGTAAATTCGTACAATGAATCGTAAATTCATACAATAATAATAAATCAATAGCTTGCATTTCAGTAATTATATTAAATAAGAAAGAAGTCATGTCTTAATTGATATTTTTTCAGTATCATATTAGTATCAGTAATGTTAGCTCAGTAAACAGAGTCGTCACTATTTGCTCGTTGGCATGGTAATAACTCATTATAACTTTCAATTGTTGAATCATTGTATCAGAAATAACACTAAATCATCATATTTAAAAGAAAGATCATCGGTCCACCATCCTGTACATGTCACTCAATCTTCAACCGATTGATCAACTAGTCTTTACTTGTCTTTCTCTAATACACATATTATTATTATATTATTATAACATTAATAATGACAAGCTATCTCAATCATGTGCAAACATTTATTTCCAATACATTATAGTAAAAAAAGAATAATTAGGCTAAATTCAAAAAATATCAAAATATTCTAACGATAGACAACAAAAAATCCTACTTAGCAGAAATTTACACTTTTTTAAAATTAACTAAATTATCATAGATCTTATATAATAATATTCTGAAGCTTTAATTGAACTATAACACTATTTTTAGATATCAAAATAATATTATGAATTTAAAAAAAATTACTATTCATATGGTAAAAAAAATTTTAAATAAATATTCAAAATATTCATAATCTTAATATTTATAGTATATAAAACATGGTGAAAGTCTTACAAATAAAAAATTATCATCTTTTTTCGATAAAGAAAATACAAATTTGATTGAAAAAACTCCAAAAAATATCAAATTATTAATGAAATTAGAAGTAGGATTATGCTCCTTATAACGAGAAGAGTAAATTTCACAATAGGGATGACTGGCCAAAAATCGCTCCATGTTCTCCAAATCTAGACTTTTATTTTCTTTCTCAATTTTTTTCTAAAATTCATTTTCTATTTTATGTTAGCGGAAATTAGAAAATGAGAAAAAAAAAGCTTTTAAATGAATAAAAATGGAATAATATATTTATAATAAAAAAGTAATATAGTATAAATATAATCAACTTTTAGTATAAAATTTATATAAATTCTTTTGGGCATTAAAAATTATATAAAAATATTTATAAAATAGTTCAATTTATTTAGAAAATTATGATAAAATTAGTTTTAATCCTTGGTTGGTTCCATTTTCAAAAAGATAAGTGCATGTCCCTTTATCTTTTGAGATGAATATTATATTCCTTATGCTAAGTTTGGTTGGTTCCACGCTGCCGACGGCAATGGCGGCGGCGGCCAGCGGGCCGATCATGCACGAATCTCGGCGCAAAAATCAAGTTGGAAACTTCATAAATTAAATTCGGGAACATTTGAACTCCGATTTCAACGAGCTTATAGTCAAACTAAGCATCTCGGAAATACGAACGGAACGACACCAAATTCAACTCGATCCGAGCCCAAGTGAGCCCAAACCAAGAACCCGAAGTGCTGTTGGAAAGCTCGTACCACAATTTGAGTTACCAAACGGTCGCCGATTTTAGCGAACTTATAGTCGAATCGAGCGGCTCGACGAGAAGAATCCAACGAGCCCAAGATCGCCGAATTCCGACATCACTACGGCCTTCAAATGTCCAACGAACTGTGCACGATCGAGGGATTCAATATCGGCCGTCCATTCGACCACTCCCTATTCGCCCATGATCTCACACCTATTTACAAACCATGCCATTTCAGAAAAACTATAAATAGAACCCTCATTCTTTACAAGGGGGCTCAAGGGAGAAGAGAGAGAAGAAGAGAAGAGAAGAGAAGGAAGAAAGGAGAAGAAGAAGGGAAGAGGAGGACAAAGGGGAAAGGAGAATCATCTCCTCCTCGACCAACGCCGGTGTTCTTCCCGCCGCCTGAATACGCCGGAATTCTGCCGGATATTCGGGAAACGCCGGGATTTTGCACAACTTTGTTTTAATTCAGGAGAAACTTATTGTAATCTGATTGTCCTAACTTGTGGGACGAATCAGCTTCTTGTAATTTACGCAACACTAATGCAACTTTTCAACTGGGCGCGTCCCTGTGATTTTTCCCCTTTTCAGGGTTTTCCATGTAAAAATCCTGGTGTTCACTTTCTTTTCTGTTTGTGTGCTAAATATTCGTACAACGCTCAGACGTAAATTTGCAAACTCTACCGCCGCGTATATTCTAGCCCGCAACACATCTATGTAAGATTTACAATCAAATTTTTAATTAGGTAATTAGAAGTTCATTAATTAATTGAAAATTTGATCATTATAAAAACCTTACCTCATATTAAACGCACATGCTTAGAGATTATTAGAGAAAGGAGGTTTTGGAAAAAAGGAACATTGTGCAACTCATTATGCAAAAATCCACTTAACTTTTGAGCGATTATTTTGAGTAATATTCCTATAATAGGAAGAGTAACTTGATCAAACATAAACTTTTACGTATATTTCTTTAAATAAAATAAAAAGAAAAATTTACGTGCATACCTCAAAATTCTCATGTATTTATATGTCCAACATCAAGACTTTGATATTTTAGTGTCTCAATCATATACAAACGTATATTTTATTTTGAAAAAAGTTAATATTACCATTTTTTTTTTTTTTGATTTAAAGATTTGTGTTATATATTTGAGATTTCTTATTCTGGATCAACGAGCTCCACAAATTTTATTAAAATTGTGCAAAATATAAAATTTCGAATTATTTTTAAAAATATATATTTTGATCGCGAAGTAGCAGCAGTAAAGCGCCGCTGGCAGGCGAACTTCATCGACGAAGCGAGGCTGTGACTTCCGGCGAAGTCCGTCTACAGCAAGCTCGGTAAGGGGGAGGTTAACGATGGTGGCCAATTTTTTTATTTTATTTTTTACTCTGTAGCCTAACTTCCCTGAAATCTAAATATGCATGCAGTTCTGATAGAACTCGTATCTATCGACGGAAGTTCTTTAAAAAGAAATCTGAATCATCGGAGAAAGGCAGAGTGGAGATGGTGGTAGATTTCAAAGGGAAGCCAGCCTTCTTCGGCTATCGTATGCCGGCGGAGTGGGAACCACATCAGCAATGCTGGATCGGTTGGCCTGTGAGTTTTCCCAATATCCCTTGTTCTATCTTTCGAAGCAAAGTAAAAGCAAAAAAGTTGTTCTATCAACTTGATGTACTTTGAAATTCTCTGATGCTATTCTGCCATTGGTTCATTGCTTTATTCGAACTGATCCTGTTTTGACGATTTCAGCCTCTTTTTGAAGCATCATGGGCTTTTTTCTGTTCTCTATTTGAACCGGAATAATAGGTTTTATTCGGGCTAGCTTGGCGATGCTTCCTTATGATTATTGAAGTGGGTGGTTCCAGCTGAAATCATTTGATACTATTTTTTTCCTTTTTCTTATGCTAGGGGTGAGATTCGTTGTTAACGCTTTACGGAAAAAGGGAGGGAGAATTTTCTGTAGTTACAACCCCTATGGTTTTGTTATGTAGATTCAATGGCTGAAGTGATCAATCTAAGAATTGTTTTGCTTCTTATTTTAGTTCGACTCTATTCAGTGCATGGTTAGGGATTTGACAAGATGCTATTTAATTTTTCTTGCTTGTCAGGGATGGGAAGGGAGCTGTTGTCTGGAGAATATTCTTACACTCTGATCAGGAATTGAGAGAGGAAAAGAAATGATTAGTCATTGTTAAAATTTTATTTAAGCGAATTCCTTTCTTTCCACTTTTTACTCGTGTTGGGATCCTCCAAATAGAAGAATAATTTCTTTTCTTTTAAAATTCTCAGTCAAAAGAAAGTATTTATTTATTTATTTGTAATTTTTTTCTTTTACCGAATTCTATCTCCCAATAAGAGTGCAAGTCGTGCTTAGGAATGGCTCTGATGTACTGATGTTAATGGAACAACGATGTTTACCTCAGCAGTGTAGCTTCAAATTTAAGCCTCCTAACTTGAAAGTATAAAGCAAAGAATGAAAATTGAATCTAGGATGTGGAAGCTCTTAATTCATATTATTTTCCCCTTGGGATAATATTTGGAGTTACCACCGGTTATGATGAGCCTGTGAAATTTAATTCAGCTGGAGTATTATTGGGGACCGGCATCTCTTAAAATTTCCTAATTTTTTAATTTTTAGTTTCATTCTGCTACTTTTTGCTGGGTAGAAGGTTTGTACTTTGTACTGCAGCTGTAAGTTGTATTATATACTTTAAGCTTTTGAGATTAAGGCTTCGTTTGGGACGGCTTTCTTACTATTTTTTAAAGTAGCTTTCTAGTATAAAAATTAAAATTTTTGTACTAGGAAGCTACTTCAAGAAGCAGTAAGAAAGCTGTCCCAAACAAAGTCTATAGAGTTTGGTTATGATTGAAATATAAGGAAATTTGGGAGGAAGAACTACCAAACATAAAAATATTTTAGTAGTAAAAGTCGCTTTCGGTTTTTTTGGAGAAGGGTTATTGGAAAAGGGTGGAGGAAGGACAAGTATGCTGAACAGCTATGGGCATCATTAAAAATTGTCATAGTGTTAACCCTTCTCAAAGATTTATTATGTTTGTTTTTTTAAAGATGTATTGCTTCTATGATTTAAGCGGAATTGGATGATTCAACTGAGAATTAACAAAACTTTTCATTCATATACGAAGGTTTCCATTTCTCCTTTCTCTCTTATATTTTGTTTAAACATGAAATAGAATGGCAATAATGGGGGCATGCCACATTTTTTTTTTTCATAAGATGACCCTTAACTTAAAGCGCTAGACAATGATGAGGGAAGGAACATGCTACAGTAATGATCGTGCCAGCTCCCTTCTTCAAAGCATTAAGAAATGATGTTTTACTTGAGTGGAAAGGTAGTTACTAATGCTCATTTCAGATTGTTTAATTTTTTATGATGATAATTAGAAATAAATCTAAGGAACATTAGTCATTGGAGAAACATGGATATACATTAGAAGACACGAAAGATCAAGTATAGTTGCAAGAGATTCAAGTTATCATGTCATAAATCTTGAAGAAGAAGAGCTTGAAATAAAAATAGGATGAGATGGATGGCTGAAGATATAGTGATGGAGAAGATAGCTTGAATGATGATAAAGATGGAGAAGATAGCTGAGAAGATTAGATTTCTGCTAGGTTATGCATGCAAACTTAGGCAATATATTGTTTAACTTATTTAAGCATTACTTTTTCCTACTCTGCTAAATAATTTATTTAGCAAAACTTTGAAACATGGAATGGAAAAACTTCAAAATTTATTGGTTAGTATTCATCCTATTTCAGGAAAGACCAGATAACTGGAGGGAGGATGCTTATTATGGTCAACGTTTGTATGCTAATGTTGCAAGCGCTATTTCAGAGTTTGAGCCTGTTACACTGTGTGTGAGTGCTTCTCAGGTTAGAGCACTCCGCATTTTAGTTATTAAAGTTGTTTCATGGTTAAATATTGGGTTTAATGAAAAAAAAATGGTTAAATATTGGGTTTCTTGTGAGTTCCACCCTCTATAATCTTTTCACTGTCTTCCACACCTGTTCATGATTCAGTACACCAAGGCTGTTGATTTGCACAAAGACAAACCTAATGTTCGAGTTGTAGAAATGAGCATGAATGATGCCTGGTTTCGAGATATTGGACCAACTGTGAGATTCTTCATTCCTCTTGTTTTCTAACTTTGTTCAAAACATCTTTTGTAGGAATTTTAATTTGACAATTCTGTAGAATAGTTTGTTATTTCTGACAGCCAGATGCAGTCAGGGCACCCAAAATATCAAGTTGCTGGCATAGATTGGAACTTCAATTCCTGGGGTGGTAAGTACTAAATATTGCACAAAGTTTGTTTTATCCTATATCTTATATGCATATGGAATAATATGACTGAAAAAGAATTATCTCATTTGAAAGAAAATACAGATGCTATAAATGATTTTTCATATGGTGTCTATAGAGCAAACATCTTATTGTGTGAAAGGATGCAATGCATGTATGTCCCTGGCAACAAGTATCTTAGTAAATACAACTCAATTGGATACTAAACTCGTTGAATTTTCTTGGTGCAAACTTTGTTTATTATGTTTTGTTGTAAATCTGATTCTCGGTTCAACTATTCTGAAAGCTTGAAATCCTTACAGCTAAAAACTTTCCGCATAATACGATACAAAGCCGATTCTTATGCTTTGATTTAAGCATGTATGCCTCCTTTAGGCTTTCATATAAATCAATTTTATTTCCCACCTTCTTATAATTAGTTGATCACTCTATACTCTTCCACACATTTCTTTGCCATCTTCTCTAGTCACATAATGCATCGACAGATGATCTAAATTCCCATTCTTGCAGTTGAAGAGTATATAAATTCAATTTTCATTATCTAAGTTGGATCTTCTATTATGTTGTTTCAGCAGAAGAATATTTTTAGAGTGTTTGTTGAGGGGTTGAAAGCTCACATGCTTTTCACAGGTTTGGAACTATGGTGCTGGAATTCTTGTGACTAACTACATAGGGGGATGCTGGTGGTAGTGGTTTTCAATGCAATCTTAAGTTCATAGCTAGCAGTGCATAATTAATTTTCCTGCGGATTGACTTTTTAGGATTGTTTATAAGCTTGATCCTTTTGGTCTCAGTTCCAATATTATCACTCATGAGTTCTACATATGTACAGCAGTTATCCTTTTATTTATTGGTATCAAAGAGATTAAAATTGGAAACCCTTGGCTGTGACACGATATTAAAGCTTAGTGGTCATTTTGCCTTCAAGCGTGATACCATGTTAAGCTTCTAAATTGCAGCTTGGACAAAACTCGTCAAATTTCATAATAAGGATGTTAAAGATCTATTGTATCATTAAAATAAAGGGAAAAAGAAAAAGAGAAGGGATGTAACATCATAGTTTGCAATTTCATTGCTGTTTTTCATTCTTTTCTGACCTACTAGTACCTCTCTTATATCTTATTTGAGCTCTTATGTTGATGAGGACATCATCAGAGATTTCGACACATGTACCATCAGGAGACGCCGGAGATCGACGGCCACGATCATGAGTTTTATTTTGAGTCATTTATGTAGTAGTTTATTTGATTTTTTATGTGTTTCCGTTTTTGCCCTTATGGGTATTTAATCGCTATTGTAGCCCAAGGGGCATTTTAGTCTTTTGCTTTCTTTGTCATTTTGAGGCCTATTTATATGGTCTTTTCTTATGTAATAGTTAATTTTTGATGAAATGAAATTTACTACTTGCGTTCTCTTTGTGAGTGCATCCCTCTCCCAAATCTCTTAGTGAGTTTTGGGAAGAGCTAGATCTCTTTGTGAGTTCTAGACCCCCTCCAAGATCTCTAGAAGACTAGATCTCTTTGCGAGTTCTAGTTTTCGTGATAGCTAATCTTGTGAAAATTCAACGAGAAGACATTTGAGGTTAGTAAATTCGTATTCGTCAAATCCCCAGAAAATTCCATCTCTTTTTGCCCACTGCCTTTGCCGCCGTTTTCTCCAAGCAGCCCTAAGCCGCCGGCCACCCTGCCTCCATCTTCCGCCAGCCAGCTCAGCCGCCGACGGCCACCCTCCTGCCGGCCAGCCGCCGGCCAGCCCAGCAGCCCCTTCTCCCGCCGCCTCCTCCATCTTGAAATCCTATTGTTTGAATTTCAAACCCTTGATTAAACACTTTCCTAATTGGTTCCTCTTCATTATGTAAGCCCATTAATGAAATTAAAGCCTAATTCAAATTTCAAATTTGAATTCCCTCTCATTTCAAGTTTTGGGAAGTTACTTAAGCCACAATTAAATCTGAAATTAAAAAAATTCAGATTTAATTCAATTACTTACTTAAACTTGGGCCCCACCTTCATAGCTCCTTAATCTCTCCTCCTATCGTCATATGGCCGGCCCCCTTTATTGGCCTTCTCTCTCTTCCAAATGACATAATTACACCACTAAATCAGCCCAATTTCCTCCCATTGCCGCCCCCCAGCAATCCTCCCTTTGGAATTATTTTGAATTCAACAAATTAATTCCCCTCCCCTCTTCCAAAACTGAAATTATTTCAGATTTCAGTTTTTGTTTTCTTGGGAGCCTTTCTCTAAGCAAGCATCTCAACGGCTCAAGAAGAGAGTTCTCCACATCCATGGACTGCCGATCCCGACATCGACCACGGCTTCGTCTTTGATGATCAAGGAAGAACGTATAAGACGTTGGATGCTCCCTAGTCATCCCATGGACTATCCGCCACCGGCTACCACTCCAACGGACTACACTTTGTGCGCCATTTGTCTCCTAGTGGCATCGCTCAGTTGCTCTCAATCTTCCTCCATTAAAAGTGCCACCAACAAGAGAGTGAGTGAGAGACCCAAGGTGAAAAGTTCTATTTGTTAATTGTGGATTATTGTTTCTCTCCATAACTTTACTATCTAATTCTATATTGTCAATTTGATATTGTCCCACTAATCTAGTTGTAACCAATGTTTAAAATTGCGTATTCGGGTATTGAGGCGTTTTTCGTTCGTGAGGCGAGGCGTAAGCCTCAAGGCGATTTGAGGCGTAAGCCTCAAAATCAAAAAATTGCGTAAACATAAAATAATAAATTTTGTATATACTAATGAGTAAATAATATATAAAACATAAAAATGCACAAGATAAATAGCAATGACATTAACATATCACATAAGAAGTTAGGAACTCACTAGTCATTAGCATTATCATCACTCATCAGTCATCACTAAGGGGGTCTTCATTTGAATCATCATTATGATGAGCTGCTCTCTCCTCTTCCCCCTCTCCTATAGAGTCCAAAATCTCCCAATCAGCTTCTTCTTCCTCATTATTAGTTATCTTCCTCTTCCCTAAATAGTAAATATTTTTGAACAATATCATAATGAATAATAGTGTAATACATTAATAAAAGTTTAAGAAAAGAAAACTATATTATTTATATACCTTTTTTGATTTGTTCTTGAGTTGTGGTGGATGTGGATGCTTTAAGACCATCAAAGAAATCAACATTTAAATCTTCATCTAGTAATTCAGACGGCATCACTTCAACTTCATCATCTACAAACCACTCATCATCAGATGCCACATCATCGCAAAGCAAAGGATCTTCATCATCCATTAATCCTTTTTTCTTCAAATTTCTATCTCTGAGTCTCCTATTATACATAATGTACACCAGTGAGTTCATCCTCAATGTCGACAAGCGATTTCTCCTCTTTGTATGCACTTGGTTGTAGGTACTCCAATTCCTTTCACAGCCAGATGAAGAGCATGTCAAGCCCAAAACTTTCACAGCAAAACGTTGTAACTCTGGAGTCCCATCACCAAATTGAATCCACCACTCAACTGGAGATCGTTTGGCAATTGTATCTTTTGCTTGTTGTAATCCAAAAAAACCTTCTTTGTTCCTAAAAGGTACCAATTGCAAGTCAGCATTTGATCTTTCAGTTGCATCACTTATTAGACGATCCATGCAATGATATAATCCCAACTTTATTTCAGGGTTTGTAGACTTGTTCTCTGCATATTGATACTGAGGGTTTAGGTAATAGCCAGCGGCATGCAAGTGTCGG
This sequence comes from Dendrobium nobile, assembly GCA_022539455.1. Classification (NCBI taxonomy): domain Eukaryota; kingdom Viridiplantae; phylum Streptophyta; class Magnoliopsida; order Asparagales; family Orchidaceae; genus Dendrobium; species Dendrobium nobile. The sequence goes on along the minus strand of CM039726.1, from coordinate 64,739,097 downwards.
TGAAGCTGTAGTTCCCACCTATCATCAATAATATTCCAAATTTCCCTAAAGCTTCCCTCACTGCCTCCTAAGTTGGAGGCAATCATCTCTTTGGCTTCATCCATAGCATTGTAGATGAAACCCATTGCAGGCTTCTTCTCAGCATCCACCATCCTTAAAACATGAACCAAAGGTCTAGTGGTTGTAATGGCATATAAGACACTTTGTCAAAATCTGTCATTTAAAACAATCTTTCTAATCTCTTTTCCCTCAGCCTTCTTCGCCCAAGCACAACTCAACCACTGTGTAGATGTGAACATAGCCTCTAAAGGTTGTCTGGCATCCAGCATGCTCTCTAAGGTCAAGTATGCGGTGGCAAATCTTGTTGCGGCTGGCCTTAGAATTTCTTTCTTCGAAAACTTTCTCATAAGAGCTAGAATCCAAGAGTGGTTGTAAATAAACTTGGTTATTTTTTTGGCTTTAGTGAGTGCATTTTTATGTTGAGGTAGATCCCCAAGCTTCTCAAGAATCAGATCTATGCAATGTGCAGCACATGGAGTCCAATACAAATGTTTCCTCTTCTCCATAAGTTTATTACCTGCAGCCTTATAAGAACTTGCATTATCTGTCACAATTTGTACAACCAAATGTTCTCCAACCTCATCAACAATGCTATCTAATAATCTAAATATGAACTCAGCATCTTTGACCTGGTCAGATGCTTCAATTGACCTTAAAAACACAGTACCATAAGGATTATTAATGAGGATGTTGATCAGACTTCTATGTTTGATATCAGACCACCCATCTGACATAATTGTTACTCCTGTTTGGGCCCAAGTCTTCTTAATTTCTTCAATGCTTTTATCAGTGCTTTCCAACTCCTCCTTCAAAATCCATGTTCTTAAATCATACATAGTTGGAGGTTTAAACCCTCTCCCAAATGCTCCAACTGAACGAATCATGTTGTAATAAGCAGGTGATGTTGCAACATTAAATGGAATTGCATTTTCGTAGAAGAATCTGCCTATATCCTTACACACTCTTCTCCGCGCCTCTCTTGCATTTTCTGGGGCCATCTTCTGTGTAGTAGAAGGCCTATCCTCTGATGTGTCAACCATATAATGATCCATAGGCCCTCTAGCACCCCTAGATGAAATGGGCTTCATAGAAGAAGATGAATCTCTGACGCTGCGCTCACTCCCGTAGTAAGATCCAGCATCAACTCTATCCTCAAATTGCTTCTGTGCAAGATGTTTTGATGTGGTAGACTTATTCATGTATGACTTTATCTCTTCCCTTACAGCATCAGGAACTTTGGAGCATGGAGCAACATTCTTGTGAGAGCCTGAAAGGTGTTCCTTCATCCTAGTCACACCACCTTTCACAACTTTATCACAGTAATTGCATTTCAGATAGACATATGTTTTATCACCTCCTACATCTACCTGAGTGCTATATTTCCATGCTGGATCTTTTCTATGACCTGATGCAACCTTATCCTTATTTTTGACCATCCTGAATGAGAGAAATTTTAGGAAGCAAACGAGTTCTTACTAATCTTTTATATGACCTGATGCAGGTCGGAGGAGACAGCAGCCTCGGAGGCTCGGACAGAAGCGTACGCTGGTCAGACGGAGAAGACAGCAACCCAACTCGCAGTCTCGCAGTAGAAGAAACCTCCAAGCCAAATAAGTTTAGGGTTTAATATGCGTGCTGGATGTGTTCAGTATTATATAATGTCGAGCCGTCGATAAAGCAGAACACTGCGTACTCTATGCATTTTTATTCGTATTTTGTGCGTACACTCTACGTGCACATTGCGTGTTTTGGAGCAGATGTAATTTAATGTATAATTTTGTATTAATAGTTAATAAAACATGATTTTCTAGGTATTGTTTGAGTACTGGGAGTGTTAATTATTTTATTGTGCGTACATTATGCGTATCTTATGCGTTATATATTGGTAAACTATGCGTTCACCATACGTTTTTTGTGCGTGGTCTCTGCGTCAACATTGCGTATTTTTAATGAAAGATAAAGTCAAAGAGAAAAAAAAACATTTAATGTACATCTTTAAATAAAAAAAAAGAACATTTAATGACTATGTATAATATAAAAAATATCAGAACAAATTAAAAAAACATTTATAACAAATACAATTTTACAAGAGACCCTAATGTACATCTTCAACAAGACAACAACATCAACTTTCCTACAGGAATTATGATTGATGTCTTGTCCAATATAAATCACCTTGACAACCAAGCCCTCCATCACTGCGATACTTATCCTCCTCCCATGTTCCTGATGCCAATAACTTGTTAACAGAAACCTGGTCAGGTTAGAGAGGTTTAAGTTTACAAGTTATTGGTATCAATTTCATGGGAGGAAGATAAATATCGCAGTAATGAATGGAAGGCTTGGTTGTCAAAGATTATTTATATTGGACAACAGAAGGTAAGATTTTTTACAAGAGAAGCTTGCTTTGACACTTTGCCATAAGGCAAACGTTCCCGCATTATATAGTGAAAAATTTAATGTTGAGCAATAGTAAGTAATAAATTGTAAATAAAGGCTCAACCTACCCTATTATCCTCCCAACCATATCTGCCACCCGTCAGTCCACAGCTAACGAAAATTATTATTCATGTCACGGCCCCTCAGTCCATACTCCATACTAAATGTAAGTAATCAAAAATATATTAATAGAATGTGTGCGTGTTTTATGCGTGCTAAATGCGTAATTTATGCGTTTGTTGTGCGTGTTTTAAGCGTATGTTATGCGTAGTGTATGCGTTCGTTGTGCGTACTATGTAAAAACATTTCAAAATCATTTATAAAATTTTTTTTTTTTGCTTTAAAACAAATAAGAAATTCAAACACTAATCTTTGAACGAAATTGCCAAACACAAACTTCCATTCCAAACATAATATTCCTTATTCCTCTTCCCTAAATACAATCCAACAAGAGCCATAAACCATTTGTACTTGTTCAAGTATCATGTTCAAGATTAGAAAATGAAATCATACAAATCTAACAAGAGCCATAAACATCATATATTCCTTATTTCTTCATCATTTTAATGTAAGTAATTTACAAACAAAGATATATATTAATTAAAATATTTAATAGAATTTTATAAATAAAATTTACTGCTTATGTGTGCGTGTATCATGCGTGCGTTATGCGTACTATATGCGTTCGTAATGCGTATTTTGCGAGTTCATTATGCGTATGTTATGCGTTCGTTGTGCGTTCTATGTTTAATATGTAATTTTTTACTCAAACCAATGTAAATAACATTTATACACAGAATTGAAAGATATATTCAAGTGGTCCTGCATTATATAGAAGAACAATGAATGTTGAGCAAAATAAAATTTACTGTTTATCTCTGCGTGTATCATGCGTGCGTTATGCGTACTCTAATGCGTTCGTAATGCGTATGTTGCGAGTTCATTATGCTTATTATATGCGTTCGTTGTGCGTATTATGTTTAAATAAGCATTTATACACAGAATCAGAATGAAAAACATTTATACACAGAATCAGAATGAAAAACATTTATACACACAAGCATTTATACACAGAATCAGAATGAAAAACATTTATACACAAGCATTTATACACAGAATCAAAATGAAAAACATTTATACACAGAAGCATTTATACACAGAATGAAAAACTGTTATTTTGACAACGTTTTACAAAATACTTCATATGCAAACTCTGCCCTATACTTTGGCATGTCTTGTTGCCAATCTGTACTATCAGTCCAATCAGTGTTGCCTTCAAGAATTATTCTTTCCATATATTTACAGACATACATTCCACAATCAAAAGAGTTCTGCTGTTTTGGTATTCCTTTAATGGTAGAAAGCTTCCATTTTCTGATATCACTATCAAAAGCTCCTTTCGTGTCAGAATATAGGCCTTTAACCTGAAATATACGTAGAGCAAGGATTAGTTCTATAAATTTTTTAAAAATTGAAGAGTTTATGTTCATCTAATGACCTAAGTATCTGACAGACTAACACTTACGAGTTTTGGAACAACAAGCCTATGCTCTTTGACGCGGTGGACCAATGAGTCATAAAATTTCCACTTATGTTCTTTCAGCAAACCAACCAGAAGGGTAATGTGATTCTGATCAATGATTGGTTGTAATAAAATGTTGTTTGAAGAAACAGAAAGCTCGGTTATGTGGTCGATTTGCAATTTGGACAATTTGTCCCTTCCTTTGTTATCCTGCAAGTGCAAGTGAGTAAATGTAAGAACTAAGAATGGATACAAAGTTACTAATCCAATAGTTAAACTGATAAATTGAATATTAAGTTACTAACCCAATAGATTGGAGAGATGTATAGAAATTTATGGTACTTGTCTGGCATAAGGTTACACTTCTCATTTAAGAGATAGGCAAAAATATCTACATGTTCATTGCCTAAACAACTGTCGCTTAATAAGTCATCAATCTCAGATCTGGAAATAAGATTGTTAATAACAAACAAGATACTATCGTCCCTGCAAAAAAAAAAAAAAAAATATAAATACGCATTTCATAAGCATAACCCACGCATATCATACTCATAACACACGCATATCATACGCATACCACACGCATATAATAAGCACAACTCACGCATATCATACGCATACAACACGCATATCATACGCATATAGATCTTCAAACAAAAATAAATTTTGCAATTTTTTACCTTTTAGAGTACTTTTTCAAACATTCTAACACAAAATTTCTCTTCTCAGAAGTCAAACACATAAGTCCTCTGTAATTTTCTATTTCAGTTGCATGAACATAAGTTACAGTTTTTATTTGAATGTTATCTACTGGTATTGGTTCATTTGGTTTTGTATATGGAACAAGTTGCATTTCTGCTGGGACTGGCTCATTTGTTGGGATTGGATCTTTTGGTGGGATTGGATCTTTTGCTGGGATTGGCTCATTTGGTTCATTGGGGCTGTGGGGTTGGATATCTGATCTCTGTCTCTTATTGGAAGATGAAGAGTAGCTAATAGATCTTTTCTGAGGAACTACTTTGCTCTGATCAATGTAATTATTGAGCTTGACCTCAATAACTCCAACTCTCTCAGTAAGATCTTCAAACTTTGTGCTCAGCCTGTCTTCAAATTCTCGAAAAAGTTTTGTGCATGTTTCTTGGCAGGATTTCATGATTGTTTCTTGTATAGACTGAAGTGCTTCAGCAGAAAAACTTAAATGTGGTTGCTGAGAAGATTGGTGGGGGTCTTGCTGAGGAGGTGGGGTATGATGGGGAGATTGAGGGGTATGATGGGGAGATTGGGGAGATTGGTGGGGGTCTTGCTGAGGGGATGTAGGGCAGTCTGGTGGATATTTATCGACATTAACCATATCCATTTCTTCCTGGTTGACTGCCTGTAGGACATTACAAATCTGACTTTTTCTTATATTAGCAAATAAATTAGTGATCACCTCTGTAGTATATACAATATCATCAGCCCATCGAAGAAAACGGGGCCTTCTGTCAGAATGCATAGGAGCATGAATAGTAGTATGCTCCAGGAACCAAATCTGCATAAGATGAAAGAAAATTTTAGCGCTCATATTGAGCCATTAAAATTTTGAATGAATTTAGCAGTTAGCACTTAGCACTCACAATTAGCAGAGGTACAAAACCGTTGATGTAACCTGCTGGCTTCTTATTTGAAATCTTGGAGGCTGCCTTATTAAACTCTCCAACTAAAAACTCCCTAATTGAACTAGCCCAGTTTATTGACAAAAAAACATCTGGACTATTTGCTATTCTTTGGATCAACCGAGGGGTTTTGAAGTTGTTAAGTTGAAAAAGTAAATTTGAAAATAAATACATGATAAACGTTCTTAACATAGTCTCCGGGGGGGTTTGCTTGTTCAACTCCATCATGTCATTCCTTATTTCCGTTGATGTAACTGAAGTATGTGCTAAGGAATGCCAGGATATTTCTTCTCCTTTATTTGGCAGACCAGTGAGAAGGGCCACTTCATCAGCAGTGAAAGGAATGGGTTGACCTTTTATAACAAAGCATTGTTTTGAAATGTCCCACCTTGAGATCAGCTCATAAATAAGAGGGACATTTTGCTCAAACCCAGGAAATTCCAAAAACTGTATCATCTTTAAATGTTTCAATCTGTCCTTGACTTCAGGAGTAATTTGCCGAGCAAAGTTATCACAGACTGTTCGAAACGAAGAAACATAGCATCTATAGGTAATTGGACGAACATATGTCTGAAAATTGTAAAAAATGACAGATTAAAAATAAGTAAATGAGATACGCACAAAACAAGCACAACATACGCATAATATAAGCAACGGTCACGCACAGTGTACGCATATAATACGCATATATTACGCACATCACACGCACATTGCACGAAACATACAGCAAATTATACGCACGCATAAAGTACGCATAGTGTAAGCACTAAGTAAGCAACGTGTACGCATTGTGTATGCACAAACGACGCATTGAGTACGCACAGCCTACGCATATTTACTCGATGGTTAAAATTTGGTTAGGTTTTATGTTTCAAATCTCAACATAAATTTATCATATAAACCTGAATACAGAGATAACACGATGGCATCACAGTATCAAACATTTAAAAAGTTTCGAGAAGCCATGCATACGCATAGAATAAGCATAAAATCGAAAGATCTTCAGACCCTTCAACGCGAACGCATAGCATAACCACAAAATACGCAATACGAAACAGAAAACATAGCATTAAGTTACCTTTTTCTTTGTGGGTGACGCCATCTTAGAAGAAACTGAGTGAAGAATGCTTGAAATTCCTCCGGGTGAATGCTTGAAAGTTCGAAAGTTTACTGTAACTTGAAAATCGAAACGTCGACTCCGCCATTCGACCTTTACAAGGGTTTAAATGTTGATGCCACGTCGACATTTCACTAGGCGCGCCACGTCGGCAACTGGGGGTCCGAACTGAAAAAAAAAATAAATTAGGTTAAATTTTAAAAAGGCGACGCCTTAAATATATGAGGCGAGGCGCGCCTTATGGCGCGCCTCAGTAAACTTGAGGCGTAAGCCTCATAAACGAAACTTATTGCGTAGGCTTTGAGGCTTAATTGGTCGAAAATGCGCTGAGGCGCGCCTCAAGGCGCGCCTTTTATTGCGCAATTTTAAACGTTGGTTGTAACCACATGCCTTACTTAATTTCGAATTGATAATTCCGAGAACTTAATTTGGGTAAGCATTAATTCTATAACTAGCAAAGCTTTAACAATCTTATATTAAAATCCCCAAGCAGTTCTTGTTTCCATGCATTATGTATCACATCATATGTTTTAGCTCTAAGAAGATAAAATTTTTTTGCATTATTTTATCATTTGAGATTGATTGTCTTAAAGAGTTAGGAATTCAGTGATAGATTGAAGTTAACTACATGTTTGATGGAATACCAGTCTCACTTTTGTTCGTAGTTAAACCTTTGATACGGGAGAAGCTACTGTTTTAAGTATCATTTGTTTTCGGAGCTATTTTATGTGTCTGGTTTTCTTCTGGTGTCTAATTTCTCTTCTCGTATATTCTAATTCCCCACAGATTGATTTTCAAGGCGGCCTTTATACTCAAAATTTTCAGTGCATGCGTGCTTATTATTTGAAGGTTTTACTGACCTCATTCTTGTTTTATAGGATCTGATGGTTGTTATAGTGACTGGAGTCTTGATATTCTTGTTGCACGCAAGGTCAGTAAAGTACTGTTTTAGTTATTTCTAGTCTGCATTCTTGTAATATGATATGCTTTATAGTTTGTTTATAGATTCTATCCTTGGAGAGGCTTCCCAGATTTTCACATCAGATGATTCTTGAAGGTGGAAGCATTCATGTGGATGGAGAAGGTTTTTTTTTTTTTCATACTTGCTACCCTAATGTCTGTTAAACTACACTTCAAATTATTATTGCTTATCTTTTTTTTTAATCATCTTAAGTGTATCTTTAAAGGATTTGGTGATGTTTGTATCTTTTTAAAAGATTTTGTTGTTTTGTATGTATTTAGAATAACTAAGATAGACCGATTATTAATATAAATACATTTATAACATTGTTTGACATGGAATTGTATCAGGGATGTCTAAGATAAATATTTTGATTCACCAACTTGAGCTCATCTTTAAATTGCAAAATCCAAGCAGGCCTATTGAAAACAGTCACCATGATTTATCTAGTAACTGAATAACTTATAGAGCATTTGAAAAAACCATTAGATAACACCATGCAAAGTTTTCTATCATTAAATCACTAATGCTCCCATATGAGATACATAGTATTTATTGCTTCCATCTTGATAGTTCTTTGCCTCTTCCATTACTGTTAATAAATCCCTTCTCGTTAGTGTGATCACTGTTCATCTATTTACCATACCATATCTGCTTCCACCTAGTCCACAAGATAAATGAATGCTCCTGATCAAATACTTCCACAACAATTTTCTTCCACCTACTCGATATTGCCGTACATTAATTTTTTTGACAATCACCATCATCTACTCACTGTTCTCAAGACCAAACTGCAATAGGGAGCACTCATTTCTTTCTTCTTCCTTCTCTCTCTTAATTTCTAGTGTGAGAAACTCCCAATGGTGGGAGGTGGCCCTAGGTCACCTCCTTCCTACTCCAGTGGCAAGGTGGAAGGAATACACCTTCCGGTAACTATTGGAAGGTGCTCGAAGTTGGTGGCTTTGTACTTGAGGAGTTTGATAGTGGGAGCAAGGATGATCAGGCTGTGCTCCGTCCATGATGACTGGAACTTTACGGGATAAATCAAAGGATTCTCGGCCTGTCTTTGAATCACATGGATATGTTTTGAATGCAGCTTGCGTTCCTAGATTGGGTGATGCTCATGCTACTAGCATTGCAGGTATGTTCGGCTCTGTCAAAGCTGAACGAGAGAAATGAAATCCTCTTCCCATGAAGAGGAACGATGGTGGCCGCTTATTACCCTCACCCCAAATAAATGTCAATCAAGCCTCCATTCTTCATGTGTCGGCGGCTATGTCGCGAGACATGGTTGCCATTGATACAGTTGGGTGCGAATCACAACCTGAATTAGACACTTCTATTCGAATGGCCTTTGATTGGAATGCACAGGAACTCGAACATAGCAGCTTGAGTGATGAAATGTTTGCTAGTGATGCTGTTAGCGGACATGTTAGAGAGTGATATAGATAGCAACGATCAGGAACTAGAGGATGCTCACGAATTTGTGCAGGAACCGGCCATAGAAGTCTACAAGCAGGTTCGTGAACCAAACTTGAACAACTCAAGTGCGGACGCTAATATGCCTTTGAACGATTGTGCTGGTTTGGAAGAGAATTCTGTGATGGATGTGAATGTTGATGGAAGAACAACAATTAGATGTGTAAATTTCATTAATATAGCCATTAATGATGATGAGGAAGAAGCCAAATGCCCATTGGTAAACTAATACCTCACCCCCTCCTCAATGAGCTTAGAAGAAGATGGTCGTATTTTGGAGACTTCCAAATGATTACTACAGCAACCGAATTGTTTCATCTGTTTATTTGAAATTGAAGAAGTTAGAGATGCGGTGCTTATGAGTGGACTATGGACCATTGCAGGAAATGTTATCTAGATGGATCGGTGGACACCCAATTTCTCACCAAATTTAGTGCAAGGACTACACTCACCCTTTTGGTTTTGTTTGCCTCAACTCCTACTCATGTATTGGGACACTTCCAACATCACCTGCCTTGATGCCATGCTTGGAGAGCCACTTGAATGGATACATAAGCTCATGAGGAAGATGCTCTTATGCTAGAATTTGTGTGAGAATTGACTTCTCACAAAAGTTACAACCCGATGTGTGGATCGTGGGCTTGCAAGGAAAATTTTTCCAGAAGATTGAATATGGAGGACTTTCCAATATTTGCTTTAATTGCGGATTCATTGTCTGCAAGAGTGATCGTTGCCCATCTAAATAGCTGACCTCTAGCCCCACCAAGCTACCACCAAGGCATCCGTCCACTCATGTGCAAACCATGGACAACCACTTGGAGGAGTTTGCTCCATCTTCTAACCATGGTGAATGCATCAAGCCATCCCACATAGCTCACAAGGCAAAGGGTGACACATTGGATACCAAAGAGGCCAAACAAAAAAGCATTAACAATGAAGCTGATATAGTGCAACAAACTTTAGAAACGAAGAAAGAGGATTTATATGGCCCATGGATTATGGAATCAAGGAGGAAAACCAAATCCCAAGCCAACGAAGCAGGGATTTTTACACAAAAGCAAGCCTTCAACCTATGGTGTTCTCTCTGCATCGAAGGTGCAACAAATGGAGGAAGTTTCAGATCTGATTTTAAATCTCAGAAAGCAATTGCCTAGAATCTCCAAAGCCCACTTTGAGAAGAAACTCTTACAGCTCGGGCCTATTGCCACTATGCACCAAAAGAGGAGAAGGCTACTATTGATTTCTCAGGCGGGAACTTGGACACCTCATATGTGTAGTGACATACTTTCTTTCTATAGTTTGTAGTGGGTACTATAAGATAGATAGGCCTCTGTCAAAGTACTGAGACACTAATCAGCCCTCTGGATTATTTCAAACTCACTTTTGGTGTCCCTACCCTCTGGAGTGGTGCACACTACAAATACTGGAGGTAACACACCTTACCAACTAAGGGGATCCTTTTGTTTCTTTTTGTTCAGCTCTTTGTTTATGTCACTGTGTATGGAATGTTTTACTTAGCCTTGTTCTTCCCTGTTTTGCTTTTTTGTTAAGGGGAGATATAGTAGGTTCTGTGCCAGATTGTACTTTCTTTGTATTCTTTTCCACCTATAATTAATGCAAAATGCAATTTTCAAGGACCAAACAACAATAATGAATGAGCATATTGGTAGGTTTGTAGCATATTCTTACCCTAATATTTTTCCAATAATATTTATGGCTCATCTGCATATGGCATGAAGACTTCCTAAAAATCATATGGAACATATCTGCCAAAATTGTATTTTACAATGAAACTGAACACCAAATTTATAGATCCAAAATACTAAAAACTTGATCGTTATTCGGGTTCTAACTTGTCTTTTCCCTTACTTGAAAGAGTATTTTACATAATAGAGTATAAGTTCAAAGAACTAAGCAAGATAAACAATTTAAAGACAAAAGGTAATGAAATATATATATATATATATATATATATATATACTCATAGGTTATCTTATGAATTATCTGTAGTATTTATATCAAATCAAAATTATTTAATTTAACATCAAATTACTTCATAAGAAAATAATCTAATTGAAACAATTTTAGAGAAAACATCAAAGTTCAGGTATATAGAAGTGATTCATTTGGCTATCGTACACTCGAAAGCTGTGTCGAGACTCTTTGGTCTTCCAAACTATCTCACCTTTGTTGCACTATTTGTACAGGTCAATATGCACGTCTTATCGGAAGGATCCTTTGACCTTCCATTAGGCTCGCCTCTAACCTTACCATTCTATTCTTGTACATGATGTTTCTAAGTCTCCTTTCATAACATTTCGATGTATGCATCATATTTTCATTTCTTAGCATTCTACGCATATATGTACATCTTTCAATTGAAACATATGTTTTCATTTTCATTAAATAAAATAGCTGATAGTCTTATGTCATGAACAATGCAAGTAATGACATTAAATTATAGTAAATACATTTCTTGAATTTTTTTTTTTCTTATGTTACCTATGGGTGTCGAGGATTCCTTCCCAAAAAATTTATCTTGTTATTATGACGTTGATGCTTCCTTCATATATATACACGGCCTAAATAATAGATTTTTAGCGTTAAATTACATTTCTAATTTCTACCAATTACTTCTTTAAATAATATTTTTACCTCAAAATAATCTTTTCTCATATTGAATTTCAAGCTCCTCAACTCCTATTCATAGTGTATTTGATGAGGAAAATATGAAAAATTGGATTTTCGCATTTGGAACCCAACTTTTCCTTTATAACCCCGTCGCGTCCCGTTTCGTCCCGTCCCGTCCCTGTCCCTGGTAGCCGTCGGAAATGTGAAAACGAGTTTCAGTTAGGTAGGGAATAAGATAAAAGAAAAATTTTCCCGTGTAATTACCTAACCTATGGCACTATTAACTCAATCACACCTGTTACATGCAATTTTTTGTGGATTTTTAGAATTAACTGCCCCTGCTACAATACAATAGTGGCGTTAACTGTAAAATTTAATTCTTAACTTAGGTAAAATTTATATAAAACCCATTTAATTCACATGTTATATATTATAATTTATAGGATTTTATACGAGTGTTATTTATAAATTCTATGGTGTGCGAAAAATGTGGTATATTAAATTTGAGGCTTTTACCTATTAAAATTTTGAATCTTACAGTGTTTCTTCTACTTCTTTCCTTTTTTTTTTTCTCTTTTATGCTCTCTTTAGGTATTCTGTCGAGGAACCTAACCTGGAAAGAGGTCCCATCCTAAGCCGTAGTGTTTCTTATTCTGGGATTTGATGCCCCAGGCTGTGCTTCTCTTTAATAATTCCTTCCTCGTTCTTGGTCTATTTTGTTCCCATTACGTGGTTAAGTTCTTCTTTCATGGGAGTCCTTTTTCGTATCACTATAATGTCTTTTAGGATGTTCTTATTTTTGAAACTTGAATTAAATTCTATTGAGAGGATATTATATCTTAGTTGTTAAAATTTAAAGTCTCAGCAGTGTCAGTTTACTACAGTCTACAGGCAATATCCATATTATCTACTTAAACTTTGAGCTGGTTTTTTAGATTTCTGATGTCTTGATTATTTTCTCAGGTACTTGCATTACAACTGAAGAGTGTTTACTTAACCCAAATAGGAATCCTAAAATGACCAAGGAAGAAATAGAGAATGAACTCAAGATGTATCTTGGTGTCAAGAAGGTCATTTGGTTGCCTAGGGGACTCTATGGTAAGTATCTTAGGGCTCATTTATTTGCTTGAAATTAGAAATCATTTTAGAAAAAAAAACAATTGAGTTTTTTAAATCCATCATTTGTTTGGGATATAGTTGGACACCAACAATGATCTCAAACTCTATTAATCTTCTCAGAACTCTCTTGCAAATGATATTTTCATTTTCAAACTCAAAATGAAGAAAAACAAAATCACGTTTTCTATAATATGTTTTATTTACAGTTAATCAAATAAGGCCTTATATATTAATAGATTTCCTTTTTTTTTCTGTTATCATCATGATTTTCACACTTCATCGTTGTGATCTTCATTATCCTTTTCCCAGCATTCGGGGATCAGTTTTTTAAATCCCCCTTTATTTATTTTTTCCTCCTATTGCTTAATTTCTTCTGTTCTTCAAGCTAGTTTTCTTTTTTGTAGGTGATGATGATACCAATGGTCATATTGACAACATGTGTTGCTTTGTTAAGCCAGGCTCGGTGCTTTTAGCATGGACAGATGATGAAAAGGATCCTCAATATGAGCGGTCAATTGAGGCTTTGTCAATTCTCTCAAACACTAAAGATGCCAATAATAGGAAAATAGATGTAATTAAGCTTCATGTACCTGGCCCACTTTATATGACAGAAGAAGAAGCAAATGGCATTCGAAATTTGGTGAGTGCAATAGCTTTTATTAATCTATGTTGGTACACTTAATCAATATCAATAGGCGTTTTGAATTTTGCTCTGCCACGTTTCTAGCATAAATCTTTTCCTTCACATTCTAAAGATGATATTTGGAATTTGCTGATTTCCAAAAGATATTTAAATCGTGTGTTTAAGTAGCTAATATTAAAAAAATATGTTATTCCTAAATATATCAATTCTGTCCTTTTGTTTAAAAAAAGGATATTTAGGTCCTTAACTTAATACTCTCCTCTTCCTCACATTACATATTTACATTCAACAACTCCACTACTCTCTACTCTCCTGATGAATTCCTTGTAAATGCCTCAATCATTTCCTGTTCCTACCTCAGCAATCGCTGTGATCTTGCAATATCCTTCAACGCTACACTGCACAATCGTCTAGTTCCATATGATATTCCCCTTCTTCCGCGACTAAAATCCCACCAGCTTCCATAGGGGCCACCACCATCGTCTACCCTCCAACTTCTTATGCCTCTATCATTATGTTATTTTCCTCCATTTCCACTGCCACCATCTTTTCACTTTGTTTTTTCTCTGACCAAATTCTCCCTCCATTAGTACCATCACCATCTCCATAAGCTAACTCTATCATTGATCACCTTCCTCGTACATATGCTTTTTTCATGGCCTTCATTGACCTCCATTGCTATTTCAACCCACTCTTCTTAAAGTAGAGTTGCTGCCATCAGGTTCCCTCTTACTCTAACCTCAACTCCACTATTTCAATTCTCTTCCCAATGCAACGTGATACAACTAGTTTGAGCTATCAGACATTGATCAAGGCTTGAGAAAGGTCGGAGGGTATGCGGCTCTCATTGGGTTCGGTCTGGAGTTGTGGTCGGACAAGGGAAAGGAAGGAGGAAATGTCGGGTTGCTCTCGGATGGGGAGCGGCTTGAGGAGGAAGAGTAGGTTCAGCTATGGGCTTTCTGTCGTGGATCGCTGGAGGAATCGGCTGGATGAGGTGGTGGATCGAGTCGAAATAGGCATCGGGTACATATAGGGTTCAGGTTAGATTGCGGCAAAAGCAAGGTTGAGTTCGACTGGTTGGCGGAGATTTTTTATTCGATTTTTTTTTTTGGATTTGCTGTAGAGGTCAACATCATGTCATATGATTTCTACACATCAATATGAAATAATATAGAGAATGTAAATAAAATGATTATGCATAAATGCATGTATGATAACTCTCAAAAAATCTCATGTCAGCGGGGACATAGCACGGGTGCTTTTGTATGTTTTTTTTTTTCTCCATTAATTTATTTCTTGCCACTATATAAGCACTATTATTGTCAATGACAACTTGCACCATTAAGTGCTCCACAATCTTCTCTATGACTCCACTAAGAAGCCCAAAAATCTGCTCTGAATCCTTTGCCTGATCTGTTGCTTCAACTGGTTTAAAAAATATATATTGTAGAATTGTTAATCAAAATATTAATGAAGTTTATATTCTTAATATCAAATCAACCATCATACATGATAGTAACTCCACTATGTTTCTAAGTTCTAATCTCCTCTTTGACGACTATCTCAGTGCTTTTCAATTTCTCCTTTAGTATCCAAGTCTTGAGCTCATACATAGTCCTCAACCATGGGGTTGCCATTTTAAATGGAATAGCATTTTCATAAGTGAATGTTTCAATATCCATACATACAAGCTTGCGAATCTCTCTTGCATTTTGAGGAGACTTCTGATGAGCGATTCTTACCCCTCATATTCATCATATATTGATCCTTAAGTCCTCTTGCTCATCCACTTGACATGATCCGCTACTATAATACGATCCAACTGATCTATCATCACAAATTGTTGGTGTGCCAAATGCTTTTAAACCATGGTCTTTTAACTCAACATTTTGTTGGCTTCTTAAATGCACGTTTAACTCAACATTCATTACATGCTATTTCACCCCTGTTACTAATAAATCTTTTGGATCTTTTCAAACTTCTATGTGATTCCTTAGACATCATTATCTTTTATATATATTATGATTATGCTTAATATTTCCTCGTTGTTCACTGGACGAAGTGGGATAAAGATTTGTTGTTGTTATTGTTGTTGTTCACAGGATGAAAATGCCAAACCAAGATTAGCAGGTACAAGGCTCGCTGCTTCTTATATCAACTTCTACATTGCAAATGGAGGAATAATTGCACCAGCATTTGGTGATGAGAAATGGGATAAAGAAGCTTTTCACATACTTTCGTCGGTATTTCCAGATCATAAGGTGTGCCATTTACATGTTTTTATCGCAATTTTTTCTTCCTATCTTTGCTTGCTTGCGAAGGTTGTTTTGTGGATGTCAAATTTAAACCCAAATATATTTAGATGTTTTTAATGTATATTTTATACGATTGCAACCGAATGGGTTACGTTCTATAGATATAAGCGTTGGGTGATAAAAAATTTATTAATGATTAATCTGAGAATAGCAGCAATTAAAATATTAAGATTGATTTGTGGTAAAATTGAGAAGGATAGATTGAGGAATAACTATATCATAGATGAACATGATTGTAGATTTTATTGAAGATGGTTAAAATAGACTTCTAGTATGACAAAGAATAGTATAATCTAAATAAATAAGATAGATAGTGTTGAAGGATTAGGAAAGAACATGAATAAATCAAAGGTAGACAAAAAATTTATAACAATTTTCGCAAAAATTAAAATTTAAGATTAATGCAACGCTAAGTGAAAAAGATTGACAAATGAGGATTCATATAATCAAAACTCTCCAATTAATTGGGATAAGGCTAATAATGATGTTGGTGATGATGATGATGATTATGTATCCCTCCAAAATGGCCTGGTATGTATTCATTACATTTATTCAACAAAAGATCTTTGATGTTTATGCATCCCTCCAAAAACAACTTAAATTTAATCACACAAAATTTGCTTTACATGCTGATCTTTCAACCTTTTAATAGATGAAACAACCCTCCATATATGATTAGGTTTCCTACTTTATTTGTAGATTTAGGTTTCATTTTGCGACCGCTTTCTTACTTCTTCTTAATGCAGCTTTTTAGTACAAAAATTAAAATTTATGTATTTGAAGCTACTTTAAGAAGCAGTAAGAAAGTTGTCCCAAATCAAGCCTAAATTTAATTTTCATCCCAAGTCTTGTTCTCAAGTGAAGTTGAGTACACTGGATGTTTTTATCAGGTAGTAATGATCCAAGGTGCAAGGGAAATTTGTCTTGCTGGTGGAAACATACACTGCATCACTCAACAACAACCAGCAATTCCACAAATCAATAATAATTAGGATGCCTGAAGCTGCCTAATAACTTATTATTATTATTATTATTATTCTCAAGTTCATCATTCTCTCAGTCAAATTCTTATTCTGGGATATTTGATATATAATCATGTGGCTTATGTATTTTTAGGTGAATCTGGTACTGCATCAATGATTCCATTTTCATTTTATCAGTTTAAAAAATAATTAAATTTTATTTGATACATCAATTCTACACATGATCAGTATCCCCAAGATAGAAATTTGAGAAAGATCAACAGTTCTATTTTCTCCAAAGTTCATCTACATAGAAGCATGAGGCAAGAAACTTTGAAATTTTTATGAGTTAGTCTGCAATTTAAAGTTTATTTCATGCTTACAATGCAAGCAAAGGAGTCCTTTTTTTCTTTAATTATGTTATTGTTTTTCGTAAATGGTAAATAAAATTGGCATGCAAGATCTCTGATTGGTTTGGAGACTTGGTAAATTTGCCAAAATGGATCATGAGATTAAGGTTTGTTTGGGACTGTTTTTTTACTATTTTTTAAAGCAACTTTTAACTATAAAATTTTATGATTCAAAAAAAATTTTGTACTAAAAAATAACTTAAGAAAGGAGTAAGAAATCCAGCTTTTTTATTGATTTCTAAAGTAGTTTTTTAGTTAAAAAATTTCTTGGAGACTTTTCCGTAGCATGCTGCCTAACAATATCTAGAGGGTGTGAAGCTATAGAAATCCAATACTGAAGTGACATTGTTGCAACCTTTTTTTGTTAGAAGTGGTGCAGTCTACTTAAATATTTTGATATCAAAACAAAACATTATTCGATGCACAAATTTCAGTGTACAACATTGCCTTCTCTCAAATGATTTCTTGAATTTCTACATAACATTAGTTGAATATATTGGTCATTCTTACCAGTATATAATCCTTTATTTATCAACTAATACATTGAATTATAAATTAAAATTTTTTGTTCTAAAAAGTTGTTTTAGAAATTAGTAAAAAAAATTATTTTAAGAAGCAATAAGAAAGTCATCTCAAATGAAACTTAAGCTGCTATAGTTTAAAAAATGGTAGGAAAATTGTATGTTGGCTAACTTAATTAATTTAAGGAACAATTAAGCCAAAAGGAAAAAATAGGATGCCAATTCATATATAGAAAACCCATCGTTGTTTGTCCGTGTGGTGAAGAGCTGGTTGGGCAAATTTAGGTCCCTGGTTTGAATCCCTTGGCAAGCAGTGAAAGTTTTAAGTTTTGGTCCATGTAAATTGATGTGGGTTGCATGCTAGGTCGACCGGAGTTTTCACTGGTTTATAGACAGTGCTTCCTCGTAAATAAAAAATAAAAAAACATATATGGAAAAGCCTCGACCAAGGATTCATCATGATAGTAGAGGAAGTTGGAAATTGGAATGCAACATTGATGGATGTAAGACTGGGCTTAGACACCACCCACTTGATGGAGTCAAGAATTTTTTTTTAAGAGTAAATAAAATTAATTTTAATATTTAAAGCGATATGAATTGGATGTTTATTATTAAATATTATCAAATTATAGTTATATATTAATATATATTAAAATTTTAGAGGGGCAAAGTGATAAATTAGCGTTCGATTTGATTTTTCAGAAGAAATTGAGCATTTTATGCACTTAGATGAGAATAAAAAAACAACCGCATATTTTGTTTTCACTTTTTTTTTTTTTTTTGTTCTTTTAATTGGAGTGTGTGAGCATTTCAAGCACAGGTTTAGTGGAAAATTTTCACCTTCAACCAATTCATCATAGTTCATAATTGAGGTACTATGTTGTCTTGACGACTACAAATAAATTGAAAAAAAAATTGCATTAAGATGTTCTAATGGTTAAAAAGGATCTTAAATTTTTTTATTCTGCTTTAAAATTAATTATTATTTATATATTACACTTTTAAATAAATACAATAACATTTTGACACATTTTTTATCAAAATTATTTTGATACAACTTTTTCCAAGTAAAATTACTAGATTTAAGTAAAATTCATGTAGCTAATACCATATTATTAGATAAAAACTTTTTGTTATAAAAATTTTCCAAACTAAAAAATGAAATCTATATCATTGAAGATTTTTTTTTTTGGTTCTTAAACCTTTCAAATTACGACATTAATATCAAACTTTTATCCCACTTGGTGGGATCAACTACATGAATCCCTTTCAAATTACTGATGCACCTAATCCCAACTTTCCAATTCAGTTTCCCTCCTTCTCTCTTTTTTTCACTTGCTTTTCTTTAGGTAGGGTTTCTTTAATTTTGGCCACTAAATTATAAGCAGCACATAAAAATTACCTTTCTTTATATACTAACGCCTTAGAAACTGAGCTCTTCATCACCTCTATTTCTCTTCTCTTCGTCTAGACCTTGTAGAATTAGAATGAAACATAGTTCCAAACCCCTTGAACTGCATTAATACACATACAACAAGAATCATAAATCAAAAAATGGAAAAATTATTACATGTAATAACGTCCAGACTCCAATGAAAATATGCCACTTGAATTTTTAATATTTATATTATTTTTCTTTCAATTATGTCAAAATTTTAGTTTGCCGCGATTTCAAAATTTTTACGGACAGAGTTAAAACTTCACCTCTGGATCATCCGGCCATCGGTACATACGTGCCAGAACTTTATTGAAGTTCGGACGAAAAATTATATTCGAACTCACAAAATAATTTTTTCACAGTAATGGCCTTTCCGAAGCAATAGCAAACAGATTCTGATTTCCATGTCCAAGGTTTTCATTTTCTAATGAAGTATGGATTCATGTTCTTCCCTATAGCCTTTCCATCACAAAAAAAAAGTGATTCTTCATTACTGATTAATACCTTAGTGTACACATCTTACATTTGAAGAATCCGTTTTTCTAATGGTAGGATCAGTATCATCAATGGATAACACTCTCCATGATATAAATCTCCATTGAGCCATTAGTGACATTTGCTTGATCACTTTGATCAGAATCGGGACCAACAAGCTTTATATGTACACTATAAATACAAAAGAAAAGGTTGGCCAAAGGCAACTGATGCTTGGCACAAGTTCCACACTGACCAAAACCAAAAACCTGCTGGCAAAGAGCATATTTGATTAGATCAATTGTAATAACTACGTAGCATATACAAGTCATTTAGGCTTCGTTTCGGACGGCTTTATTATTGCTTCTAAGAAGCTGCTTTAAGAAACATAAAAGAAAGCCGTCCCAAAAGCCTTGGGACTTAATATAAGGTTCGAATTAACAAAAAAAAAAACAGGCGCAAATGCATCAGTTGAAACGTTTATATCAAAGGAACAACAAATTTAGGTTCAAGTATGGGAAGGGTTAGCTGATCATCATGGAAAGAACTTTCAAAGCCACTAAGGTTTTATTTGGGACAGCTCTTTTTGGTTGTTTCTTAAAGCAGCTTTAAGAAGCAAGCGCCTTACTGCACTAGCTTGTTTCTGTTTACATCTGTCATTTAGGCTTTGTTTGGGACGACTTTTTTGCTGTTTCTTAAAGCCACTAAGACAATTTTTTTTTTATAACTAAAAAGCTAGTTTAAGAAGCAGGAAGAAAGTCATCTCAAACGAAGCCTAAATGGCAGGTGTAAATAGAAAGCAAGTGGACTAGAGACCAAACTAGATTGGCTCAAACGGCATTTGTTTGTTTATAAAATAGAGATCTCAAGTATCAATCTCAGCTGGTGCGGTTATGATGGATTTCTTCAGAACTAGACTACTTCACTATTGTATCTAAAAAATGAGAGCCTAAACAAATTAGAACAAAAAGGTTACCAGCATAATTCTTGCACAACAAGCAAGCGCGATGGCCAACAATAATAAAGTAACAAGCAATTTGATTACTCTTTCATTGCGTGCCCCAAGCAATGAGAAAATACCTAAATTTTTTACTAAAAGAATGCATACTTATGAGATTATCAAAGGAAACAAAATAAGATTAAAAAAAAAAAACAATGTCCAGCCATATAACTTATTTGCTAGGATGGCAACCACAACCGATGTGCCAGAACTTAATCTGACCATGATGAAAAATAGGCAACCCACAAAAGCAACTTGTCACAACTTAGCCCGATTGTGATAAAATTAAGAAATGGTTGGCTAGAACACTCACAAGTGGCATATAAAACATTGCCCAATATGGTGAAAAGGGAATATTAAGTAGGTCTAAAACTAAGTTTAGATTTACCACATGAAATTAAGGAACTTTAAATGAGAAAACAATAATTTAACAACACACTGGTTAAAAGATACACCAACAATAACAACAAGCCTTTATCCCACTACATGGGGTTGGCTAAATGAATTCTTTTTCTCCATTGTGTCAAGAGTCAAATTCTCATTAAATCTAATAAAGAAAGGTCATTTCTAATATTTTCTAACTAAGCCTTTTTAGGCCTACATCTAGAATTCTTAACATAAATCAAATCTAATACCTCTACTTTCCTAACGAACAATTATTAGGTCCTCCGACCAGCCCTAGAGGAACGTCCAGTCGGAGGCCAAATCGCGCCAAAAAACGAGAAATACCGAGCAATACCAAACAATAACGAGGAATACCATCACGTGAAGACCCAATACCGAGTTATACCGAGCTATACCGAGCAATACCGAGTTATACAAAAGTTGAAAAACTCGGTATTGCTCGGTATAGCTCGGTATAACTCGGTATTGGTCTTCACAGAGCGATATTCCTCGTTATTATCAGATAATACATAGCAATACCGAGTTTTTTCGCGGGATTTTGCCTCCGACCGGACCTTCCTCTACGTCCTTACACCGGACCTAATAAAAGTTCTTTCCTAACTGGGTCCTTGGGAGGTCGTTGTTTTATTGAAAGGTGAAAAACAAAGAAACCTTGGATAAGTTAAATGCTATGGTATGTTTGAATGGTTAGGAATAATAATAAGGTTGGAATAATAGTTGGTAGAGAGTTGAAAGATGAAATTATTGAGGCGAGTTTAATGATAGGGTGATTGCTATCACATAAATTAATGCTTCAACCCTCAATTTGCATTAGGATATAGTTTAAAAAAAATCAATTTAAAAAAATAATGAATGAACCATTACAATTGCATGACATAGAGAGAGTATTTATTCAAAGATGACTTAAATAGACATGTTTCTAATAGAATTCATTAAGAGAGGATTCATGGTGGGAACAAAGTTGGGGATAGAAATTCAATGGAAGAATATATATAATTGATTTTGTAATCACCCATGACTTTATATTAGTGAATGCAAACTTAAAAAAATATACTTAACAAATTTTAAAAATTGAGCATTCAAATTAGGGTTAAGTATTTGGAGATGAGGCCCACGCACTAATTAAGTTTTGAGTTGGAGGGAAAATTCAAATTAAGGGCTGTTTAGGGATTAACTATTTGTCCATTTGCTTTCATTAGTCTCTTCTTGCTAGGGTTAGGGTTATCTCTAATTTAAAAACTGAATTTGAAATCTTGGCTTGGGTTTTGTGCTTTAAATTTTGGCTAGAGATTTGGAGAGCTGAATTTTCCTCTCGAATTGAAGATTCATTGTATCGGGTTGTTCTTTTCTTTCTATTAGTGAATTTCAAGTGTTCTTCTTCATTATTTTTCTTCGGATTTTGAAAAATCTGCACGTTGCTTGCTGAATTTCTCTGAAATTCAGCAATTTTTCCTCTGTTTGGCGGATATTTTCTATCAGAGTCTAAAGCAATATACGATGCAAAAAAATTAGCTTTTAATAATTTATATAATATATTAAATATTAAGGAATGCGAAAGATGTATCTATATGTTAGTCAAGCAAAAAGATAGGAGAAATAAGGATACAGTTCAAATGAAATGTATTAAAAATGAAGATCAAAAAGCATTTTTATTAAAAGAGGATATTCAATATAGGTGGATAAGATATTTCGATAAACTTTTCAAAATTGTGAGAATATGACTTTAGTGACCTAAGCACACTAAATAAAAATAAATTTTTTTATTTTTATTATCAAATTAGTGAAATTGAAGTTAGAGAGTTTTAAAAGAAAATGAGGTGTGAAAAGCAGTTGGACCTAATGATAATCCAGTAAATGTATGAAAATGCTTAGGAGATGAAAGAATTTATTTAAGTTGCTAAACTTTTTAATATTATTTTGAAGAATAAAAAGATGTCAGATGAGTGAATAATGTGTGTGTTGATTCCTATTTTAAGAATAAAGGTGATGCACAATAGTATGTGAATTATAGAGAAATTAAATTAATGTGTCATACATTAAAATTATGGGAGAGAATAATTGAGCATAGGATATGATGTCGTACTAATATTTCTCAAAATCAATTTGAATTCATGCCGGATAGGTCTACTATAGAAGCTATACATTTATTGAGAGATTTGATAGAGAAGTGTAGGGAGAAGACATGAAATTTATTAATCTAGAGGAAACATATGATAAAGTCTTAAGAGAAGTGCTCAAAAGAGTTTTGGAAGTAGTTAATAATGCTTACATTCAAGTCATTAAGGATATGTATGCAGGAGTTCTTACTTGTGTTCAAACACGAGGTGGTTTGACCAAGTATTTTCCTACTTCAATTGAATTACATCAGGGATCAAGTTTAAACCCATATCTTTTTGCTTTAGTCATACATGTTCTTACTAGACATTTTGCAAGAGAACACACCTTGATGTATGATTTTTCCTCATGATATTCTTCTTGTTGATAAGACTAGAGAGGGAGTTGAAAGAAAACTTGAATTATGGAGGTCAACCTTAAAGTCTAAAGGTTTTCACTTGAGTAGATCTAAAATCGAATACATCAAGTGTAATTTCAACAGTAATAGATCTAGTAGAGGGATTATGACTTTGGGCAATCAAGTCATTAAAAAGAGTACACATTTATGTTTATTGTTCAAAGTGATGGTGAAATAGATGGGGATATTATTAGTAGAAATCAAGTTGGATGGTTGAAGTGGAGAAATGCATCGGGTCTATTGTGTGATTGAAACGTACCCTCAAAATTAAGGAAAAATTATATAAAATGTTGGTGAAACCTACAGTGCTTTATGGCTCATAATAATAGTCATTAAAAGAGAAGCATAAAACTAAGTTAAGAGTTGCAGAGATGAGGATACTCAGGTGGATGAGTAGCTTTACTCTTAGAGACAGAATGCGGAACAAATATATACATGAAAAAGTTGGAGTAGCTCCACCTCCAATGTAAAGTATGATTATGGAGAGTCGCCTTAGATGGTTTGTTCACATAAAACATAAGCCTTCCGATGACCTAATTAGGAGAGTAAGATTTTAGCTCTTACCTATGTTAAGAAAGGTAATGGTAAACCTAAAAAATTTTTGTTAGAAAGTATTAAAAATAATCTTTTTTTATTAGATTTAATGAGAATTTGACTCTTAATATGACACAATGGAGAAAAATTATTCATTCAGCCGACCCCACATAGTAGGATAAAGGCTTGTTGTTGTTGTTGTTGTATAATACCCCAAATTATTCAAGTAAATAATTTTTATGGGTAATTGAGTCAAATTTGAGCCAGTTGACTTTGACTCAAAATTGAAGATATTGAATTCAAGCATCCAATTAATTTTTAAAATATTTTCTTAATTAAATACTTCTCTTTATTATTTTTTTAAAGTAATACAATATTGAAGGGTATTTATATATATATAAATATAATGTGTTTATTTATATAAAAATAAATGCATATGCATACAAATATATGTGGGAGGACACACTTGTGTATTAATCGCATTAATTTTGAGTTGAACAAACTAATTTCAAGTAAGCACCTTTGAATCGTAGCAAATCAATTACAATTTCAAGTCGATTAAAATTCAAGCATGCTTCGATTTTTGGATATAATTATCAGCCCTGCTTATGTCATTCTAGATGATGAATAACGTTTTAAAACACTATTTGATACTTTGGTAAAGGGGAATACCATTACGTCAGTCCTCATCTGATCCGGTTTTCTGCTTCTTCCATTTGTAGGCAGCTTCGAGTATCTTAAGATTAGGTGCCATCGCCACCTCATCAGGGAAAATGTAATCAATGTATTCTTCATATCTGCACAAATAATAATGTTAGCGCAATTTCTAATATCAAGCAGCCCATTTTCTGTAAAGAAAAATACCAAGCTAAGCAAATCAATCAACCATCAAAAACCAAATTATTTAGAAAAGGCAAATAAACCTACCCAGCAGGAGCTCCATCTTCCAATGAAATGGCTCGCTTTCTCTTTACTTTCCTGGGCAATTTCTTCTGAACCAAAGATACGTCACCAAGATCTGCAAAACCAGTTTCCGTATTCAACCATTCCTCCAAAAGCATTGCTCTTTCCTCCTTCAATTCAGGTGCAGATGTGCGGAAGTAATCAAATGCCCTTTCAAAAACATCTGGCAAAAAGGAAATGTTATGACCAAGGTAAAACACTAATTTTTTAACAAGGAAAACAAAAAGCTCTTAATTTACTTCGGCATCTTTGAATCCGCTCTATTTGCTGTTCCTGATATGATATATCACCATTCTCAAGTTCTTCCTTGCCATCTCTATCCGAACCATCTAAGCCAGCAGAGGCCTCAAATTTGGCATAACTTATCCATACCTTCAAGTGCTTTGTTCTATCAAGAAGCCTTTCATAGAGTTGTCTCGTCCTCTCAAACTCACTCTCAGATATTTCAAAGTCTATGTATGCCTGAGATGTATGGCAAGTTAGCAACACCGTTGATATAATGAAAATCCCCCCACTTAAAGCTTAAACATGCTTTTGAAGTTTTGCAGCAAAATTTAGCATTCCGCTATAAAGATATGTGCTCAGGATATATCCGATATTGATGCAAAACAAATTATGAGTACATTATAATAATGAAGGGGCCTCACTTTAGATCTTCATAAAATTTAATTAAAGCTTAAACAATTGGGGAAAAGTAAACCTTAAACTAATATTGGAAGAAACAGAATTACAGAACGGAAGACTTAAAATTTAAGCTAGATTCAATAAATATCTGGATGACTACACCAAGCAAATCACAATGAAAATTAGAGTTGTTTATAAATAGAGATATTAATGCTAATTGATTTGGATTTAAATCTAAGCCAACCACCGAGATGGCAATATAGATGAAATATAAATGAGGCGACATAAAGAGGAGAGAGAATATGAAAATAAGAATGATATTCAAACAACTGTAGGATTGTTATAACAAGCAATCCTTACTCTACTAACAATCTCCTAATCCTTGTTAGACCTTCACCAAGTATAAGCACCAACTTTGCTAGGAAGTCCTTCACTTCAACAAAGCAAGCACACAAACTCAAGAATAGGTAAGAAAACTAAAACTTTCATGTCATCATTCATTTATTCATACTTACAGAGGTACAAGGGACTCATATATATAGCCGATTAAGTAAAAAACACAAAAAAACAAGCACATTTAAAGCAAAGATGATGAAGTCACAGAAAAGTAACTAGAAGACACAATGACGGTAATGAAGCCATAAAAAAGGCCAAAAGATGGGAAAAAGTTTCACACAAAACTACCATCTATTATCATTCTAAGCATATTGGATTAGTAAAAACCTACCAAAACAATAACATACATGCACGAAAATACATCGTATGGCTCACAACACAAGTCACAAGACACTAAAATGACTCAATAGCACAAAAGGCTCAAAATACATCATGACAATGACAAAAAATGTAAGAGTCAAACAAAATGAAAACATAAGCAGAATAAAAACGTGTAACTAGAATGTCCTAGGCACACAATATTTATACTTTGTGATGGTAATGACAACAACAATGCTCTACATCAACACTACCTAGCTTCAAAGAATTCAACTCCGACAAATGTCGAAGATCCTAAACTCTTCAAGTAGCATGAGCCAAAAATTTGCAATACCTCAATTGTCAGTCAAGAGTCCTAGGGAGCTGAGAGACATTTCAATCTGAGTAGGTGGGCATCCAATTCCACCATCAATAGTCAAATCATCAAGGATCTAATCTAGAATGTGAGAGCGTAGCAAGTCAAAACAACATCGGTGTAAGAACAAATGCAACGGTAGTCACTTATATCTTAAGAGAAGAAAAATATGAAGGGCAAAGAGGTAAAGCGTCACTAATCGACTCTCGATATAAAGTCAAGTTGGCTAATATTGAATACTAGTGACATGGTAATATCTAAAGATAGATCTAACTCGTAAGTGTTATCACACTAATTACCATGCAATCCTATATGGTCAAGAATTTTATGTAGATGACTTCCTAATTCCTATGATGTCTTGTAAGAAAATTGTTTGATGAATCCAAATTAAGATTTTTGTCTCCCACAACAAATTTAAAAACCTTCCCATGCAAAACATTAACATTAGATTTATAATTTTTATAAGTTACTGCCATTTTTTCTTGATTTCTTTTTTTTTTTAAGATTATACATGTTTTGGACACATGATGATGTAAATTTACTAACCCTATATGATGTGGGTAAATATACTAACTCTATAACCTTCATAGGTTCATATCTAGTAATGATAAGGAAATGTCTAATATGACTTAACATATTTATAAAATTATTATATGCAAACACAGCGAGAGCACCAAACCATATCCCAACCAATAGGTGGTATCTCATTTGACACCTAAACAGATCACCTGAGCTTCTATTGACAACTTTCTTTTAATCATTGGTCAGATGGTGATAAGGAATAGAGAAAATGAGTTATGTGCCTTCTTCCATAAATAGTTCATGAACAAAACATCTTAAAATGTTATAGCCTTGGCCCGACAGTATAGTCCCACAACTTTACTAAGGAATAGAATGTGAAATGCATCAAATGTTTTATATTAGGAACTGTGTCATTTTTAAAAGCAATCCACTCAAATATTAAATCTTACTTACGCATAGTACAAGGATAAAGTCAATACATCAATGCATCATGAATAGAACTAGCATAGGCCAATCCTTAATAGTGCAGACCTCCTCAGGATTAGTTGAGACGCTTGTGTTAGAAACCCAAAAAAATCTAAGAAGACCATTGAAGAAGTCAAGATGGTGCACCCCTTCACGAAGATATATAATTTTTATGGCAAAAAGACCTCAAAAGCTTGTCTTAAATGATCAATGTTATCAACACGAGTCTAACTAAAAAATAACATATCCTCAAAACAAGACAACTAAAGAGACACCAATGAAGCCAAAATACATATCATGACACATTTCAATGCACATGCATCATATTCCATCCTTCTTAGAGGTAAAAAGAGCAGAACAACACAAGGGAACAAATTCTTATGAATAAAACCCTTAAATAATTAGTCATCAACATGACAGTTGAGCTTGACGCACTCAAGTTCCTTAAGGCAATATACAACTGGTCAAAACCTTTGGGAAAGGTTGCCCATAGTGACAATGATAGCACTCCTTGGGAAGGCTAAGCATCTAACTCAGTTTGGGCTAATTAGCAGGCTCGTTAATGGAAGAGGGTAAGATCCTATAATTGTTCTTATAGACGAAGGAGAATCTCCTCGCATCTATGATCATGCGCCTAGCCATGGTGGGGGCAACAACTATGAGTAGCCATTAAAGATGAGTGGAGATTAAATTTTTTGGTGTAGCATTTGTGATAGTGCTTAGTGTTTGCAAACATTGTATCAACTACAGGAATTTAAAAATTTATTCTAGGCAAAGATGTCCAAGACATCAAGCTAATAAAAGTCAACTACTTAAACATAAAATTTAGAAGCAGATAGTACCAATATCGCCAGAAAATCCAAAAAATATGCAAGAATTAGAAAAAAAGTATACAATTGTTTTGGGCATCCATCAGATTTTGATTAACTTGAAATAATATAAAGTGACTTGACATATGCTTAAGATCACATCCATAAAATTTCAAGCAAAATTAAATTATTAGTATTTTAAAAAAATTCAAATTGTAAGGTGACACAGAAAATGCAAGATAGAAAACCACTACACAAAAAGTTTCCTGAGGAAAAAAAATGGCTTAGATATCAAATATGATTCAAGATAAACTATGGTGATGATGGGTGGAGAGGGCTAGCTATAAAGCAAAGTAGAATTGAAGTAAACTTAATTCATTTGGCATTTTTTAAAATTTAAACAATAAGGTGACATATAAAATACAATATGAAAAATCAACACACAAGTTTTCACTAGGAAACAAATTGCTCTAATACCAGCTTTCTCTGAAAAAATAAGTATTATGATGGATGACATATGACATGTAAAAAAATTTAAAATTTATGGAAACAATGATTTCTTCTCATCATATAAAATTTACATCCAAAATATTGATATTTTGTTATCAATTTTGGTTGCACCTGAGATATCCATTGTTAATTTTGGCTTATTGTACATGGATTACTGGGAAAAAAAAAGGAGTTTCAAAAGATTCGTGTAGCTATTTCACAATGTTCAGATTTCAAATATTCAATCTTGACTAAAAAACAAATGCATTTCCCATATAACTTGTTACAACTATCGTCCACAATCAAAATGAAAGGATAGCCTTTTTTATAAGGATAAAATGCAAGCAGCATAAAAGACAAGAAGAAAAAACATGTGAATACCTTCCATAACAACTCAGGCATGTCAAGTGTCGGTTGGGCAATAGCTAGTTCAAATATACCACGAGCACGCTCTGTTTCACTTAAGGACCTCTCCAGCTCAGCATATTTGCTCCAAGCATAACAATTTGCAGGAGCCCACTCAAGATATTTCTCATAGAGTGTTCTGCAACGATCTATATTACCAAGTTGCAACTCTATCTCTATGTATTTCTTAAATATCTGCCATAGTAAATTTTAAACAACCACTTAAGTATAACATGAACATACATTCTTTCAAGAGGTGCATCATGGCATGCTAAAGAATAAGCAATTAACCTTATCCTTAGGAGCCATTCCAATAGCATTGCCCAACATCTGTCGTGCAGCCTTGAGACTTTTCTGTCGTATCTCAAATTGGCCCGCTAGAAGCCAAATTTTAGCAAATGAAAACTTCTTGTGGGGAATCAATTTAATGCATTCCCTGCATCAACAAATTCAAGGAGAAATAAATTATTTTAGGTCATGAAAGCCTAATAATAACCAAATTTTTATTTCTTATGACTTGGAAAAATAACAAGCTTTAAGGATATGAAAAAGATGCAACAAACCTAAATGCAGCTATTGTAGAGAGCATAAAGCAAATATAGGCATGCCAGATGGTGCTAGATGGTAATAAAACATCATGATATGAATTCAACTCGTATTGAAAATAAACAAAAGTATTTACATTGAACATGGCATACACTACCTGTAAACGTCCCTAGTCCGGTCCATGTCCTCAGCACTAAGTTCCTCATACAAAGCATAATTAATCCTACAAGTGAAACACAAATCAACGAAGTATTAATGCATGGCTACTGTTTATTTCCTTGGGGGTGGGGGGTGCAAAAGTTAAACTAAGGGCCGTGTTTTGATTTTTACCATAAATAGATATAACGCTGCCAATATCTCTTCTCCTCAGCAGGTGGCACATTAGAAATTGCCCTTTCATAAACTTCCCTAATCATGTCCTTATTGCCAACATTCTCTTCCAACCTAATATAATCAAACCATGAATCGTAGTTCAATGGGTTCTTCCTAACCTCATCCTCATACTGGAATCTTCTTTTACCCACAATAGCATCCTCTATCCCCTCCCGGTCTCCATACTGCTTCTCAAACGCTACATACTTTTTATACAGCTCCTCGGCCCTTCCCTTGGGAATATGATCCAGTGCAAACTTATAAATGCACCTTGCCCTGTCAATCTCCTTGCACTTCTCCTCAAACTCTGCGAAGGCCACAAAAAGCTCCTCTGCCTCATCCTCCTCGCCTGAAAGCAGATCAACTGCACGCTCATAGACAGCACGTGCTCGGGCAATTTCACCGTTCTTCATCTCGAACTTAGCATACCGAATCCATGCAGTAGCACGAGGATGGCACATTACAAATCTCTCAAAAACCTGGCGAGCGCGATCTATCTCTCCATACCTGAGCTCAAATTTGATGTAAGAAAGCCATCCCTCCCGGTCTGGCTGCCAGTCCATCCACCTCTCAAACACTTGGCGGGCGCCGGCCACATTACCGAGCATCTCCTCCATGTGGATGTACTTGTACCAGAGCTGGTCCACTCGAGGAAGAAGGGAAACGGCGCGGTCCCAGACATTGCGCGCGTGGTTGACGAATCGATTCCGCATCTCGAACTCCGCATACTTGAGCCAGATAGTGCGCTCCCGGTAGTCGACCTCCAGAGATCGCTCCCAAACGGAGCGAGCGCGGGCGAAATCCTTCTGGTTCTCCTCCCATTCGGCGTATTTAACCCAGACGCGGGTATTCCATCGTGCACGGCGGATTTTGTCCTCAAATTCCTTCCGGCGACGGAGGCGGTAATCACCGAGTTCGGTGGGATCAGTAATCTTTTGTTTGGGAGGGCGGATCTCGGGTTCCTGGCGCTCGCGGGCCTCTCGGAGGATTTGCTCGGCAGTGATCTGAATTGGAGCGGGGGTTTTGTTCTTCACGCGGGTGGGGCGGGGCAGCTTCACCTCGGTGTCGCGCTTCGTCAGAAAGCCAAGGTTGGGGTCAGCGTCTTTAGCAGACGAAGCCATGGTTGGAGAATCACCGGAGGCAGCCCGCGGGGGATGGGAGATGGAGCGGTGGCTAGGAAGATAGATCCAACTTCCGATCCGACAGGAAGGCAGCGGAGGAGCGAAGTCGAACAGCAACAAAGGAGCCCAAGAAGCGACTCGTGCAATCACTACACCTCCTCCGGAGCAACGAAGACGAACGGCAACGACTAAATACAGAAGATAAAAAGCAAACCCTAGACGCCGTAAGCAAATTAGTTAATTAATTAATAGTATAATTAGAGCATAAATTAATTTTCTAATTTAACTTAATGATATAGTTAGTAATATAAATAGTAATTAAAATTAAAATAATTATCTAAATTAATATAATTTGAAATAAAAATTATTAAATATATAATTAATAATATAAATAATAATTAAAAATTTTATTGAGTAGTAGAATTATTAACTCTTAAGTTTTTTTTGTTTTGGCATTTAGACTATTTAAGTCAAACTCATACACACAACGTCACAACATATATACAAAGACTCGAACTCAAGACCTCTTAGTTGTCAGCATAAGCTCACAACCAACAAGCCAAGATGAGATGTGTAACTCTTAAGTAATTAATGAGATAATTAA
Source organism: Dendrobium nobile (assembly GCA_022539455.1). Taxonomy (NCBI): domain Eukaryota; kingdom Viridiplantae; phylum Streptophyta; class Magnoliopsida; order Asparagales; family Orchidaceae; genus Dendrobium; species Dendrobium nobile. The sequence continues at coordinate 64,706,911 of CM039726.1, read as the reverse complement.
TAATATAATTTATAATTAAAACTAGTTAAATAATATTTAAAATCATTAATTAAATTATTAATATGATTAATTATAATTTCAAATAGAATAATTATTATATAATATTATAAATAATATTAAATAATTAATGAGTATTAGAATATCTAAATGATTAATGAGATAATTACCAATATAATGAATAATTGCAACAGATTAACTAATACTTTAAAATTAATTAAATCATTAGTAAAGTTTTAGTTAAATAATTAATTATTTAAAAAATAACTAATCAATCATATAATTATTAATATAATTAGATATTAAATACTTATTAAATTAACACCTAAACAAGTAATTTAATAAATAATACTATAATTAGTAATTAAATTATTCAACAATTAAGTTAATTTATAATTAAAGTATTTATTATTATAATTTTTAACTATAATTAAAATTAAAATTAATAAGTAACTTGTATTTAGTATATAATTAAATTCATAACACATTAAATTTAATTTTTAAACGAACCAACCGTCTTAAATCTTGAATTACGTTGCCAAACGATTTCATAAGATTTAACAATTATTTTGCGAAAATGTTTAATTTTATATGCTCTATAATATCTTATATTTAAAAAAACATATCTACTATGCAAAATATGTTCAATTGTTTTATTTAGATTAAAATATTCTCATTTTTTAACAAATAGATGGAACACTCAGTAGTATTATGTGACCTTTCGATTATATAAGCTCTGCAACTTCATCTCTCAAGTTCATTCTTTGTTTCCAACATACATGTTCAAGCTGCAACAATTTTCATGATGAGGAAATATCTCCATTGATTATCTTTGAAGGTTAATAATGTTATACATAGAAGATTTGAACTTCTTTGAAGAATCTTTAGGATTATTCAATATATGTTCAAATTATTGTTCAATCCTTCAAATCGATTCTAGTTGTCTTGTTATATATGATTTGATCGGTGCTAGCTTGGAGTTAATGTGATACTTGAGTTGCATGCATGATTGGGGATGTAATAGAGAATCTGGTCATATAATTTAATACTAATGACTAGTGTTAAAGAGATTTGAAAATAAATAAATATCTATCTTTAATTTTTATCATTGATGCTTGTCTAATTTTGATTCACATTATAAGTATATGTCATAGAGTGTTTAAGAAGGCCTTAAGTGAACCAAGAGTTGGACTGTGAAGCAAATTTTTATTCATTTAATTTTTCCTCTAGGAGCGCCACAGCACTTGCATGACAGGGTTGTGGTGTTGAGCTCTCTGGTGAGAGAATAGTTTTGAACATGCACTGCGGTACTTGGTAGTGATGTCATGATGTCGTGTTATATATTTTAATAGATTATAGGTGAATCCAATGGCACTAGCACTATGGTGCTAGAATAAATTAGTGATTTTTAAAATAATAAAATACTTAAAATCACTATTAATCTCCCCCTCATCCCAGCCATTACGAGAGATGAGAGGAGGATAATAAAGGAGAAGAAAAAGAGAGAGAACGAAAGGGAGAGGTTTTGGCAGTCAAAGCTTAGGTTTCGTCTGTTAGGCTAATTAGGGATTTTATAGAGTATGAGATAGACTTCTGAACTAATATATTTGGTTTTAATTCCAGTAATTTAATAAAGGATGTGGATAAAAATAAGTTTTTTCTTGGATTTACTATATTTTCAACGTGTAACTTTTAATGTGTTGTCATACTTTCTATTCTGAGTGTTTTGGTTAAAAAAAAAATCAATTTTTTTCCAGCTGGTTTTTCCTATAAAATTTTTTAGGTATTTGATTTGATTGAGGCTTTTTTTAAAATTACAATAGTTATATAAAAGTTTTACAATATTAATTTGAATATTCCTCTAAAGATGGAAATTTAATAGGTAAAGTTTTGTGGGTATTATATTATACATATTGTTTATTGGCAATTCATGTATCATCTGAGCATTGTGTTACAATTATAATTTAGTTACTATTTTATTTGCATTATATTGTTCATGGTATAGCAATGAAGATGTTATAATATGTGGAGAAGTGCACTCATTGATATGTTACAATGGCCCGTATATTATGTTATGATCCCATCTATTTAGTGAGGATGTGGGAGAGATTCTGACACCACTTATTGAAAGTGAGTGTTGGATATTATGTAACACTATTTTGTTCTTATTATGGCCCCACTTATTATTTTTAGTTGTGGGAGATAATGAGGCATAAATGGAAGTGGAGTTGGAATCAGCCATTGGTACATATCCATTATAATTATTGTATTACATATGTTAATAGTTCATTGAATCAAGTATACGTGATATGTTATAGTGAATGTTAGTAGTTTCTAATTTTCTATATGAAACCTACTAAAATGTGAAAGGCAAGTGCAAGCAAGTCTCTAGCAACAAGTGTTTTGTGGTGTCTATGATATCTCTATGAAAATATTACTAAAGGTATAAGTACGAACTGTGAAATTAAACGAACTGTGAAATTAAGTGACGTTGAAATATGGGTAATTCATGCACTATTAAATGATTTTTACAATCACGTAAGTGCTATATAATATTTTAATTGGATATTGATGTTTGTGATAGGTTTTGGAAGGAACTATACTAAGCTAGTGGTGCTCATTCTATGAATTTTTTTAATATTTTAGGAAAAAAGAAAGGCCCAACGGAGTAGAATAGTATATAAGTAGGATCTTCTAAGTCTGAGTATTTGAGTTATTATTTTGTAATCCAGTTCAAATTCTTTATATATATATATATATGAAATAAAATTGGGGGTAAACGCCTAGGAAAAGATCACCATCACATGTAAGTTATCTATTTCTTCTCAAAGATCACTTTCGAATTATTCAATGTCTAAGTTGATCTAAAAGAATATTTAAAATTTTCTCTCCGGCTTTCTATTCTCACCTTATTTCTTATATATATATATATATTTTTTTTTTAATTTGAGCTTTTGATGTTTGGGCTCTCCCACTTGATATGACTTAATTTTCTTACATTCAAAATAAATAATATCAATATTAAATTGTATTCTATCTTTATCTTTAGCTTTTCCTCTCTTCCATTCATTATGCCACATCATCATCATCTTCAACAACTTTTCCATCATGTTGTCCTCTAACTCCATTACAATTAGAGAAATAGATTTCTCTTCGTTCTTGTCTCGTGTATTTGTAGTTCTCTGATTGATTTTATACTCATATAGTATTAGTGAACCAAGTAGCAAGTCAACAGAATAAATATATAAGTTCTTGAATTAAACAATGATGGTAACTTTAGAGCCCAAAGATTCTAGTGGATGCCTAAGAATCTTGTTCACCAACTCAGTATTGGAATACTATTTAAACAAAGCACACAATGAAGTAATAATGATTTTAATAAATCTACTAAGTAATTTTTTTTTCATTATGTTGCATAAAAAATAGTTCATAAGCATGCATGTGCAAATTACACGTTATTATTTTACTTTGTTCCTTCTCTTATATGTAATGCACAATTTATCTCAAATCTCCTTATTCATCTTGCAAGTGTATACATGTATATAATCTTCAAAATTAAGGGCAAAAAAATAAATAATTTAAATGTTTTAAATTTCATTGTGCAAAATCATCTTGATACCGACCGGAAGTGAATGACAACACCTAGGAGGAGTGAATTAGTATTTCTAATTTTTAAATATTTTTTATTTAATTAAATATTTTTTATTTAAAATAATATACTAAAATACAAAAATCAACAAGATGATTTTTTAATTCAAAAGCAAAATTTATTAGAGAAATAAAAAATCCATATGATAACTATTAATGTTGTCGAATGGATCATTTGTTAAACAATAAGAGTGAAATAAAACATAGAGATCTATAATCAAGTGATAGCGTCATAATCGTCGGCATTTTCAACCATAGCGTAAGAAATACACTAGGGGAAAAATAATAATGTTAAAATACAAATTAAGAGAAAAAGGGGGTGCCAATTAATTTTTATGCGGTTTGGCACTATCACCTCTATCCACACCTTGAACCATCCAACTCAAAGATTCACTACTCTCTTATTCGACTACAACCGAGTTGAGAAGACCCAACCTTTGATTGATGATGGAGAAACCCTACTCACTCTTCTTCGACTCTATAGAAGACAACTGCTTTAGGCCACCAATAAGTCCTCACTTACTTACAATACAAAGGCTTCAAGATCTCATCGATCTCTTACAAACTCAATTAAGTAATATTCGTTTGCACTCAACAATAAACATAAAAGGAATAAGGTAGAAGAGATATGAAAATAACCAATTGGTGCACAAGCTTATTTTTAATTTTTTGAAATTATTTTTGTCGCTCACTAACCAATTGTGCATGTGTGCATTTTGGTAGTATCATGTATGCCCCAAATGGCACACAGTAGAGATAATGAGCTATCTTTTATCTCGAAGTGTTAGGAGTTTGAAAACTATTTAGGATTTATTAGATCATGATCCAATGATTCTAAGACTTCGTTTGGAACGATTTTTTTTACTGCTTCTTAAAGCGGCTTTCTTGTTAAAAATTAAAAATTTTATACTAAAAAACTGTTTTAAGAAGCAATAAGAAAGCCTTAAATAATATTTGCGAGAAAATATCATTTCTTTTTTATTTTTAAAACAATTAAATAATATTTTTATAAGTATTACATTTTAGTAGATTTGATTATAAGAAATTAATTTTTATAAATTGAAACAAATAGGAGTATTGACTTGAAATGTTTGCATGTCTAGACATAAGATGTTTAATTTTTTAGGTTCTATGGAGATTCTAATTACTTTCTTTCTTATATGGCTTTTTTTGGGATGACTTTCTTACTGCTTTTTTAAGTAGCTTTTAGTATAAAAATTAAATTTTTTCTACTAAAAAGCTGATTTGCTGCTTTGAGAAAAGAAGTAAGAAAGTCGTCCGAAACGAAATAATTGCTTAAAAATAAGCAGTCAAATGCTTGGGTTTACAATGTCAATAGGTATAGCAAATCAAGACAGGAAAAAGGAGTTGAGTGACAAAAGAACAATTCAAGGGCTGAAAAGTTATACAAAATTTTAAAGACCATTTACATTTTTTTTGTATTTTGCATTTTCTGGTTAAGGCTTAAAATAGTGAAGCTGAATCATGCAAAATTCTCTTATTAATTAGACTAATGACAAATATTCAATATATTTAATTGGACGAAATAATAATTTTATTACAAATAAATAAGTGAATTCCATTCGTTGTTAGTTCTTAAAAATCAGAATTTTGCCAAATTAGATATCTGATCTAATTTTTATCAAGATACTATTAAAAAAATAATATGTTAATTTTTAAAAGGCATATATCTGCGAATAAATTTATTTAAACTTCTCAATATTTTATTATTCTATCATATATTTTACCAAGGTTTTGAAAACCGGACCGGACAACGAACCGGAAGAAGGAGAGGTTCAAGGTTCGACCGGTTCGACCGGTTCGACCGGTCGAACCGGGGTCGAACCGGATGACGTAATAAATAATAATATATTAATATTATAAAATTTATAAAATGAATTAGACATTTTCCTCTAATAACTTCAATGTAGGTACATTTCATTTTCATATTCAACTCATAAAAGAACATAAGTATAGCATCAATTAAATTCATAAAACATAAAAAACATAACAAACAATATAAATGTGGCATCAAATAAGTCAATAAAATAATAAAATATAAGCAAATATTTCATAAATAAGTGAATAACTAACGAAATAAGAAATTTTTGAATGCATACCTTTTGTCAAGTGTTGGGTTTTGAGGAAGAAACCTTCTATAATATGATTTGAATTTTTGCAGTGTTGCTTGGTTTTGCCAAAAGCATTTCAAAATTCGTCTGCCATACAAAATTTGTTTTTATGAAAGAATAATTACAACATTCAACAAATAATTAAATACTAACAAGGAGTTATACGAATAGAAGTATATCTTTAAATATATGCTAACAGGAATTTATAATCTTGAATGAAAGTATAAAACTACAATCTAGCACTGATATACAAAGCACAAAAACATTCAAAACATGGGTGCATTGTGAAAGAAAAAGAAAAACACATTCATAATACATATACAGAGTTACTAATGTTTCTCTTAATTAATTCCACAAAAGGAAAATCATATATCTCCTAATGTTGCATTGTGAATGCTAACCTCATTATTTAAGTCTTCATGTCCCGCTTCATCAAAATCTGCAGCCACAAATGCACCTAAATCATTGAAGTCAATAATGTCATCTCCATCTCCTTCATTCTCAAGTTCACCTTCACAAACAAATTAAAAATATTAATGGGTATTTTTTATTTAACTTAAATAATATGTTCATATTTCACTGACTTACCAGGTGTAGGTTGTGTTGATGCAATATTTGCTTCTTCAACAATAGGCATTGAAGCCTCTTCGTAGATCTCAGTTTCCAACTCCTCTAATGCAAGATCTGGAGGTGATTCCTCATCAAGGACCCAAAAATCTACCATTTCAACACAAGTGTAATCAAGAGGATCATAGCTTCTTTTTTTTAGTTGAAACCTAAAAAATGAAGTAATAATTTCAGTGGCATTTCTAAAAACATACAATGTATTGATTGCGACATTGCGTTCAAAAATAAATAATTATACCTATCTTTTAAATTTAGATTATATCGAACATACACGAGGTCGTTCAATCGTTGATGCTCCAAATGATTGCGTCTCTTTGAGTGAATTTGTTCAAAAATACTCCAATTTCTTTCACAACCAGATGATGATGATGTTTGGCTAAGAATTCTTATTGCAACTTTCTGCAAGTTAGGAGCACTTGATCCAAACATCTTCCACCACTCATCTGTATAATGTGATGTTATAAAGTTTAGTAAATAAGCATATAAGTAAAAAAAAGGTACATGCATAGACATTTAAAGTATAATTACAACCTGATCAAAGGACCTGCTATCTTTGAAATTGTTAAACAATCATTCCAAAACTTTAAATCTAAGATAATTACAGCTGCTTCTTTCCCCTTACAGGTTTTGGCTATCTTTGAATCTGCATAAAACTTACTTGTAATTAAAGCTTGTAGATCATGTTTATGCTCACATACACTCTTTAAGGTTATGAAAGTTGTGGCAAACCGTGTGGCTCCTGGACGCACAATCTCCTTCCAACCTTGCCTTTTCCTAAGCCAAGCAAGTACATAAACATGATTATAAGCAAAAATAGTCACCTTGGATACTTTCTTTGCCAAGTTCTCTATAAGAGGAATGCTGCCCAAGTCTTTCAAAATGAAATTTAAACAGTGTGCACCACAAGGCGACCAATAAATGTTGTTGAATCTAGCTTTCAAGAGCTCGCCTGCTTTCTTGTAATTAGCAGCATTATCGGTAACAAGCTGAACAATATTTTCAGGCCCTACCCACTCAACAACTTCACTAAATAATGAGCACAAGTTTGTAGCATCCTTAACGATATCTGATGCATCCACTGATTTCAAAAAAGATATACCACGGGGGCAATAAATCATAAAGTTTATTAATGTTCTACTTCTTCCATCAGTCCATCCATCCGCCATAAGAGTACATCCTGTGTCCTTCCAAGTATTCCTATAGCAATCAATGAGTAACCTACACTCCTCTTTACAATCCTTAAGTAGGTTAACCCTCATATTATGGTAAGATGGAAGCTTGTATCCAGGACCTATAGCAGTTATAGCATCCACAGCTTTCTGTGCATATGGTGAATTTATAGCATTGAAAGGTATGCAACAATCAAAAAACCACCTTGCTACAGCTAGGTCAGCACGATGCACTGCTTCCTTAGATGCCAAAACACTTTTGATTGAAGGTTGTGAACCTGATTTTGTTCTTGGAGCAAAGAAAGTGTCAATTTCAGCAAGCTTTCTCTTTCCCTTAGCAAGTTCTGATTGATATGCTTCAGAGGATTGGGATTTAGGTAGGGAGGAAGAATCCCCTCCTTCGTCTACTTCAGCATCTATTGGAAATGGTGTACTTTCTAACTCCTCCTGCACTTGTTGTTTTCTTTTTGAAATATCCTTCAAGTTCTCCTGCATTTGAAATCTAATATCATGTGGAACCTTTTTGCATGCTGCTATATTCCCCTTAACTCCTGCTAGATGTTGTTTCATTCTATTTATTCCTCCTCCCTTGTACACAATACTACAATGCAAACATTTGAATTGTCTCTTCCCCTCAGCATCTTTAATCTCACTAAAATGATTCCACGCAATATCCACCTTTTCCCGCACACTACTACTTGAAGCTGCACTCTGAGTTCCAGATGCTTCCATCCTCATATGATCAACTAAATACAATCACAATAATGAATTTCATATGAATTATGAATTTAAAGATTGAGTTCTTTGAATGTAGACATGTCAAAATGATAGAGTTGGCTATGAGCAAATGTAAAAGACTAAAAAAATTGCAAATTGGATACACAACAAAGTTTAGAAAACCTTAGGATTATGCTCTAATTATCTACACTCAAATCTGAAACAACCACATAAAAATTTTAAATTGATATTGTCATATTGCTAACAAATAAATGAATTTGATTGATATTGCTAACAAATAACCACATATATGAATTTGATTCAAGTCATTCACCAAAAAAATTGATATTGCTAACAAATAATCATATTGATTATTGAGATAACATGGAAATCCAATAAAATAAAAACTAAAATAGGAAAAAAAAATTCAAATAAGCATTTAGATTTGAGTGTAGGAAGATCCAAAAAGAAAAAAAAAAATTTTACCTCACGGTAAAGTAGTAAACCAGCGGCTAGGCTAGGATCGTCGGAGGAGTTCGCCGGCGGCTTGGATGATGTGCTGTTGTTATTAAGAAAGAAAGTCATCCAAGTATCCAACTAATTCAAAGAGAGAAAAAGATGTTGAAAAAAAAAAACAAAATTAAATCTCACGGTAGGAGGACGCCGCGGATGGGATGGTCGGAGGAGTTCGCCGTGGATGGGATGGTCGGAGGACGGGGGAGTTCGCCGCAGTTGGGATGCTTCGGTCGTCGACTTCGAGCAGCCGCTGCTTGCCTGCTTCGGTCGTCGACTTCGAGCGGGAGTAGAGGAAGAGCCAAAAAATGAAATCCATCGTATATTTTGAATCGCTATTTAGGGTAGAGCCGTAGAGGAGCGTTTCCCAGCCTCATTACACGCCGTTTGATCATTTTTGGACGGCTAAGATTCGCCAATTTTAGAACCGGCCGGTTCTCCAAAACCCGCCCGGTTCGGCGGTTCACCGGTTCAACCGGGTTCTTGGCCATTTTTTTACCGGTTTCGCTTGCAGCCGGTTCATTTGGCAACCCGGACCGCCCGCCGGACCGGTTCGCGGTTAAACCGGTCGAACCGGCCGGTCTGATCCGGTTTTGAAAACCATGTATTTTACAGCTAATAATAGTAATATTATTTTAATTTATCATAAAAAAATGGTAATTTCATTATATTTAATTATAATAGAACTATCATGTGTAAGTTTCTCAAGTCTATCTTATTGAACTAATTGGATTAAAGTATTTTATCCCATTTTCTTAATTTTATATATGATATATGTTATATAGATTATGTATTAAAATAATTTTTTTAAAATATAAGAAAAAATAGGGAAATTCATATGCATACTTGAAAATTTTTATGTATTTATGTATCCAATGTATACATATTAATAATTATTTGTATAATATTAGTGTTTAAATTATATCTAAATATATACATAAAAATATATTCTTTTATATAAAATATTATTAATGATTTTCTTAATATTATTTAAAAAATACTTTTTAGATACATTATTATTAATGATATTCTTAATATTATTTAAAAATAAAATATCATATAAAGGATTATAAAATTTATATATTAAATATAGAAAGAAATGCATGTAAATCCACAAATAAATAAATAATATTCTTAAGGGAGATTTATATACAAAACACTAAAACCTATTATATCTATATGTTTAGCATCTAAAACTTAATATTTACACATATCACTTTATTATTTTAGGTTGATTTACACATATCACTCATCTTCGTGTTTCATACATCTTTGATTTGCTCAATGCCCCTTGCTAAAGAGATATTGTCTAAGCTACTCCTGTATTCTTCAAGCTTCATACGTCACTCAATTTTGTACCAACGAGATGTTAAAACTTTCTTATCTCTTAGGTTTCATTTAAAACAATTTTTTTACTGCTTTCTAAAGCAGACTTCTAGTATAAAAATTTTTTAAATTAAAAATTTTTGTACTAAAAATCTATTTTAAAAAGTAATAAAAAAGCTACCCAACATAATCTTAGGCTTCGTTTGGGACGGCTTTTTTATTGCTTTCTAAAACAGAGTTTTAGTACAAAAATAAAATTTTTTTTACTAAAACTCCGTTTTAGAAAGCAGTAAAAAAGCCGTCCCAAACGAAGCCTTAGTCATCTTTTTACATATTGTTTGTCTCGTTGATATTCTTCCTGGTCATATCACATCCTGATTTTCTAGGCGGTTAGTTCTCCCAATGAGATCCCAATACAATCTTTTATCTATCTTTATATTTTCGAAGGCTTCGGTATCACTGAATTGAGGAAAATATTAATGTAGGATTATATTAAGTAAGTAATTATTTTAAGTATTAAATATGTAAATTAGATAACTTTATCTATAACTTTCCATATTTATATTTTATGTGTATTAGCGTGTAAAATATATTTATTCAAAGGAGGAAGTTCTTTCAACAAATTCGCGGCGTGGGCTCGCGGGGCAAATTATTGGGTCAGGTGACCGAAGCCATCTCTCCGTTCGGTCGCCAATAAAAATGCGCCATCTGTCAGTCGTTTTTTTAATTTAATATTAACGCTTTATGTCTTGTCAGAGTTAGCGACCCGACCCGATAACGCTATTCTATTGGCGAAGAAAGAATGGAAACGCCGCGCATTTTATTTTCGAGCGACATTTTCACTGTTACTCGAGCTCTCGGATTCCTCCATTACCTTCGGTTCTGCATTTGCTTATTCCTGCCGGAGGTAGACGACGATACTGTAGAAGACCAGCAATCAGGAAGAGGTATGGTTGCGCCTAACTTGCGCTTTACTTGCGTTAAAGTTATATTGCCGTTAAATTTTAGGGTTTGGTTTACTTATAATTTTACCAATGTTTCCTTTCAAATATTTATTTTCTGATTTTTCACGCTTCTTCTCTTCGTAAATGGATGAAGCAAATGATACGAAAGGTTTACGCTATCTTCTAAGTTTTAGGGTTTAGTAATAGTTGTAAAACTAGAATATATGTTCAATGTGGTTTTCAATTTTTTGGTTTTTTTTTTATTTTAAACTTTTTTAAGCTAAATAATTACGAAATATAAGGTTGCGCTATGGTTGCGCTATGGTTGCGCTATGGTTGCGCTATGGTTGCGCTATTTATATAGTTCTGATTTTTCTTTTTGTTATAGATGAGGACTCCCTATCAAAGGCCAGTAACATCTAGATGTTATGTTACTGCTTTCCGGAAACATTGTGATGCTTTTGCCGAGATCATAGATGATGAAGTGGAACAAACATTAAAGAATTTGAACATTCATCAATTTTTGATGTTCCCCGCATTCCAGCAGTGTATACCACTTCTGTTTGAGATTCTTAAATTCTGGAGTCCTGCTGATGAGGGCTTCATCGTCCTTGGACATGTTCTGAAATTCACTACTGACGAGGTTTCTTTGTTGACAGGTAATATTTTGAATTTGGAATTTTTTATAGCTATATGTTTTTTGAACTTTTTAACAGCTGAAATTTTCTGACAGGTTTGCCCAACAGAGGCATTGATATCAAATGGAGGATTGATCCTCTAAATGGACCTCTGTCAACTGAAATAAAAAATGAAATGTCAATATTAGACAGATTAACTGATAATGCAACAAAAATAAAGACCTTTATTATGTTTTTGTTATCCAACCTTTTCTTTCCACTAAATAGTCATAAAACCCCTAGAAGGCTCACAACTGTTGCAAATAATTTAAGTGAGTTTAGTTCCATTAATTGGGCTTCTTCCTTAAGGAACTTCATGGTTGGGGAGTTCAATACAATTTTTGAGAAGTTTCAACAACAAAGACCATTGGGTTACATCAATGGCTTCTTTCCTCTTCTACTGGTAAGTTTCCACTCCTATTGGTTTTTCTAAATGTTTAATGTTTTTAAATGTTAACATTAAATTTTTTTTTTTTGGCATTATACAGATTTGGTTTTTGGAACATTTTTCTTTGAATAAACCAACCGATTCAGAAATAAGACCACGTTTTCTTAGATGGCAGGGGTATACAGAATTATACTTTACTCAAGAAAATGCAGCCAAATTATTTAAATTTTTAAAGAAAAGTGAGGTAATTTTTTCATTTTATTGATGCAAATTATTTTATGGTTGCCCTAAGGTTGCGCTATACTTGCGCTATGGTTGCGCTATGGTTGCGCTATGGTTGCGCTATGGTTGCGCTATGGTTGCGCTATGGTTGCGCTATGATTTTTAATAATTTTTTTTTGGTTTTTGCAGATATTTATTTGTCTTGACAATGTTACCAATGAGGAGTCCGAAAAATACGGGGCCGACATTACTGCCATACAAAACTTGGATACCCGTTCAGGTCATGAACCACAAAAATTGCATTCACCACAGAAAAATAAGGCTTCCGCAAAAAAGAAAATTGACACCACCCCACCTCCCTCCCCACCTCCCTCTCCTCCTCTCCCTCCCCCTGATTCTCCTCATAATGAACAACCAGAAACTGAGTCTCTGCCGCCAACTCAGCCTTCTACTCGCCCACCTACAGAAAAAATTTCCACAAGTCAACCTTTTGCTGAACAGCCACCCATTAGAAGGGCAGATTTAGAGGCTGTTCAGAATAAATGTTTTGAAATGTTTGAGAAGATGTTAAGTAAAATTCAAGATAATGTGGGAGCAAGATTGGACAGAGTTGAAGATATTTTGGAGAAACTGCAGGCTGATCAAGACTCACTGAAGTACAAATTCATTGAATTTCAAATGCAGTGTGATCACAATCCAGATAAGCCGCATGTATCTACATCTGCCTCCACTTTCCAATCCGTGAACTTCCACAACAAAAATCCTTCAGGACAGGCACCAATACAAGATCATCCTCCACCTCCACCTCCACCTCCACCATTGGCCGAAGAAATTCTTCCACAACCACCAATACCTCCACCTCCACCTCCACCATTGGCCGAAGAAATTCTTCCACAATCACCAATACCCCCACAACAACCAATACTTCCAACTCCACCTCCACCTCAAAAGAGAAAAAGAGAAAATGATGAAAAAGAAGAGAGATCATCAAAACCAGTCATACCATACGTAAAGAAGAATAAAGAGGTTATTTCTGTAGAAAATATAATAGTTGAGACAAGACCAGCATTGGAAAAAATGGATTATCCAGGGAAGCAATTTCTGACTGAGGAAAACCAACGAATGATGGATGAATTTTTCAAGAAATTTAATACAAAGTAAGCTATACTTGCGCTATACTTGCGCTATGGTTGCCCTATACTTGCCCTATACTTGCGCTATACTTGCGCTATACGTGCGCTATGGTTGCGCTATGGTTGCGCTATGGTTGCGCTATGGTTGCACTATGGTTGCGCTATGGTTGCGCTATGGTTGCGCTATGGTTGCGCTATACTTGCGCTATACTTGCGCTATGGTTTTTTGAAATGGTTTTTTGAAGGTTGCGCTAAGGTTTTTTAAAGGTTGCGTGTTAACATTAAATTTTTCTTTGTTTTTGTAGGGAACACGTAATTTTTCAATCTGGAAATATCGAAATAAAAAGATCAGATATTGACATGCTGCTTACAAATGATTGGTTAGCAGATAACCATGTAGATGCTTTTGCTTTCTTTTTACTTGAGCAGAGTAGGTTAATGGCGGAGAAATTTCATCCTTACTTGTACATTTCTCCATTGTACAGGGTAAGTATAAATAATATTTTAATCCTTTTTTTCACTTTAGTTTTTCCTTATAGAACTAAGTTATTGCAGGTTTACAAGTCATACAGTATGGATTATCAAATTTTTATCAATCACATTAATCCTGTTTCAATTCAAGAAAGCAAACTTATTGTACTTCCCATAATTCACGAGAAGCATTGGGTTCTTCTTGTTGGAAAATTGAAGGAGAAGGTCTGGAAAATGTATGATTCATTACCAAATCCTGAACACAAGAATATTTGTCATACAGTTGTAAGTTCAAATTCATATTTCAAGTTATATCCAGATTACTATGTTTATATACATAATATAAATTTTTATAATGTTTTATTCGTACAGATAAAGTATTTGCACGAGGACACCACAGGATGCTTTTCAAGCGATATTACGAAATGGAATGTCCAGGCGGTTCGTGGAATTCCAACACAATCAAACGACTACGATTGCGGAATCTTCGTTTGTAAATATATGGAAAAGGCCGTGCGAAGAAAAAAACCAGACTGGAATGCTCTTAAAGATTGGCAAAAGCATATGCCTAAATTTAGGGCAGAGTTTGCATTTTTTCTTTTTCTACAAACAAAGAAGTAAACAATCTGTAACTTGTTGTAAATATTGTCCATGATTTATAAATGTACATTTTATTATATTTTTATATACTTTTTGATTGTTGTATAAAATGTGCACATACTGTTATATTCTGTTTATTAATGAGCATTCTCTAAAATCTGTTATATTCCGTAAAGCGCAACAATAGCTAAACTATAGCGCAAGTATAGCGCAACCATAGCGCAACCATAGCGCAAGTATAGCGCAACCATAGCGCAAGTATAGCGCAACCATAGCGCAACCGTAGCGCAAGTATAGCGCAACCTTAGGGCAAGTATAGCGCAGCCATAGCGCAACCGTAGCGCAAGTATAGCGCAAGTATAGCGCAAGTATAGGGCAACCATATATTTCGTAATTATTTAGCTTAAAAAAGTTTAAAATAAAAAAAAACCAAATTACATAAGTCCAAATAGATGATTTATAAAAAAATTTTTATTACAACCAATAAATGAAATCATTAAGTCCAAATAAATATTATTACATTGCAAATTCATTAAATTCCAACTCCGAAGAAAGAAAATCCATCATCAACTTGGTGTATTCAGCTCCAGGTTGGCATGATGGTATGCCGGTTATATATTCCTCACTGAAACATTCAGGCATGCTTGAAAAGTTCATCTGTGTTGAAGAAGGTTGTGTTGAAGAAGGTTCCTCCAATGGATTATCCCCCACCAAAGGTTTCTTATCTGTAAGAAACTAGAGCTTTAGTATTAGGATTATGAATTAAATAATTAACAAATTATTAAAAACTTACTTTTAGGCCGTTTCTTCTTCTCCCAATGGCTTTTCAGTCTTGCATTTGATATGCCTTTAGGTCTACGCTTTAGAGGATCTTTCAAATTTGCAGTTCCACCTTGGGAACTAGCAACATCCTTCTGATTTCTTTTCTTGCCACCAAGAATTAAGTATAATTTTTTATACATGTCTTGCAATGAGGAAAGAATAAACTCCTCTGCCTCTTCATTCCCTTGAGCTTCCGTGCTCATTTGATATGCAAACCTGCTCACCTGATTTCTGAATATGAATCCCCTACCACTTTGGAAATTATTACTTCTTTGAGAATTAAGGAAGTAACCTGAATAAAAAACTTGTCGAGCCCTTGCTGACCAACGAAGTAATAAGTACTTCTCAGGGAATTTAGCCATATCCAACTGTTTAAAAACCCTCAAACAATGAGAACACAGCAATCCCATGGTTTCATACTTCTTACAGCTGCATTGAATGTTACCTTCTGTTGCATCAAAGTGAACAACCCAAGGATGGTTTTGATTCTTTTTCTCTATGTAGTTGACTATATACTTTGAAGAATCAGTCGAGACAAAATCTATACTCATTTCTCCCACAGCCTTTATAAATTCTTCCTCAAAAATTGAATATATTCTTCTTGAGTAATATCTAGCAGCTTGTTTTAATATTGAGCTGTTCTTTATCACGGGAACAATTTCAGATTGACTGCATTTGTAATCCTCATCTTGCTCATTTCGCCGCCAATTCATCAGTACCTTTTCCAAGCCAAGAAAGCAATCAGTTAATGAACTTGTTGGCTTTGAAATGCCATGACACACATTATTAGTACACTCACTACGCTGCGTTGATAAAATGCCCATGCAAAAGGAATCCTTGTTGAAAGCAGTTGACCACTTTCTCCTTATCTTATAAAGATCCTGCAACCATTCATGATTATGAAGATTCCCTTCCTTGATCATTTCATTCCACGCTTCCTCAAACACTTCCTCAGAATCACACCACCTCATACACTTATGGAAGAGTCCTCTAACTTTATTATTGCTATTGTAGATGGAAACTTTTGATGGAACCTTTTTAAATATGTGCCATTGGCATAATCTATGACGAGTGTGAGGTAATGCAGCTTCTATGGCCCTGGCCATAGCTTGGTCCTGATCAGTGAATATTGTTGTTGGATATTTATTACCCATTATTCGTACAAATACTTTAAACAACCATGTAAAACTTTCAATTGTTTCTTCTGACAAAAAAGCAACCCCAAACAAAATATTCTGCCAATGATTGTTAACACCAACAAATGGCGCACAAACAAAATTATACTTGTTCAGCCTGTAACTAGTATCAAAAATTAACACATCTCCAAAACATTCATAATCTATCCTGCTTCTGCCATCAACCCAGAAAAAATTTAACAATCTATCCTGATCATCATATTGAACATCCCATGCAAACATGTGGTCCTCAACTTGTCGATCTTTAAATAATTGAATCAAAGAATTAGTGTCACCAATTTCAATCCTTGCTCTTTTCTCCTTCTGAATCAAATTGTAGGCGTCCCTCTTAGAGAATCCGACATTCTCACATCCACCAACTTCCTCTGCAAGGTAGGCATATGCATCAACGGTTCTAATCCCTGCATTTGTCATCGATTTTAGGACGGAAGCTTTTTCCTCAATAACATTCCTACATGATCTTAAAAGGTGTCGGTCGGCTGGGCTAGCTAATTCATGGTTGTGGGATTCAATAAATCTTTTGACATGCCAGTAACCGTCTTCATCAGTGACAAACCTCACCATGGCTGGACAACCAGTTCTGACAACTGGTCTAATGAATCTCTTCCTCTTCCCTGAATTATGATCATCACTTTTTTTGAAACCAGCTTTTGAACAAACAAAGTCCTTCGATTTTATCTTCCTAGAATTTGGCCAAAAACTGTGATGATCCTTTCGGACACTAAAGCCATTATCGTGAGCATAAGTGCAAAAACATTCATATGCTTCTGTCTCATCTTTGTATACAGCCTGAAAGGGCAAGTATAGCGCAAGTAAAGGGCAAGTATAGCGCAAGTATAGCGCAACTATAGCGCAACTATAGCGCAACTATAGCGCAACTATAGCGCAACTATAGCGCATTCTTTTATTTATCATCTTCATCCTAGAAATCAATAATGAATGCTAAGCAACAACAACAACATTAGATTTTTTTATTTTTTACTTTTTCGACAAAAGAAATTTATTCTGCTAAAAAATCGCAAAATCAAAAATCTTAAGAATAATGAGCTGAAACCTACGTCAACTTTCTGCTTAAGAAATTTATTCTGCTCACAAACAACTTTCTAACTCGTTTTTCCAAGATACTTACCGATATGTTGAAACCAGAGGAATTTCCGGCTAAGTTAGGTTCCGATTCCGATTCATGCACATGTTCCGATTCCGATTCATGCACCAGCCCTTCCGATTCATGCATCCTTTCCGATTCATGCACTCCCTCTTCCACCTCCCTCTTCACTGAGCAGTCCATTTCTTCTCTGCAATTTTCTGGCTCGTTTTTTCTTCTACAGCAGCACATATTTGCGTCTTTCGCGGGTCTCAAAATGAAAAAATAGGGCGGCAAAAGCTTAAAAGTTCAAATGAATAGCGTTATCGGGTCGGGTCGCTAACTCTGACAAGACATAAAGCGTTAATATTAAATTAAAAAAACGACTGACAGATGGCGCATTTTTATTGGCGACCGAACGGAGAGATGGCTTCGGTCACCTGACCCAATAATTTGCCGGGCTCGCGGGGATCTCTACCCCGAACCAGAGGAGAGGCAGTCAACCGAGGCGAGTTCTTCTGCAAACCCTGTCTTCGGTTTCTATTTTCTGAAAAAATGTTGATCAGATTGTGTTTGTGGGCATCCCTCCATGATCGCAGGCTGAAATTTCCTAATGTTTGCTTGCAGGTTGATCCCAACGCCCAAAAAAGAAACAGGCGTAATGTAATCATTGTGTTCATCGAAATCGGGTTTTGCTGAAGTTTTGTACAAATTTGTTCCCGAATCTGAAGGTTTAGGAAGTTCGGAAAAGAATAGTAGCATTTGGGAAGAGAGAGGAGAAATGGGGGTTATGTCGAGGCGGGTGCTGCCCGTCTGCGGCAGTATCTGTTGCTTCTGTCCATCGTTGAGGGCCAGATCCCGGCAACCTGTCAAGCGATACAAAAAGCTTATTGCAGATATCTTTCCTCGCTCCCAGGTTAATATCCCAATTACTGATTATTTTCTGGGTGGAGTAGTACTTTGATTTACCTTGTAGGTTGTATTAAATTGGAACTATTTGCACTGTTTATGAGCTAAATTGATTGCGGATATCTTCTTGAAGAAGTGGTGTTCTTAAATGGTACGTAGGAGTGTTTCAATGTTATCTAGATATCAACGCTATATAGATATTAAAGTTATTCGGATAACGATTGTATCCATCAAATGCAATAAATTAGGTTCAATGTTACCTTGTTTAAGCAACCTAATTATTATATAGACTGATCAATGATCCTTATGATTTTTTTGTTGTCTTTTATCATAGCCATAATATAGCTTAGCATCTAGATGTTTACATATTTAACTGATACTTTGATATCATAAAGACAAGACTTGTATGTCATTTGTGAAATCACTTTTTGAAGATGTTGCCAAACCAAACAACTGA
Source organism: Dendrobium nobile (assembly GCA_022539455.1). Taxonomy (NCBI): domain Eukaryota; kingdom Viridiplantae; phylum Streptophyta; class Magnoliopsida; order Asparagales; family Orchidaceae; genus Dendrobium; species Dendrobium nobile. The sequence continues at coordinate 64,687,879 of CM039726.1, read as the reverse complement.
TATATGCAAATAGGATAAAATGTCATAATAGATGTAAACGAACAACCACATAAGCAATTTAGTTCTTTTATTAGGTCACGCCCTTATACCTTTTGATAGCAATTAAAAGTAATTTTACTATTATCAGTACTTAAATTGATAGCAATTAAATTAATTAATTTACTAGTGATTAAAATTTAAACTTAAAAAATGAAAATTCAAAACTAGTATTACGAATAGTTTAAATACCTGAAATTTTGGATATTACACATTTTGTCTGAAGATATATTTTTTGGGTTAGTGGCTATATTTACATTCATTATAGGGAAGTTTTACACTTTTTCTTGGTTGTCCTCATTTTAACATTGTTAACAAATTCATATCAGACTAAAGTTTGATTGGGAATTCTCTATCGGGTTATTTGACCTGCACCATATTTTTATGAAATTATTTTTAGAGGTAGATTACTAAGACTTTTGATATAGATCCTTCTGTATGAATGGCTGTTCGATGTGTTTGCTTAAGTGGTATTCACTATTTAACTCTACCAAGGTCCATCTATAACTCTTATTTGAATTATTTTTCAGGACTTTATGTTCATTACATAACAATCTACTTTATATTATCTTAGTTCTATTTTTGATAAACCTTTACAAGTGGATGTTACTTTTGCAAGGCTCCTTAGGCCATCCATGGTCAGTCATGGTTGAAGTGGACGTAACTATTCCTTTTAAAAGGGGGAGTTAAATTAGTTTCTCTTCAAATGATTATTGACAGGAGGTTGAATTTGAGTGTATGCTTTCCTAGTGTTCATCTTGCAAAATTTTTATCACAAATATACATATTGCTTAAGGTTTGCTTTGAAGTGAAAAATCATCTTTTGTCACTTGCTATTCCTCCAACTCTAGATCTGGAGTGTACTAAAAAACTTGTACCATTTTTAGATCCTGAAATGGAATCTATGCTTTCCCTTGTTGTTGTTGCTTGAGCTTGAAGTTTCAAGACAATGGTGGGTACCTCTTCTTCAAGCAAGAGCATTGACTCAGATTCGATAGTTAGGTTAGTTTATCCTCATGATCATCTTGTTGTTGAGGATTTGGAATTTGAGCAAATGGTAGTCTTTTAAGCATTGAAGCTCAAGTTGCTAAAAATTTTCAAATATTGTTTGTTAGAAGAATCAATAATAGGAAGAAGGTATTTTTCCATTCCTCAAAGTTTATTAAACTTCAAGCAAGATGTAAAAAATCACCTATCTCTCCGCTTTAATGTTTTGTAGCCACCTACAAGATTCTTACAAATTTTGTTCATTATGCTATTTGGTAGTAGTTTTCTTTTAAAATAATTCCTTAAAATAATATTTCATTCTTTCCTTTGTATATTCATCTTTATCCTAGTACTTATTATCTTCACTTGAATTAATCTAATATGATCCGTTTTTTAGATCTCTTATCTTATGACTAGGCTTTTTTATTTATTTGTTTTTTCTTTTCCATTGTAACTAATTATTGTATGAATTTTCAAAAGATATAATTTTTTTTTTGCTTTGCTCATTATTTTATTTGCCAGACTTCTTGATTTCCTATAATCATTATAAGATGCAAATCATTGTTGAGAAAAATATTATGAGAAAATGACCAAAAGGATCCCTCAACTCGTTGTGAGAGACCAAAAGGTCCCCAATTCATTTGAGGGATCAATTTGGTCTCTCAACTCTTTAAAATATGATATTTTTTATCATAACATCTAATATTGCACTTAATTGTGTTAAATATAAGGGTATTTTGGACATTTTTAATTAAACATTTATTAAATATAATTTTCAAGTAATTAGAATTTTTCTAAAAAAATTATTAACGTTTAAAATTAAAACTAAAATTATTATTAATTATTTTTATTAAAGTAATTTTTAACAAATTTTTTAGAAAAAATATAATTACTTGAAAATTACATTTATAAATATATAATTAAAAAAATAATCAAAATATCCTTACATTTAATACCATTAACTCTAACATTGGATGTTAAGATAAAAAATGTCTCATTTTAAAGAGTTGAGAGACCAAATTGATTCCTCAAAAGAGTTGGATTATTTTGGTCTTTCAATAAGAATGAGGGACTATTTTGATCCTTTTCTCAAAACATTACCACACTTACTTCCCTTCAAGCATTGCTTCCACGTGCCATGTTGGCACTTCCCCACAAAATTTTTTTTGGGGATTGACGCCATATCTTAATAGCTTGTTTATCCCTTAAGGGAATCACCTATCTTCTTTGGTCTCAAACAACTAAGATCTCATAAGTTCATTTATTTAATACTTTAAAAGGACATGCAAGAACTCTACATGCTAACACGGAAAGTGCAATAGGAAGCTTATTGTCACTGTGAGCTCATGTTCTTTCAACTCTCCGATTGTGTTGATCCCTTGAGCATTCCCAACTTTGATGGAGTGGTGCTTTCATCCACAATTTGAAAGCACATCTTATAATGGCCTCTGTACTCCTACCAGAGATCAAACATGACATCCAGCATTTCCACAGTGTGTGACTGAACATTCTAATCTTTGACCTCATAAGAGTATAAATCAATATCATCATTATGGTGCATATAATAAGCATTTATATGCAATGATATATGATCATATTCTAAGTTGAATAGATAGAAAATTTTTTGTATATGCAACAAGATCATAAATTTATAAAAACATAATTAATGGATCTACAAAATATTTATCCAAAATCTGTTTCAAGGTAACAACTATCCTATGTAATAATTTCCAAATTATCACATATTATAAGGAACTCAATAACACTTGAATCATCAAAATTTGAGATGGGTACAAAATAAAGAGCATCCAAAAATTACTCTAAGAAGACGTGAAATTACAACATGGCATGATAAGGCTTTCAAATCAGTTTAGAAAGGAAAGAATATGGATATATCATAATGCTGCAATATAGAATTTGCATGTTTTCATATAATGTACATATACCTGTTAGTAAGGGTGTAAACATTTTTCATGAACACATTGAGTAATTGAACAATAACAATCATATAGAAGTGAAGTGGAATGCCTCGAAGTGCTCGGAAATGCAATTAGATGCACAAGAATTGGCAGCAGTTTGGGAAGAGACGAGGGTTTTGTATACTTTATTTAAAACTTGGATGAGGGCAATAGATATAAATAAAGACATGGAGGGGCTGGGGTGCGATGGGGAAGGAAGAGCAAGGAGATTGTCGACCAAGTTTCACCATTTAAAGAGAATCTAAGTGGTATTTGTAGAATGACTTGGGAAAAGTAGTGTTGGTTATGGTGCTGCAAATGGATAGGAACGGATGGAAAGGTGGTCCTTACGTGTAGGAGTATTAGGGAGATGGCATGTATTCAGGTTGAGTGGTAATGGAGAGGAGGATCTGACAGCAACAAAACTTCTAGCCTCTTGAGCACTTGTCCTGATTTCATCTGGGCATTAAGTTGGTTGACATTAAGGGAGGAGTTCCACCATGTATTGTTTACAAAATGCATATTGTGCATGAATTGGAGTTTGTGCCCTTTTGATTCTTGGATAATTGAAATCATATATCTGAAATCATACTGATGCGGATACGACAGACCTTTTACGTTTTCATAAAGAAAAATAAAATAGCTAACTTTCTTTGTGCGGATCAACATTTTAGTTTAAACTTTAAATCTGATGTGACTTTTTTCAATGGTTATATTTAATTATTGCATAGTTTTCGCTTTATGCACTCCTATCCACTGCATTGTTATATAGCTGATTGGACATTCAAAGAATTGCGAAGCTTGATTACCTGAAACATCCAAAATTCTTTTGTTAACTCGAACCTATTGGCACTGCTCTGTGTTTCTCAATGCAGACTTCGTTGTTTCTTATGCTGCCTTGCTTTTGATTTGTGCTGTCTTTGATGTGCTATTTATATTTTGCATTCTTCTTCTTTCTTGTAGGTATGATATTGCTCACGACTTAGTTTAGAATTTCAAGCTTTAATGGATGTTTTATCATCATGCCTTATTGCTATTAGTCAGTGATTTTCTTGATTTAGTTTTATAATGTATTTTCCATAATTACATGACTAATTGGCTTTGTAACATACAGTTCTACGTGGTTGAGAAAGTTTTGTAGCACCAGTATAAACATGAGAAGTGTCTGGTATAGTCTGATGAGTTTGTGCTACACTTAATTAAGCCACCTACCATCTTATTTCAGACTTTCCAGGTTGAATATAAAACTGACCTTTCCTTTGATTTTAGAATTGTGGTTTGAAATCTATGTCTGTCATGTGTGATACATATTTAAACATGGATATGATGGATAACCTGAACAAATTACCTATGGGTTAAACAAAATTTAATTTAACTTTTACTGTTCTAAAATGGTACAATCATCTTGCCCTCTAACCCCACTGCACTACTTTCTCCTGAAAATAGCACATTCTCAGAGTTCTTAGCCATATTGTGCTAATGTATGATACTTGGTGGATCTTCAGTAGCAAGCTTTGCTTATTGTATTTCATTTATGAATATTTAGGATGGAAAACCAAATGAAAGGATGATGATAAAGCTCTGTGAGTACACCTTCAAAAATCCATTGCGGATACCCAAGGTAATTCTTCTCGTGCCTCTTATTTTTAGTGCTTTTGATGATTGAGATTTGTCAATAATCCAACATATGTCAATATAGAGCTGCTAGTCCAATGTTCCATATAATATCACTATTGTGTGCTACTAGTTTCGTCTATCCACATATGAACTAATTGAGAATTCTTCATTTCTTAGAAAGGTCACCTAATAGGGTGTAAGCTGCTCTAGCTAATCTTTGAACCTTTCAAATCTTTACTGCATGAGTTCCGGGAATAAATTAAATGGACACATGTGCCAAGCTGTAGCTTTAATTGGTCCCAAACAATTTTCTCTGCCGCTTAAAGCATGATTTGAGTGAGGTGAGAGTTTGGGAAAGTAGAGCTTCTTGGGTGGAAATGATATGCATGTTATATGAAGCATGAGTTGATGTTGGGGGCGGAGGCCTGAAGTAAATCCATTGACATGGACGCATCCAAATAGAACTATTATTTATATAAGCATGATCTATTTATCAAGTGCAATTTATACTGCCTCAGTAAATTTTGGATGCATTTTTGTCATGCATAGAAGCAAACTTATTTTCTTCATTACTCTGTTTTCTTGGACCAGATTGAATTATGTGATAGATGGAATTATTTATAGCTCATTGCATTTATATTAAGAGAATATGCATTGTACTATTTTCTAGTTCCTCGTAACTCTTACAGGACATCCATAAGCCTCTCTATACATCCTGCCAGTTTTTTTTTTCACTCATTGCACTTTACCAGTATTCATTTTTAATGCAAACCAGTCTGCTTAGGCTCTTAACCAACATTTGATCTCAAAATTTTCAGCAAACTTTTTCCTAAGAGACTTCTTTTCTCTTCTATCATCACCTATGATAATTATATCAACATATACAACAAGAGTTGAGATTTTATTATTAGTGGAGTATTTTATGATCTCCGTGGCATTGCTTGTATTCAACCTTATTCCTAGCTTTTGTGAATTCACCAAACCATTTTGGAGATTGCTTAAGGCCATATAATTTTTTTTAAACTTGCACACTTTATTTTTTGCAAAAGAACTATTAAACATAGGTGGTAGATTCATATAGAGTTTTTCTTTAATATCCTTATGTAAGAAAACATTCTTAAAATCATACTATTGCATGGACTATCCATGATTTGCTGCAATAAAAATTAAGATGCGTATCATATTCATTTTTATAGCAAAAGTAAAAGTCTCTTTGTAGTCAATTCCATACGATTGAGTGTATCCTTTGGTTACTCGTCTTGCTTTATACCATTTTCAGGCTTTCCTTCTGTTTTATATTTTATAAAAAATATTATTTTGCATCCTACAATTTTTTCTCTTTTGGGAGTTTATCGATCTCCCAATTGTGATTTTTTTTCCAAAACATTCATCTCCTCTCATGTTATTCTTTCAATTCTTGTTTTTAAGTATCTCAAATAGAGTTTATATCACAACCTGACTCAGAGGCTCAAATTAGTAAGACGAGAACAAACAGTTAGATGATTGTTTGAAAGTTCTTTTATTCACTAACTAGTTCCAATACACTAAACATCTAAAAGAGCCACTAAAACCTCAACAACAACGACAACAATATCAAGCATTTATCCCACTACATGGGGTCAGCTACATGAATCATTTTTCTCAATTTTGTCTTATTAAGAGTTAAATTTTCATATAAATCTAGTAAAAAAAGGTTATTTCTAATATTTTTCAACAAAGTTTTTTGGTCTACCTCTATCTTTCTTGGCATAATCCAAATATAATATCTCTACTTTCCTAACCAGATCATCGGGAGGCCACCATTTTATGTGAAGAGCCACTAAAACCTCAAATGCATAAAAAATAATTATAAATAGATATTTTTTACAATGATCTTTCTCTTGGAGCATAGTGCTTACGATACACGTTCTCTCTTCTTCCACTCATTTTAATTATTTGAAAATATCTAAGAAATATTTTGCAAATATAAAGTGAGTCACAACTCAGTGAGTATATCATGATTCTAAATTATAATAATATAAGGCATTTGGAATAATATACATGCTAATTTTAAAATATAAAGTAATGAGCTGTCAAGATAAAAGATGTTTCGTCAAGCTTATCTTTCAATTGAGAGTTCCCCTATTGAAGATGAGTTTGATTGAAATGTTTTTGTTTCTTCTCAAAAGAGACATATTTTGAAGTAAAGAATTTTTTCGGTGATATGATAATAACTCTTATACTCTTTTTGAGTGGAGGAATACCCAATAAGGAGATATTTGAGAGCACTAGAATCAAATTTACCTCTGTATTATTTATGGATGTAGACATAGACAATGCACCTAATTTTTTTTTTAGAGAAAATTTTGGAAGTTATTTGTGGGGAAAAATTCAGTCAGATAATTTATATGACTTTTGAAGCCATTCACTCTTGAGGGAATTTTATTGATTTGATATGTGGTAGTTAGGAAGAGGAGTTCTAATGACTTCTAGAAATGTTGAATTTCCTTTCCTCCACTTTATGTTGTTGGAGAGTCTCAAGGGCAGGTGCATTAGTGGACGATACATTTTATTTTGGAAGAAAGACAATTATGTGGGATTAAGGTAATTGCATTATTAGCCCGAAATAACTTGGTTGTATTGAATTATTTTTATATCACAATAGTAAAATGGGAGAATAATGCTGATATCATATTTTTATTTGATAAGATACTCATATCAATTAAGTGTAATCATCAATGAAGGTAACAAATCCTATAGCTCCAGAAATATTAGCGATTTTGAAAGGTCCCCAATTTCAGTGTGGACAATTAGAAAATAAGTATAAGATGCAAAAGCACTTTCAGGAAAAAGAACATGATGATTTTTGGCAATTTTACAAGTCTCACAGAAAATATTTTTTATTTAACATTCAAAAAAAGAGAAAAAAAAACATACATTATACGGTTTTGCTTAGAGAGGAGTGATTTACCTATATAAAAACAAATGCATCTAAAGGCCATTTGCTGAACAACGGGCAGCTAGCGAGCGGGTTTTTTGGGCTGGTGGGTTGGACACGTTTAATAAAAGAATTTACTTTGTGAATTGTGATTGGCTCAGCTCGTTTAACGAGTCGCTTGATAAGCTTGAAATTAAACGAGTTCAATCTGAACACGAGCCGAGCTCTAAGATTGAAATTAAACAAGCTCAATCTGAACACGAGCCGAGCTCGAGCATGAAAATTTTAAACGAGCTCGAGCTCGAATAATTGCCCGAGAAGCTCGACGAGCTTCGAGCCAAGCTTGAGTTCGGTTTTGACAAATGAGCTTGAACTCAAATAGGCTGAAGCTTGGTCCGGCTCGGTTTGTTTGCAGCCCTAGTTGTTGAGCATAGGTTATAACATGATACTAATGTTTCTCAAAATCAATTTGGATTCATGCCAGGTTGGTCTACTATGGAAGCTATACATTTATTGAGATGAAGAAGTATAGAGGGAATAAGGAGGATCTACATATGATATTTATTGATTTAGAGTAACCATATGATAAAGGTCCAAGCGAAGTGCTATTGCGAGTTTTAGAAAAGAAATGGGGTTAATAATGCTTATATTCAAGCCATTAAGGACATGTATGCCAGAGATGTTACTTGTGTTAAAAAAGAAGGTGGTTTGACAAATTATTTTCCTTTTTCAGTTGGATTACATCGAGGATCAACTTTAAGCTCATATCTTTTTTCTTTAGTCATGGATGTTCTCGCTAGACACTTGCAAAAGGATGTACATGGTGTACGCTTTTTGCTGATGATATCCTTCTTCTTGATAAGACTATAGAGTGAGTTGATGGTAAACTTGAATTATGGATGTCAATCTTAGAGTCTAAATGTTTTCATTTGAGTAGATCTAAAAACAAATACATGGAGTGTCATTGTAGTAGTAATAGATCTTGTGGGGGGAATGTGTCTATGGGCGATCAAGTCATTAATTACTTGTTTTAAATATCTCGAGTCTATTGTTCGGAATGATGGTGAAATAGATTGAGATATTATTATAGGTTTTAAGTTGGATGGTTGAATTGAAGGAATGCTTTGGGCCTATTGTGTGATAGAAAAGTAACCCTCCTCAAACTTAAGGGAAAATTCTATAAGATGGTGGTGAGACCTACAATACTTTATGGTGTAGAATGTTGGCCATTAAAAGAGAACCATAAAATTAAGTTAAGCGTGGTAGAGATGAGGATGCTTAGGTGGATGAGTGACTTTACAGTTTGAGATAGAGTGCGAAACGAGCATATATGTGAAAAGGTTTGAGTAGCTCCAATGCCAGAGAAGATTAGAGAGCGTTGCTTTAGATGGTTTGGTCACATAAAATGCCGGCCTTCCAATGACCTGGTTAGAAGAATAGATGTATTAGATTTGACTTATGTTAAGAAAGATAGAGCTAGACCTAAAAAGTCTTGGTTAGAAAATATTAGAGATGACCTTTCTTTATTAAATTTAAATGAGGATTTGACTCTAAGCATTACACTATGGAGAAAAATGATTCATTTAGCTGACTCCACGTAGTGGGATGAAGGTTTGATGTTGTTGTTTTCTTTTTCTTCTTTTCTTGATCTCCTCTCTGCACTTCATATGCTTATATGCTTTTTTTCTGCCTCTATCTCTATCACATCATTCCAATACTTTTTCTTGTTTTCTGTGCTAGTTTTTCCTTTAATTGAATGGTTAATGTAAGCTGCATTAAAAGTTTAAGCATGCTCTCAAAAGTTAGTATTACAGTCAAAACGGATTTGGAGTATTCTTGCATGCGAAGTCTCTCTGTTGTGCTTGTAGTTTTGCAAACCTAATGTTTTGTTGTCTTCATAATTGGACACGCCTAACTTGATGAACAGCATGGTCATTAGTCCATCAATTTCTCATGCAATTCTTAAAATAAATTGGCTTTCACTTTGTATTTGTGTTAATACGTGACATGGAGAAGTAGTTCACTGTTACTGATTTTTTATTAAAGTCTTTTTGCTTTCTTTTTTTATCAGAGCAGCTTTATTCTGAAACCCTTGACGTTAGACATTCTTCATGTATTGTTTCTACAGATTACAGATAATCTAGAGCAAAGATTTTACAAAGAACTACGCAATGAACGATTTCTTTTTGCAAAGGCTGTGCCTTGCATTTACAGAAAATTGCTAGTTTCATGTAAGGGGCAGATGTAAGTTAATTTTTTTTTTCTTGTGTTTAAGAAGGGCTTAAATTTTTCTTCCATTTTAACTTTGATCATTCAAGACATGCTAATTTGATGCATAATTGCCTTCACCTAGAGCTTACAGTCAAAGTTGATCTTATATTTTACAATTTCTTGAGCTTTCAAGATGCACTTGTATAGTTGTATCATGTTCATAAGAGCGGAGCATACTGGTTCTTGGATTATCATTTTTACCAAGGCAGTCTTTATTTACAGAAACACATAAATGGGCATACATTCTCATATCTTTTAATCCTGTGTTTTTAATAATCTATTTTATTTTGGAGTGAACGTTTACTGTTGTATGTTGCTAGTATAGCTCAGGGATAAATCATCTCACCACAAGTTCAATCCTCATCATCGAGGATTGAGAGGGTTATGAGGAATATGCAAGTTGGATTTGGCAGAAGAATAATAAAAATTTCATAAGATACCATGCAATCATTATCTTTGAATAAAATATGCAATTATTTTCCATTTTGTATAAAGAATCCATTTTTTCAGGGCATAACTAAATATAATACATCTAAAAAAAACATAATTCTAAACATTGAATGTTTTGACTCGACATAACCAACATAGGGCTGCAAAACAACTAGTGTCTCACTCTTTTGACTTCTAGGAATAAGGTTAAATCCTAAAATTGTGTCTTGACTATTTGTATGTGGCCAATTTAGGCTCAGAGTATAACATCTTCTTAATGTACTCCTTCGACTAAACAAAATTGATCCAAAATGAAACTTGCAAAGTTTGTCGAATCAGGCACGAAATGTTTTTCTAAATTTATATATAACTTGATGCAGATTGCATATTTTGGTTCTCTCATTGGGAACATACCCTAGAGGTTGCTCCACATAAACTGGTTCGATAATATTTGCATAGAAAAAGCATTACTGATTTTCATTTGTAATGTATGCCATCTTGATTACTGTCAATTAAGACAATAAGACGAACAAAGTTTTGTCCCAAAAATGGTAAATACATCTCAAAGTAATTAATGCCATGGATTTGAGTATATATTTTTCACCATTAATCTAGTTTTGTAGTATTTATAGAGCTATTAGGATGGAACTTTATAATAAAAATCCATAATAAGAAATAAATTTAAACCCAGTTGGGGGTGTAACTAATTCCCAAGCTTGATGATGAAGGAGAGTCCGCATTTTATTTTCTACTGCATAGTTCTAAATAGGGTCAAACATAGCCCTCTTAGTAATAATGGAGGCCAGATGGGAGGACTGTGACAAAACGAGAGTGCGGTATTTGTGAGTACAGTGATAGCTCCAAGCCAAGGATTTGGGGAGTTTGTTTGGCAATTTTTTAATTTAATTAGGTTAATAAAGGATAAATTTCTTGAGGGTAAATTGACCCCTTGCATAATCTCTTGTTGCTTGAGCGTGTCAAAATTTCACTGACATCTTGTGTGTGAGTACTTTTTTTATTTATTTTCATATAGCAACCATAGCAATATGAGCATCCTTTCTAGGCAATTTGGGTGTTCCAAACATGTAGACATATTTTGTTTTACGAGACAACAACGTTTGAGTACGTTTGTATTGCAATTAAGGCACATTTGGAAGACAACTTGCTCGATCTTGCATCTGTAGTCCATCATTTTGGTTGGATTTGATTGAATCAACCACTGAAGTCCTTTCTTGGCAAGTTTGATGCTTTGGATACATAGCGTGATTCATTTGCAAAACAAGCGATGATTTGATGATTTCAATTTGCGTAATGCATCTCAAACTTGATTAGTGTGACATGACAAATTGTTCGTCATTTTCATCAAATTTAATTGAATCAAGATGTGAAACATGTATAGAGGTCAACAATCATGTATAAGTTATTAATATTAATACCACATTTGTCTTTTGGCTTAGAAATATTCTTAAACTTGGTAGGTTTTAAGCTGCCACATTCCACTAGGTTTTAAAAGTTCTTTCTAATGCCATCAAAGTTTTTATTACCAATTGGGAACTTTCAAAAAGTAGTAGAGGGGAAAATAAACAAGCAGTTAATTAATGAGCACAATCCACCTTTTGGGGTAATTTTGAAGAAGAAAGCTTGGATTGAGTCTTTTCAATTCTCTATTTAAACATGAGGAAAACCTAAGCACTTGAATGGAATAAATTCTTGACGACAATCTATAGTCTTTGTAAGATGAGCCAACAACCCAAATTTTTTCTCAAGTTATATAACAGGTTTTAGAGAAGTTAATTCCAAGACCAAAAATTATATTTAAAAGAGGATCAAAGTATTCCTTAAATTTTTAGCTTAAAAGGATGAAGCACCATAAAGTAACAAAGTTTCATTTGTAAATTATAAAAAAATGATTGTTAGTATAATATTTTTGAAGTAACATCCTTTAATCCAAACAACAACAACATAAAAACCCATGGTGATAAAAAGAAGATAAGTATCATATATATGTTTAAATAGGAGAAATCGGGAATCGAGCCGTTTTGTCTTAGGGAGGTATGGCGTAAGCCTCGAGACGAATTGAGGCATAAGCCTCAAAACGAGGACGTATACTGTTAAAAAGATTAGAAATAATTTATAAAAATGAAAAAAAAAGAAATAATATATGAACATAATGACTTGTTTATAAGTTAATGTTATTGGAATTCAAGAGTTTGGACTATGATTGAAATGAAATATTCACTTAAAACTTAAACACGCTGCGAGGATCAAGATTCAAGGCAGTCTTGTCATCACTTTGACAATCTTCAAAGAATCCTCGTAGTTTATGTCAAAGTCATCTTTAAAATCTTCTTTTACTATAATATTTTTTCTTATCCATTATACCATTTAATATTATATTAGATATACTCTAAAATAAAATAGCAAATTAATCAGATATGTCATACATCCTTGGTGGATTATCTCAATCTCTTTCATATAGGTTAATGTCATCGAGCAGAGCTCTGATATATAACCTTGGATAGGTCATAGATCCTTGATGGATTCTCTCGACCTCTTCCATATAGGTTAACATCATCGAGCTGGGCTCTGACATACTTCCTTAGTGGATTCTCTCGACCTCTTCCATGTAAATTAGTGTCATCAAGTAGTGCTCTAACATACAACCTCGGATATGTCATATATATTTAGCGAATTCTATTAACCTATGCTCTACTGCCCGTCGGATCCCGTCGATGGACTCTCAGCACACTTCTACACAATGCCATACTTTTACCCATCACCAAACTTTTACTAGTTGCCGGACTTACATTGGGCATCTATCTGACGTTGAATTTATACTTGACGTTGAATTTATACCCGTCGCTGGACTTCTTCCTATCGTCTGACTCTTATCAGATTTTTACCCGACGTTGAACATCTATCCTACGTTGAATTTCTACTCGTTATTGGAGTTCTTCTCATTGTCAGACTCTGGTTTAATTTTTACCCGACGTTTAATTTGAATATTTTTTTTTGAAGCTCTAGCCCACTTTGTTTCTTTCTTTTATAAACTAGTGTAGTAGAAGCTAATCATGATTCAATGGACATTTCAATATTGACGTTGATTGCTTCATTTTCCTCATTGTCACTTCAACTTCAAGAAATAAGCACTTTTAGGAGTTACCCATTCATCATCATATTATAAACCATCAACTAAAGGATCAAATTCATCCTCACCGATTCTTTGCCTCTATAAATTGAGATGTCTATTTTTCAAAATTTTTAAAATATAATATAAACAAGCTTGATCATATGTCCTGTAACTAATTGATTAATTCTCTTTGTATGTATTTGATTAATGTGCTCTAATTTTTCTTATATGCTGAAGCCAAATAGGTTAGACTAAGAACTTCAACTACAAATGCTTTTAGTTTAGAAACATCATATTTAAATTGAGCCCACAAACGCTCTATATTATATGAAAAGTATAATATTAATATATATTCATTTAGGAAGCTTAAAAATAAACATTCAAATTTAAAATTACAAATGAATGCAAACATACTGAGAGGGCATTTTTTTTAATATGTTTTAGCTACTATGAATCTAAACATTTCATTTTTTAAATGAAAATTCTCAAGTTGATCATTATTGGTTTTGAGGTAGTAACCTTCAAGAACAAGCTTATCTATGCATACATATAAACTAATTATTACCTCATTGTCAAAAAAAGTCCTTATTATAATGAAATTGAGGGTTCAAATAATATGCACTAGTGTGTAGGTATTGATGTAACTGGCAGTTCAATGTTTCATTTATAATTTTTCAAAATTCTTTGTAGGCACCTTGTTAACCCCCCCTCCCCCACTAAAAATCTCTTGCTATGCTCTTTTTAGTCTAATTCATTGCTTGATAAATAAATCTCTTTGTTGGAACCATTCTTACCACCTTAACTAAATTTCCTGAGTTTTCTAATCATAATTTATACTATGCTAGACAGAATCATGTTTCATAATAATTTTCTTCATTTGTTTCCTTTATTGTTTTTTGGCTCATGAACTTCTATCCTATTATTTAGAAGCAAACATATCTTCTAAGGATTGCTTTAACTTCTTAAATCTTTGTAATTTAAATGTGCAGTTGCAAATTTAGTGACAACAGGCCAAATAATTTATTTATCAGTGAATTTTCTCAGTAAATTGAGCACCCAAGAGTGATTGTAAAAGAACTTACTAACAATCAATAAGGTTTTGTACAATTGAGGTTTTGTTGATGCTTCTCAGTCAATAATCTAGTACTTTCATTCTTCTTTTATATAATTAAGGTTTTGTTGAGGTAGTTTAAGTTTTTTTGTTATTGCCTTTAAAAGCTCTTTTCTCAACCACAGTTTTAAAAATGCTTTATTCAAAAACATCTTTTTAAAGGCAAAAGTTTGAAAAAGTGCTAAAAAGGCCATTATCACCAACTGATTTTTTTTATCAAGGAAGCAGTCAAAAAAGCTCTTCCAAACAAATCCTAAGGTTGATAGAAAATTATCTCTGAGCAATTAAAAATGTGCTTGTTGTTTGTCAAGTGTGAGACATTTTAAAGATGATTCCTTATTTCGATTGATGGAGCCTAAAAATCTCTAGCTTTTTTATTGGAGACTTCTATGTTGATTTGTCAAGCATGAGTACCTCCATGGGTAATTTTAAATTGCTTTGGGTTGTCATGGTTTGTTGGTTCAACGTGTAGTTTCCAGCATGTATACATATTTTAATTTGGGTGTATGGTTAGTTATTTGACAAAAATCACACCAGAAATTATCTGCTCCCCAATTTTGTTCTTAGCCCTTAACAGCAAAAGCTGAGGTTTTGGTTTGGAGTATAGTCCTAGATCTCCTAGCATGTTATTTTGTCGGCTTTCGTCCCTTTCATGATCGCGTCGACGGAATATGACAGTAGAAAGAAAATTCTTCCATCTAACTTGTAAAAGGTAATATGTAGTAGGAAGTTATCAAGTAATGCAGTGGGGGTTAATTTTAAGGCTGTGAAGAGGATGATGAGCCATCCTTCTTCGTGAAAAGGACCTGCTTGTAGCTATCAGCCATTATTCTTAGTGAAAGCAACCACTCTGTTCACATGTAGAAAATGGTATTGGTGATGAGGAAGACCGCTGCAGGACTTTTATTCCAATCATGCTTAAGGTTCTCAATTGAATGGCTGGGATTAAATCGAGTAATTATGGCAGTAAGTCTTAGTAAATCATATTGGCTGAAAAATACTCAGCAACATTAGCTGAAAAATACTCAGCAAACTAGCTAGTGAAAGCAACCACTCTGTTCACATGTAGAAAATGGTATTGGTGATGAGGAAGACCGCTGTAGGACTTTTATTCCAATCATGCTTAAGGCTCTCAATTGAATGGCTGGGATTAAATCGAGTCATTATGGCAGTAAGTCTTAGTAAATCATATTGGCTGAAAAATACTCAGCAACATTAGCTGAAAAATACTCAGCAAACTAGGTAGATTAAATCAGTCAATCTTAATAAATCACGAAAGATTCCAGCTGATAATTACTAGGAAAGATTCCACCTCTTTAGAAGTAAATAAACCAGCTTCTTTTTGAAAGCAAGTAAGTTACAAGTTTTTTTCTTATCCTTTGTTTGTTTTAATTTGAGCTTGAACAAATGTAGGCCATTGTTTGCCACAAGTATCCTCTCCATTATACGCACTCTTCTTGATCAAACCAGACAAGATGATATGCGCATCCTTGGTTGTCTTACTCTCGTTGACTTTCTCAATAATCAAGTAAGTTTAATGGGTAATTTCCATTTTTCATATATCATTTTTTATTCCATTTTTCATATATCATTTTTTAGCATCTTGCTTATGCTAAAGTTTCATTGTGCAGGTTGACAGCTCCTATATGTTCAACATAGAAAATCTTATTCCAAAACTTTGTCAGCTTTGTCAAGAAGCTGGAGGTGATAAGGGCCTTCTTTTGAGGTCGGCAGCATTGCAGGCTCTTTCTTCCATGGTGGGTATTTTGAGATTTTAAAGGCATAGATATCTTACCCTGAGCTTTCCTAATGCTTTTAAATTGTAGCTTATTTGTAATATGAGGTTTTATTATATTTTATAGTATTTTTTCTCTCTTGATTCAAAAGTAGAATAATTACACTTATTTAATGATTTAAGCAATTAGTTATGAGTGTGTGCTCCAAAGTGAAAATGTGGAACAAGTTAAAATTCTGTATCAAACTAATTTCGTATATGCTGTATAAATCATGCCTATTTTTTTGGTTATGAAGGTAATAGATTGCATTTTAACCTGATATAAAAGTGTTTATGCTGGTAAAGCATCTGAAGTGGAGGAAAGAAACATGAACCCCCTTCTACATTGCTGATTTTGTACTATTCCTGGATCCTTTTGGAATGTTTAAATTTATTTGAGGATAGCAGATTACTTACTACCTTTTTCCTTTGAATACCTTTAGCATTTTACTAAATAGAAGCAATTATATTAATTTAATCTGCAAATACATGTCTAGATGTTTTATTGGATTTTGATCTCCCTCATGTTATTTGTTATTAGGTTCGCTTCATGGGCGATTACTCTCATATAACTTTGGAGTTTGATAAGGTGAGTTTATGTCTACACAAAATTTAGACAATGGATGATTGAAGCTATATCTCTTACATATATTATTTACACTGCAATGTCGTATGATTTTATTTTTGATGTATGAAAAATAAGGCAAGATGAAAGAGCATCATTTCTCTCCATTACATTAATGAGAACACTGCAGTGAGTACACAACTTTGTGCTCACAGTGAACTCCAATCTACAATGAATAAATAGTTTTGTATTCCAAAAAAAATGGAGTACACAGTGTTTAGACAACTGTACTCCAGCAATCCACTTGTAGAGCTACATATTTAGTTCGTATGTAATAGTTTCTCATCACAAAGATTAATGTTTTCTATAAAGAAAGGCCAATGAAGGGCTGCAAAGTTAATTCCGCTGGAAAGCATGTCACCTATTTTATAGGCTTTTATGTTGGTGGCCGTGCATGCGGGTATGCTTGTCTGTCTGTGTAATTGGGCATTTTTATATTTCCATGTGATAGCATGCTTGCTTTTGCATGATGTGTGATGTGAAACGTACATGCGATGGAGTTACTTTAGGAAATTATAGAGAGCAATTTGAACAAAGTAAGCCAAATTAAAATTATCATTTGTAATAAAAGAGTGAACCTAAGAATTCTTAGTCTTAACTCGCTTAGGCAACGAAGAGCGACATTCGATTAACCAATCAATTCAAGAAAATGCAAGGAATAATTGTATGCTACGACCATAAACAAGAAACCATGATTTAATAAAGAGATCTTTCACCTTTGGAGCCCATACGCTCAACTAATCTAGGCTTTAGCGGAAGAAGCGTCTCCACATTAGAACCGAGGTCACTCCGAGGAAGAAGGAACCTTAGATCGTCGTTCTTGGATAGGTAGCCACAACCCACGAACAACTTCTTGGGCAACAAGTGTTCAACATGGGAGAACGATTCCCAGCCGTCGGGCCTTTAATGGTTGCCCCCAGAGTGGATGGGACAGCAGCAAACTACCGTGGGAATCTCGGGACAGCAGTTTTGACAGCAGGAACAGCCGTTGGGAGGCCTTCTTATTGCTGTGGATGCAATGGCAAGGCTGGAATTTTCTGGCTGCAGGCTTAGGAGGTAGGTAACCCACTATTTTCAGGAGTTGGGAAGGATTAAATGGGGGGAAGAAGCCAACGCATGAGTCCAGGGAGGTTTCAGCCAGCAGCAAGGAAGAATTTCCAATGGGAAATAAATTCCAGCATTGACAGATAGGCAAGACGTGGGGGAAAAAGGGGAGAAGAGCAGTTTCACATTTCAGATTTTGAAATCTGAAATTACCATTTAGGAAATCTGGAATTAACCATTTGAGAGGAGACATTAAAGAGGTATTTAAGTGGTGGTGAGGTGGCGATTAGAGAGAGAAGCAAGGGGATGAGGTGGCCGGCCATATGGGAGAGAGAGAGGTTTGGAATTAAATAGGTGGGGACCACAATTAATTGATCAAAATCTGAAATTTAAATTTCAGATTTTAATTATATCATGTAACTCCCTAATTTAAATAAAATTAGGAGGGAATTTGAATTTCAAAAGAGTGTAACTCCCTTAATTAATTCCCCAAATTAATTGACTCAATTAATAAGGTAATTATGGAAAATTCAAATGTGCAAGGGGAAAAACCAAAGGGGCCGGTGGTATGGTAGGTGGCGGCTAGATTGGCCGGCCGGTGGTGGTTGGCCGGCGGCTGCAGAATTTCTGGCCGGCGAAAACAGGGGAAAAACACAAGGTGGCCGGCGGCTTTGCTGCTTGGATTGGACGGCGGCAAGGGCAAGGGAAAAAGGAGATGGAATTTTATGGGGATTGGATGATTACGAATCCACTAACCTCAAGTGTCTTCTCCTAGAGTTTCTGCAAGATTACTAGCACGGAAACTAGAACTCACAAAGAGATCTACTCACTAAGAGATCGGGGAGGGTGAAGAACTCACTAAGAGAACTTCATGCACTCACAAAGAGAACAAAGCATGGAAAATTTTCATTTCATCAAAAAACTATCTATTACAAGAGAAGGACCATATAAATAGGCCTCACAATGACAAATAAAAAGCAAAAGACTAAAATGCCCCTTGGGCTACAATAGCGACCAAATACCCATAAGGGCAAAAACGGAAAAACATAAAATAAAAATAAACTACTACATAAAATAATGAAAATACAACTCATGCTCGTAACCATCGATCTCCGGCGTCGAAAATGCTGACGATGTCCTCATCAATGTGTCAATGAGTATGTTGTGCTTCCCATGCAACCAGAAATTTTGATTTGAAGGAAATTTCATCTTGGTGCAGTAATTCTTCAGGTCATTGTTTGGGCTATGTTATTGCATTTATAATGACATTTGAAGCAACAATCTGTCTATTTCTCATTGTGTGACGGTATTTCTTTATGGGATCTATTCAGATAATCTCAGTGACTTTGGAAAATTATGAGGTTCTGATGGACTTAGAAAATGGAAAGCAGAATCTACAAAGTTTGCAACCACAAAGTATCCAGACCCAATCTGCTATCCTGAAAGCGGGGCAGTTTTCATCCTTAAGGAATTCTGTAAATAAGGTCCCATCATTCCGTCTTAACAATAAAGCCGAGTGTGCTTCCTTAATGTGAGCAATAAATAACAGAATAATTTCTCTGTTCAGAGTATCTCTCTCAGGTTCTTGCATACTTACAAATGCATATCTATAGCAGGGATGTTTCTCGAAGCCCTTCATATTGGTCAAGGGTTTGTTTGCAAAACATGTTTAATATTGCAAAAGAAGCAACAACAGTGCGGCGTATTTTGGAGCCCCTTTTGTGTATTTTTGATGAGGGAAACTATTGGTCTGCTGACAAAGGAATTGCTATTTCTGTTCTGTCTTTGGTGCAGGAATTGATGGAAAAATCAGGTTAAGTACTTTCAGTTTTATTCTTTGCATTAGAATTTAAATTTCTTACTGCGTGGATGTTGAGTTAATAGTTTTGCTGTATTCAGGACAAAACAATCATTTACTGCTTTCTATGGTCAAACACTTGGATCACAGGAATGTTGCCAAACAGATTGACTTGCAGGTTAACATTATCAAGATTGTCACGCAGATAGCTCAACATGCACAATTGCAAGCTTCAGTCTCTATTGTTACAGTAATAGGTGACCTGATGAGACATTTGCGTAAATGTTTGCAATGTTCTATTGAAGCATTTAATATTGGAAGGGAAACCAGTAAATGGAATTCTATCTTTCATTCTTCTTTGGAAGTTTGTCTCATGGAGCTAACAAAGAAGGTTGATCAGTCTTGTACGACATGCTTCATTTATGGTTATTCTCATAAGTTTTTTGAAGATTTTGTTGAATCAGGCATGTTTAAGGGGATGGATCAATGATTTCTTGCTAAATTTTCAACCTTATTTACCAAGTTTATTTTTTATGCGGGCTCTAGTAATGCTGTATAGATGTATATTTAGTCTATTTCCTCCTTCCGATGTCTATTCAAATAAGTTGACTGTAGAATTGGATGGTAGGTAGGTGATGTTGGACCAATCCTCGATATGATGGCTGTTATGCTGGAGAACCTTCCTACTTCTCCCATGGCCAGAGCAACAGTGTCTTCTGTTTTCAGAACTGCACAAATAGTAGTCTCCATCCCAAATTTATCCTATAAAAACAAGGCAAGATGCCTAGATATGCTATGTCATACTTCATAATTTGGATGTTTCTGAATAGAAATTGCTAAATTATGCCTCATGGTCTGTTCACATTTCAGGCTTTTCCAGAAGCTCTATTTCATCAACTTGTCTTGGCAATGGCACATCCAGATCATGAAATTAGAGTTGGCTCCCATCGAATTTTCTCTGTGATTCTCTTACATTCAAATGTTTATCCTTGGTCTATTCCTCTCTTAGCTTCAAATGGAGTTTATGATCAGAGGCAAACCCTTTTGGTAGCTATTTCAGGGTTTGCATCTATTGAGACCATATTGGAGAAGCTTAGTAAAGAAGACTGTTCTCTTGAGAATGAATCCAAAGAGCATAATCTCAAATTAGCTGATAAAGCAGAAGATACAAGGGTGGAAGAAGCTCAAGATGAAGATATCAAGCAGTGTGTGGTCTGCCCAGCTCCAGCTAGCATGGAACTCTACCTACCTTACCGAACATCTGATGGAACATCTGTAAGTGAATGTAGAAAGGTGACTATGGAATCTTTAGTTGCTTGAAATATTAGAATCCATACTTTTTCTGCAGGAGTTGATGTCCGTAAGATTGAGTGGTTACCAGGTGGGTCTTCTTCTTTCGTCAATTTGGGCCCAGGCATCCTCTCAAGAGAACACCCCAAGCAATTATGAGGGAATGGCACATATATATTATCTTGCTTTATTGCTTTCTCAAACCAAAGTAAGTTCATATTTATTTTTCTACGCTAGGATTTTGTTTTCTTTTAATAATTCTCTTTGAATATACGGATTATTACTTATGTAAGCAAAGCTTATATCTTATATCGTACTAGGTCAATTATGACAAAAATTTATTTAGTTCATATTTTTTTTTAATTTGATCCCACTTAGTGGGATAAAGGTTTGAGGTTGTTGTTGTATATTTATTTTTAATATATTTGAATCAAAGGTCATCTTTTTTTTTTGTATGCTACCAAGTACCAATTTTATTTTGGTTGATGGTTTGAATTCTTTTCTGATTTTGTACGCTACCAAAATTGTTTGCAGTTTTTCCATCATTGTACATGGCGGGCTTGAAGATGTCAGGGTATGACGTAATTAGTGTTTTCCTATAATATGGGAATCCCTTCCACTGTTTGGCAGCTAATTTTATTTTCTTACAGAACTTCACTGATGTTCAAGCGTAACTATCACAATATAATGCAACTCTTAGGAATGAATAGAAACAAGGACTTGGTAAGATGACTTTGAGTAGTTAGCTAGGAGTGTTGTGATAGGAAATACTTGAGTACGCAAGTAACGCTAAGGTAATACTTGAGTTCGCAAGCAACCCTAACCCAAATCGGTGATCATACAACGAGAATAATGCTGTCCCCAGCAGGAAAACACAGCAGGAAAACAACACAATCCAGGGAAATCTGAGAGAAAAACTCAACTAGAGACTTGTATTCCACTAGAAGATGAAGTAAAATAGCAAAGATATAATTGTTCTTTAATTCGAGAGGAAGAACAACTCTCCAAATCTCCGGCAACGCCTAGAGCCCAAAGCAAAAGTGATGCAGAACTACATATGAAAGTGATCACTTCATTAGGATTTTGCACAATTCTTTGATTGAAATAAAATGAAAGAAAACTAGTAGCGGTTTAAAACGACAAAGTAAAACGAGCGAGGGATCACACCCGCTTAGGCTAAATTACATGCCCAGAGAGTTTGGAAAAACTTTCAAAACAAATAGTAAATTACCTAATGCCGTAGTAGTAGTTTCAATACAATCCCTAATCTAACAATGAAAATTAGCAAGCATAAAGGCACGCTCAAGATCCTACGTTTACTAAGCTTAGCAATAGCGGAGAGAGTCGTCCTTTGTGACTACAATCAAGCACAAGATTCAGTTAGACTAAAGAATTATGATTGAAAGGAGAAAGGATAACCTCTCATCAAGGGGTAGTGAAGATCCTCCACTCGATGCCTTCGAAGTGCTCGTTGATTGCCTCAACCAAGTAGATCAAAGTGCGCTCCAGGTAATCCTCGATCGTGTGATTAACTCTTGGATTGACGTCGAAGTAGGTGGATTGAAGAATATCCACGAATCCACGTTCGTCGTATGCAATTCCGTAGTCCACTTCGGGGTTAGCCATCCATGCGAGAAGACGTCGTCTTAACGTTAGAGGAGGTTGGATGATAAGGAGGGACTTCTCCAATGGTGCTGTAGTGAAAATAGTCCAGCGAAAATTGATGGACAGCATGCTGTCCCTCTTATGCAGCAGTTTTGAAGCCTCTGGTTGATGAGAATCCAAGAACCACTGCAGGAATTTTCTGGCAGCAACTTTGGAGAGCAGGAAATCCAACGTGGGATAGGGTTTGGGAGGGTTTTGTAGAGGAAAAACAATACAGGAGCCTTGGGGAAGAGTTCGGCCAGCAGGGGAGAAAAGTCTGAGATTAATTCCAACTTGGGATGAGCGATTTTGGAAAGCTTAAGCCGGTGGTAACAAGAGGAATTTCAGTGCCAAAAAGGAACGGTGGAGTTTTGAATTGTTTCCAAGTGGGATGAAGTGATTTCAGGAAACAAATTAAAAAGAATTCTCTATGGGGCCGGCGGCATAGGGATTAGGAGGAAATTTAGGAATTAGAGCAATTCATTACTGCTTGCTAAGTTGGGATATGTAAATTGGGAAAGGCAATTTTAAATTCCAATAAATTATGAATTGATTGGATTGAGTTTTAATGACTTTCCTAAAATAGATTTTGTATATTAGGAAGTATTTTGAATTTCAAATCACTTGGATTTGAATTCAAAATTAATCCCAATTATATTCAATCCATACTAGGAAATAAAGGAAAGAAAGGGAGGAGGGGAAATCCCATGTGGCCGACCACTAGGATGGGGTAGCCGCCGGTTTTGGAAGAGAGATGGTGAGTTTGGTTGGACGGGTTTGGCCGTGGAGTTGAGTGGGGTGGTCGGGTGAGGTGAGTGTGACTCGGATGAGGGGAAAGTCGGCGGCTAGATGGAGGGGAAGGCTAGGGAAAGAAGATAGGGATTGGAACCACGAACCCAACTTATCTAGGTTGGTGGGTATTGCGCAAACCTCCCTCTCCTAGGGATCTCTCTCCATTAGAACTCTCAAGCTCTCTCAAACTCATCCAAGAAAAAATATACTCATAAGCAATCATTCATTAATTAAAAACAATAAGCAATGGGCTATATATAGCCAAGTACAATAGACTCAAAAGAAAAGACCAACTTGCCCTTTTGGGCTTACATATTACAATTCCCATTATAGGGGTATAAACGGAACAATATAAAGACACCTAGGAAAATCGAAAATACATAAATAATAAAATGCATAAAGGACTCAAAAATACAAAGACTCAATCGTGGCCGTAGATCGGCGGCCACGCCTCTGATAAACCTTCCACGTGCTGATGTCCCCATCAAAAAGAACCCTATATCTCAAATCTCATTGAAATTCAAGATAATCCCTAATTCCCTCTTAAGCACCTAATTAACCATAAAGGAGAAATACAAATTACCAAAATAGCCCTCCCCATTCAAAATTTCCCTCCCATACTAATTTCTACTCATTCTTGGGCCCACCATGTATCCTGCCCCCCCTATGCTTGGTTCCGCCTAGGGCTTGGGCCGCCGGGTGTAGAACCGGACCGGTCCAGCCGGCCCCTCCTGGGCTGGCGTAACATTACTCTCCTCCCAAAAACTCACCTTGTCCTCAAGGTGAAAGGAAGGGAATTGATTTTTCATTATTTCAAATGGCTCCCACGTCGCATTGAACTCGGGAAGACCTTTCCATTCAATAAGCACTTCTTTCTCTCCTTTTTTATCTGATCTGACGCCTTGTAGCTCCCGTGGTTTTAATATCATTTCAAAATCCTCAGTCAGTGTCTCTGGTAACTCCGTACTCACTGTATGCTCCCCAATAGCTCTCCTCAACTGAGACATATGGAAAACTGGGTGTTTGGTAGCTGATGGGGGCAGCTTCAATCGGTATGCCACTGCCCCAATCTTGCCCAAGACTTCATAGGGGCCTAAGTACCTTGGTGCCAATTTGTCATTCCTCCTCGCCACTGTCCTTTGCCTGTAGGGTCGTAATTTGAGGAATACATTCTCCCCCACTTCAAACTGAATGTCTCTCCTGTGCGAGTCTGCCTGCTTCTTCATGATTTGTTGTGCCCTCAACAGATGTGTCTTTAACTCCTCCAATACCTTTCCCCTTTCTTCCAAGTAATGCTTAATTGACGAAATCGGTGTACTTCCTCTCCCATAGTGCACTTGGTGTGGGGGGTCCCTTCTAAATAGTATTTTAAATAGAGTCATATGAGAGGCAGAGTGGTACGATGTATTGTACTAATACTCGTGCAACCACTTTGCCCACAACCGCGGTGTTTCAGAAGAAAAAGACCTCAAATAGGTCTCAAAACTTTGGTTTACCACCTCCGTTTGCCCTTCTGTCTATGGATGGTAGGCGGTGCTTCTTTTTAGGACAGTGCCCTGCATCCTGAACATCTCCCTTCAAAACTGGCTGAGGAATACTTTGTATCGATCAGACACAATCGATTTAAGAATCCCATGCAGTCTCACTTCCCTGATAAATGATGCTGCTACTGATACTGCAGTAGTGCGGTGTAAGGATGTCGTAAGAGGATGAAGTGTGCATATTTGCTAAGTCTGTCAACCACCACCAGGATGACCGTGAATCCTTCAAATCTTGGTAAGCCGTCGATGAAATCCATAGACACTTCCTCCCAAACTTTGTTTGGAAGTTTCAAAGGTTGTAGTAATCCTCCCGGAGCCATGGCCATGTATTTGTTTCGCTGGCACACTTCACACCTTGCCACTTTCTCCTCAACATCTTTATGCATCCCCTTCCAGTAGAGCTCAGCTGCTAGCCTCTTATATGTCTTCTGAACTCTGAATGGCCTCCAACTGCGCTGCCATGGAACTCCTGCAACAAGTTGGGGATATGCATGGAGGTTCGTGGCATCACAAACCTCCCTTGATACAATAGTCTCTCCCCCTCAATACAGTAATCAGGATGGCTACTCTTGTCTTTCCTCAGATCTTTCCTGATCTTTTTCATTTCTTCATTCAGCATGCTTTCTTCTTTGATATCTCCCTAGTCGACCATCAAGGGAACTGACACGGCCAATTCTTGGAGTTCCCCAATACATCTGGATAAGGCGTCAGCTGTTTTATTTTCCACCCCAAGTTGATACTGGATCTTAAAGTCATAGCCCAAAAGCTTTGACAGCCACATCTGATGTTCCTCGGTCACCATTCGTTGTTCTAACAAGTACTTCAAACTCCTATGATCCGTACGAACAATGAAATGCCTTCCCAAGAGATAAGGGTGCCATTTCTGAATGGCTAAGATGATGACCATCAGTTCTCTCTCATATACTGACCTCAATCGAGCCCTGGTCGATAGCACCTGACTGAAATAGGCTACAGGCCTGTGATCCTGCATCAATACTGCTCCCAAGCCATACCCTGATGCATCAGTCTCCACTATGAAGGTCTGGCTGAAATATGGAAGAGCTAACATTGGAGCTATCATCATGGCCTTTTTTAATCTCTCAAAAGCCTGTGTTGCCGCCTCTCCCCACAAAAATTGCCCTTCTTCGGTTGGTCAGTCAAAGGCCATGCGATGGTACTGTATCCCTTCACAAACCTCTTGTAGTAACCAATCAGACCTAGAAAATCCCTCAACTCCCTTATATTCCTAGGCCTTTTTCTGCATTGCCTCAATCTTGGACTGGTTGGCTACCACTCCCTCATGAGACACCACATGTCCCAAATATTCCACCCTAGATTGGGCGAAACTGCACTTCTTTAGGTTAGCTTTTAGCTAATGCTCCTGTAGGATCTTAAGAACCTCCTTCAAATGCTCCAAGTGCTCCTCAGTTTGGTTGTACACCAAAGTGTCATAAAAAAAGACCGGTACAAACTTCCTGAGGTGCTACCGGAACACTCTGTTCATCAAAGACTGAAAAGTACCAGGGGCGTTGGTGAGTACAAATGGCATCACCAAGAACTCGTAATGTCCCTCGTGCGTCCTGAAGGCCGTCTTCTAAATATCCTCCATTTTTATTTGGTGGTAGCCTGACTTCAGGTTCATCTTAGAAAACACTATTATTCCGTGCAACTCATCTAATAACTCGTCAATCATCGGAATAGGGAACTTATCCGGTACTATCTCCTTGTTCAAAGCCCTGTAATCCACGCAAAACCTCCAACTCCCATCCTTCTTTTAGACTAGTAGGACGAGGCTAGAGAAAGGACTCACGCTGGGTTTGACTATCCCTGCCTCCAACATCTCCCTGATCAGCTTCTCGATTTCATCTTTTTGAATATGGGGGTAGCGGTAAGGTCGGACACGAATTGGTGACACCCCATCTTTCAGAAAAATTGTATGCTCCTGCTCTCTGGGTGGTGGTAAGCCTTGAGGTGGCTGGAACACCTCCCTGAACTGCTGTATGTGCGGTTGCAACACTAGTGGAATGTCTCCCTCATCCCTCACACTCACCTTCTCCAAGCGCTACAGCTCCACCAGATATCCACCTCACACCTCCTGTATGGATCTGATCATGGATTTGAGAGATACCCCAGCCTTGGTCAGACCAACATCACTCTGAATCGTCCTCCTTCTTCCTCCCATCACTAGTTCCATCCTTAATGTCCCCCAATTGATCTTGGTATCCCCCAATGTTTGCAGCCACTTCATCCCTAGGATGACGTCAGTACTCCCCAATTCCAAGGGAAGGAAGTCCTCCCTCACATGGATCCCCTGAATCTTTAGCACTACCCCTCTACAAACTCCTCTACCCATTTTCACCTTTTCCGTGCCCATCATCACCCCATAGCCTCCTGTATCTACTAACTCCATCCCCAATAGCTCAGCTTTCTGGTTGAAAATGAAATTGTGGGTTGCCCCACTGTCAATCAACACCACCACCTCACGGTCAGCTATCTCTCATTTCACTTTCATAGTGTGACTCGGAGTGAATCCCACTACAGAGTTCAGAGAGACTTCTGCCACATCCAGGTGCAGCTTCCCCTCCTCTTCAGATCTGCTCCCGCCTCCCTCCTCGTCTTCCTCTTCTTCACAGACAAGGAGAACCTGAAGAGTTCAGTCATTGCACCTATGCCCCGGCATGTACTTCTCATCACATCTGAAGCACAACCCATTTGCCCTCTTATCTTGCATCTCCTTCTCTGTCAGCTTTTTGAATTGTCCCTTATTTCCCCCTCCTCCAATTTTCTCCTTTGGCAATTCCTTCAGACTCCTTGGTGCTGCCCCCTTTGATGGTAATAAAGTGGTAGTCATCCTATATGACCCCCCTGAATATTTTCCTTGAGCCCCTTTTTTTGATTTCTTCTGATCTTCCACCTACTGCGTTAGCTTCATAGCCTTCCCTAGATTCCTCGGCTCTAGCACCCTGATCGCTGTCCGTATCTCTGGTTTCAGCCCCTTCATGAAATTCCCTTCCAGGGCTGACTCTGAAATGTGATCCAATCTGCTAGCCAAGTACTCAAACTTGTCCCGGTAGTCTACCACAGTTCCCTCCTGAGTTAATGCAAAGAATTGCTCATAGAAGTCTCCTCCCCCATCGGCTCAGAAACGCTCCAATAAGCAATCTGATGAGGACATCTGAGATCAATGGCTACGATCTTGAGATATTTATTTATTTATATGTTTTATGTACTAGTTTATTTTATATTATTGTTTTTCCCGTTATACCCTTGCGGGTGGTCATGTAGTGTTGTAGCCCGAAGGGCATTTTCGTTTTTGTTATTTTCTTTTCATGAGGCCTATTTATAGGCTAACTTTCTTGTATTGAAGGATGATGAATGATAATTGAAATGAAAACCTATTTTGTTCTTCTTTGTCTTCTTGCATGAGAGCTTGAAGGAGAGAGAGAGAGAGAGCTCCAAGGGGGAGCAAACCGCAAGGCCCACCAATCGTTGGAAGAGTCCTCGATTCGTGGTTAGAATTTTTCTATCTTTTCGATCGTGTTCCAATCCACCTCCTTCCCCCTCTCCTCCATAAGAAATCCTTCTCCCACATTGCCGCCGCCTCTGTGAGGATCCCGCCGCCAACCGCCACCCAAATTCCGGCCGGCCACCTTGCCGGTGACGCCCTCCCTTCATCCACCCGACCCCTTCCATCCGCAAGTTTCAAATTTGAAATTTGAATTTTCAAATTTCAAAATCTTTCCTAATTTGGAAATCCAAACTTGGAAAGTTTTCATGACAAATTTAATTTCAATTTAAAATTAAATTGAAATCTTTATGTCATCGCCACATCACCACCTCCAATTGGAAACCTAGCTCTCCACTAATTCCTCTTCCCCTTCCCCTATGCAAGCCGCCGGCCACCCATGGAGGAATTCCCATTAATGGTGTGTTTAATGCCATGACCGTTTTTTTTTTTGAAATCATAATTTGATTTCAAAATATTTCCCTCCTCTTTTACTTAAATTGAAATTAACTTTCAGTTTTAGGAATTTTAAAACCCCTCTCCCTCTATAGTAACCGCCGGCCACCCCCTTTGATGAGCCCCCATTAATGGCTCATTAAAGCCCTAATTGCTTTGTTTGAATTTGAAATTATCTTCAAGTAATTCCCTCCCAATTTACTAAAACCTGAAATTAATTTCAGATTTTAGTAAATCTCTTGTTTCATTCACCCTACCTAAATTCTTCTCCACCATACATCACTCCTTCTCCCAACCGTGGCCGAGCCCCCCTCTTTCCCTGTGACATCCCGCCGGCTCTACCTGCTGTCCGCTCCATATTCCAGCAAATTCCCTTGCTAAGCGGCACCCAGGAAAGCTGCAGGTTGCTGTCCAAGGTGTCCAGCAGCACTAGGAACAAGCTGAATCCTGGCAGACCCGTATTGGGTGCTGTCCAGGGCCTTCCACGAGTCCAAGCTGCTGTGAATACTGTCCAGAGGGCTCCACGCCTTTCCCTTGCTGTCCCATCAATTGGGAAGACTTCCGAAGGCTGTTCAAGGTAGTTATGAAGTTCATATTGCTGTCCAGGACTGAGAAAAGGAACCCGACTGCTGTCCTAAGGCAGAAACAATCATCATCGACACCGAAGTGTCGTGTCTTCTGCTTCTTGTGGTAAAACTCTTCCCCCGGCTCTTTTATCTTCAAAGTTACTTCTCATTTGCGGTCTTAGTAGATTCATGACGATTACATTAATGCTTTCCCGCTAAAGCCTAGTAATTAGAAGAGTTGAGTGAGGGATCTCCTCGTAGTGACTAGTCTTATTGTTAGCATTGGGATTTATGGTTGAAAACCAATCATGTATGCAACGTCGCCTTAATTGACTAGTTTGCAATCTTAACTTCAACGCATGTGATTTAGCCTAAGCTTATTTTATCACCTTATCGTTTTATTTTGTCGTTTGTCATCAAGATAAAGCTTATAATTATTGTGCTCTAAAAATTAAGCGTGTAAACTTCCTTAATCCAATCATCAGTGCATGTCCGTTCTACATCACAATCTTTAAACTCTCTTCAGCTCGAGGCGGGCTCTTTCCTGTCACGCCACTGATACCATGCCAAGGCTTTTCCGTTCAAACACAAACCCGCCGCTGTCAGCTTCTCTTCCTCTGTCAACCCGTTGACAGCAAAGTATCGCTCCACCTTGTAGATTCAGCCATGGCCGTCTTCACCCTCAAAGACGGGCATCTTCAGCTTCCTCCGTTTCCCCTGAATCCTCCATAACCTTCCATTCCTCGAAGAGGAGGTGCTCCCCAACTGTCACTATCTTCCCTCCGACGATTATACCCTAACCCCTCATTGTATTCCTCTCTCATACCTTCAAAATCAGCACCTCGGCGGTGAAATTCTTCCCTTCTCCCAACAAAATCAGCACCCCTCCTCTCATTTCCCAAACTCATCTCTTCTCTAGAAAGTGGTTCTAGAGGTGGCATGTCGTCCTCTCCCTCAATGATCTCCACTTCCAGATTCCTTCTCTCCCTAAACGGGTTCGGATTCCCTCCTACACCATGGCCTCCGGTGGTCTCTCTTGCTTCCGATGTCGTAGGATTGGTCTTCAACTCCAATAGTTTCTTCAGCATTTCTTCCATCACAGTGAATTTCCCCTCTATCTTTTCATTGTTGGAGGTGATTTGAGTTTGAAAGTCAAAGAACTTTCCCTCCAAATCTGATTTTAGTTGTCCGATCTCGCCTTCCAAGACCTCTACCTTCTTCCCGGCCATCTCTCTTCCCACGGATCACAAAGATCTTCTTCCGGTTGTCAAAAACCCGCTGAAATTTTTGAATTTCAGCCGCTGAAGGTCCCAAATCGATGCTCTGATACCAATTTGATAGGAAATGCTTGAGTTCGCATGTAACCCTAAGGTAATACTTGAGTTCGCAAGCAACTCTAGCCCAAATCGGTGATCAAACAGCGAGAATACTGCTGTCCCCAGCAGGAAAACAACAGAAATCTGCTGTTTACAGCAGGAAAACAGCACAAGCCAGGGAAATCTGAGAGTAAAACTCAAGTAGAGGCTTGTATTCCACTAGAAGATGAAGTAAAATAGCAAATATACAATTATTCTTCAATTCGAGAGGAAGAACAACTCTCTAAATCTCCGGCAACGCCTAGAGCCCAAAGCAAAAGAACCATAGATCTCAAATCTCATTCAAATTCAAGATAATCCCTAATTCCATCCTAAGCACCTAATTAACCATAAAGGAGAAATACAAATTACCAAAACAGCCCTCCCCATTCAAAATTTCCCTCCCATACTAATTTCTACTCATGCTTGGGCCCACCATGTATCCCCCCCCCCTCTGCTTGGTTCTGCCTGGGGCTTGGGCCGCCGGGTGTAGAACCGGACCGGTCCTGATTGGACTGGTCCAACCGGCCCCTCTTGGGCCGACGTAACATGTTGCTACTGTTAGTGTTTGTGATGATTAAGATAACTAATTGTAACTATTTAAGGGTTGTTTGAAATTCTTCATTCCATCTACTATTTATGGATGCCAAATGAAGTATCCCTTGCAACATCTTGTTATGTAGCATGTCACACCTCATTTTGACCCCTTTAAATCAATCTAAAGTGTAGCAGAGGGAGAATCTGAACAGGCTTATCTCTTACTAACATCCATCATGAAATACTTCTATTAGGACCAAGTGAGTAGGAAATGGTCAATCCAAACTCTTCCAAAATTTCAAGTTTTTCAAAACTAAAGACTAGAATTAATATTTCATAATTGGAAGTATATTTAAACATATCTGATACACCTCAAGTAAAATACAGAGCTTTACTAAACTTTTAAATAACATTTACATACCCAAAAATATTTGTATAGCTTCTACTTTGATCTTTATATTCGCCCAAAACATATGTACACAAAAAGGGAAACCATCTGTTTTAATGCCCCATTTACTCCTTCCCCTTTCCTATAGTATAATTACTACTAATGAGTTAGAGCTTAATGAAATATGCAACAACATATAAGATAATAAGAAATAATAAACATG
The DNA here is from genome assembly GCA_022539455.1 of Dendrobium nobile. NCBI lineage: Eukaryota > Viridiplantae > Streptophyta > Magnoliopsida > Asparagales > Orchidaceae > Dendrobium > Dendrobium nobile. The sequence goes on along the minus strand of CM039726.1, from coordinate 64,655,885 downwards.
TTGATTGCCAATTGAAAACATATGAAAATTTCTATAATAGACAGTCAATTGAAAAGATATGAAAATTTCTATAATAGACATAAGATATACATAACATCATTTTTTATTCCGTTTATTGTTAAACACACTTTTATGCAAGTCATATGATGATTATAGGTTTTTGTACACTCACAGCTCTCTAAATCAAGGTTGAGTGACTTGAGTTCATATTCCCAACTTTTAGATTTAAGGCTGCTCTTTCATTTAAGGTCAGGTCCGAATTCCCAACTTTTAGAATTGAAAGAGTGTAGGATTACCTCTTCAAGTCTTACGCCTTTACTTATGCTGACCTGTCCCCCATATATGATCTATCTCAATCTTTTCATAACAATCGTAATAGCAATATGCAATTTTAATATATTTGATGAATCATTAATCAAATACAAAATGAAACTGAAATTAATGTCATCAAAATCATATACAATATGAGTTTAAAATTATATAAAATTTTTCTATTTCCTAAACCATAGTTTGTGTATCTCACCTTACTAGAAATTGGTTCTCTTAGACTGTTTTCTTTTTCTCTTGTACACCATCTCCACCAAACCTCACCTCATTCAATCCACTCCTTAAGTATCTTACTCCTTAATTGAATTCAACAACTGATTTCGACAATACAAATTTCAGCCATATAGATTTAAGCAAAACATATTTCAACATAAAAATTTCAGCCATATAGATTTAAGCAATACTGATATCACCATACAAATTCAGCCATATAGATTTAAGCAATACAGATTTTTGCATACAAATTTTAGCCATACAGATTTATGTAATACAACAACAACAATAACAACATCAAGCCCTTATCTCACTACATAGGGTCGGCTACATGAATCATTTTTCTCTATTATTGTCGGTTAAGAGTCAAATTCTCATTTAGATCTAATAAAGAAAGGTCATGTCTAATATTTTCTAATCAAGTCATTTTAGGTTTACCTTTACCGTTATTAATATGGGTTAAATCTAATACATCTACTTTCCTAACTGGGTACTCGGAAGACCGCCGTTTTATATGACCAAACCATCTAAGGCGACTCTCTCCAATCTTATTAGCCACTGGAGCTACTCCAACCTTCTCACGTATATATTCATTTCGTATCCTATCTCTGAAAGTATATCCACTCAACCATTTGAGCATCCTCATATATGCAACATTTAACTTAATATTATGCTTCTCTTTTAATGACCAACATTCTGCGCCATAAAGCATTGCAGGTTTAACCACAATCTTATAGAATTTTTCCTTAAGTTTGAGTGGTACTTTTCTATCACACAACAAGCCCAATGCTTTTTCTCCACTTTATTCATCCAACTTGAATTCTACTAATAATATCCCCATCTATTTCACCATCACTCCGAACAATTGACCCATGATATTTAAAATGTGCACTCTTATTAATGATTTGATCGCTCAAAGTCACAAATCTCCCCCTAGATCTATTACTACTAAGATTACCCTCCATGTATTCGGTTTTAGATCTACTTAAGCGAAAACCTTTAGACTCTAAGGTTGACATCCATAATTCAAGTTTACCTTCAACTCCCTCTTTAGTCTTATCAACAAGAAGAACATCGTCAGCAAAAAACATACACCAAGATACATCCTCATGCAAATCTCTAGTAAGAACATTCATGACTAAAGAAAAAAGATATGGGCTTAAAGCTGATCCTTTATGTAATCCAATTAAAATTGGAAAATATTCGGTCAAACCACCTTGTGTTTGACCACAAGTAACAGCTCAGACATACATATCCTTAATGACTTGAATATAAGAATTATTAATCCCTTTCATTTTTAGAACTCTCCATAGCACTTCTCTTGGAACTTTATCATATGTTTCTCTAAATCAATAAATATCACAACCCTTTATATTTCTCCATCAAACCTCTCAATAAATGTATGGCTTCCATAGTAGACCTACCCGACATGAATCTAAATTAATTTTGAGAAACATTAGTATCACGTCATAACCTATGCTCCATAACTCTCTCTCATAGTTTTAAAGTATGACACATCAACTTAATTCCTCTATATTTACACAATCTTGTGCATCACCTTTATTTTTAAAGATAGGAATCAACACACTCATTATCCACACATCTGACATTTTTTTATCCTTTAAAATAATATTAAAAATATTAGTAAGCCAAAAAATTCCTTCATCTCATAAGCATTTGGAAACCTCTATTAGAATATCATCAGGTCCAACATTTTTCTCACACTTCATTTTCTTTAAAGCCTCTCTAATATCAATTTTAGTAATACGTCGATAAAAATAAAAATATTTATTTTCATTTAAAGTGTTAAGGTCACTAAAGTCAATCGTATTTTCACAATTTTCATTAAAAAGCTTAGAAAAATATCTCATCCACCTTTGTTAAATATCTTCTTCTAAAAAAAATATTTTTTAATCTTCGTCCTTAATACACTTCACTTGAACTAAATCCTTACTACTTCTATCTCTTTGTTTAGCTAGCTTATACATATATCTTTCGCCCTCTTTAGTATCTTATTTATTATATCAATTATTAAAAGCTAAAGTCTTTGTTTCGCATAATACTTTCTTAGACTCCTTACGGACAACTTTATATCTTTCCCAATTTTCATATTTTTTTACATATAAATTAATTTTTATAACAAAACTTCTTATTTGTGATCTTTTCTTGTACATTTTGATTTCACCACCAATTATTTTTACTATTAGAAGCTTTTCCTTTTGCATGCACATCGTTTTCAACGTTCTTAATATTACAATCTACTATTTCCCACATAACATTAGCTTTCTTGCATTAATAAAATTTTAAGATCATGAATCTTACTCTCAAAGAAATATTTGTTAGAGTTTTTAAATGCCACCTAATATTAGAACAACGATATACTGTATTTTTTATGCTCTGCTCTTTTATCTTAAAGTCCAAAATTAATAAGCGGTGGTGGGTGCATAAACTTTCACTAGAAATAACTTTATAATCTCTACAATTTAAAAGTTCTATTTTTTCTTACAAGAAAATCAATCTGAGTTTTACTATATCCATTCTTATAAGTGATGAGATGCTCATCTCTTTTTTTTTTTAAATAAGGTATTAGCAATGACGAAATTATAAGCTAGGCCAAAATCTAATATTGTATTACCACATTCATTAGTTGCTCCAAACTCATAGCCACCATAAATGCTTTTAAATTCCTCTACTTTTCTACCGACATGTCCATTTAATTCTCTCTCAATAAAAACTTTTTCTTCAAGAGATATTTTTTATATTAATTTTTCTAAGTCATTCCAAAATTTTAATTTTGAACACACATCAAAATCTACTGGAGGAGCATAAGCACTTATAATATTAATAATAATATTCAAAGTTATAATTCTATCTTTAATTCTATTATTTTTGTAACATTATCTTTTAAACTCTTATTTATAACCACACATACATCATTTTCAATATGACTCCTACAAGAATTCCAAAGTTTAAACCGTAAACTATCATATCATTAGCCTTCTCTCCCTCACATTTAGTTTTCTGAATGCACAGAATATTTATCTTCCTATGAATCATAATATCAATTAATTCTATTAATTTACCTGTAAGGGAACCTACATTCCATGCTCATAACCTAATTTTAGATTCATGGACTAACTTCTTTGCCCACATTCGTCTATTATGTGAGAACTCTTGCCTATTTAACACTACATCCGGGCACCGATGCAGTGGCCTTTGCACACTTCTTACAATATTCAGGCCATACAACACATCGCTTTCAGAGAACGCCCTAGCATTAACACAATGTGTTAAAAGATTCATGTCATGATTATTCGACAAGTTTTATCTTCGCTGTCGACTATCTAACGCAATCTTCCACTTTTCTCATCTATGACTTGAGATCTAACAATGACAGTGTTAAATTTATGTAATACTATAACCATTAATTAAACTTCCTTACCTTCTCTTTAATTTCCCACATTCCTGCTTTCTCCCCAGCAGCCAAAAGACCTGCATTTAGCAGCAGCCTCTAGCTCTCACTCCTTGGCTTGCTTAGACTCTAGGGCTAGGGACTTGGGTATGGAGGAATGAATGGCTTAAGGCATTTCATTAGCTAAGCATTCCACTAATAATATAACTAAACATTCCATTACTAATATAATATTACAACAAAATCCTAATTCCACTAAAACAACTCAACAAAATATCTCAACCGTATAATCCTAATTAAACCCTTGCATGCTCGGTTTAGTGGGATTGCCACAACAGAATGCACTAAATAAGGTTTATATGATTATATGCATTAAATAAGGTTTTAATTAAGCTACTCTAACATTTAGTACTTAAATGTGAATTTTTCAAAGCTTAAAATTATAAATGTCCATTTACTGAATAAAGATGCATATATATTATTATGATTATATTTTAAATATGAGTAAATAAAGATGCATATATATTATTATGATTATATTTTAAATATGCATCCAATTTGAAGAAAAGTCATACTTACATTTGTTTTGAAAATTTTGGGTGTTATAATTCACCACACCTTATTGAAATATCGTCCTCGAAATTCATTGTATTTATGATCATCAAAATAAATGAGGAAATTTTAATCTAATGTATTCTTCTCCCAGGTTGCCTTTTTTTGTTTGTATTTTTATTTCACTTTAACTGATTTGACGATTTATGAGCTGTTTACTATCAATGTCTATTATTTTGTTTGGTTCTTCAGTGTAAGTCAGTTTTTCTTTGAAATCAATTTCATTATGTGAAATTCTCTGATGAGCATCTGTAACCCATTTTCTTAATAATGATACATGAGAATATTATGAATATATGACATATCAATTAGAATAGCAAGTCTATAAGCAACATTATCAATTTTTTTAATAACTTCAAAAGGTCCTATATATCTAGAACGCAATTTGCCTTCTTGCCCAAATCTGGATGTACTTTTTATAAGTTTAACCTTCAGAAATTCAAAGTCACTAATTTCAAAATCTATTGCTCTATGCTTAGGGTCATAATATTTTCTTGGCGATCCTGAGTAGTTTCAATTTGTCTCATATTAATATGACTTTTTTTGTTGCTTTATCAACAATTTGGGCCCATTAATTATCTTCCACCTACTTCAATCCAAGTTAAGGGAGTTATACACTTTCTACCATAAAGTGCTTCATAGGATGTTGTTTGTATACTTGATTGATAATTAATATTGTAAGCAAATTTATCAATAGTATGTGATCCTCCCAATTAACTCTAAGATTCAAAACACAAAATGTCAACAAGTCTTTCAGTTATTGAACGATTCTTTCATATTGACCATTAGTCTGAGGATAAAAAGCTGTACTTAAGTATAAGTTTATGCCCAAGTTTTCCTGAATGCTTTTCCACTACCTAGAAGTAAATCAACTATCTTTATCTGAAACGATAACTTTTGGAATACCATGCAATCTAATTCACTTACAGGCGTGCCAATTTATCTGTTGAATTAGTTTCTTTGATAGGAAAAAGTGAGTTGATTTGTCAGTCTATTGATAATTACCCAAATACTGTCATGTCCTTGTCTGGATCTTGAAAATATGTTAGACCGGTCCAGCCGGCCCAACCCCTTGGGCCGGTTCGTTTTGTTTACAGCAGGAGGGGGTCCGGCGGAAGCTAGGAGAGAGAGGAAAGGGTGGGGTCCACTTGAATTTCAAATTCAATCTTGGAGCCAAAAGGAGGGGGGGGGGGGGGGGGAAGTAAGGGCAATTAGGTTCTTTTGTATTAATTTTGAATTTCATGCATTAAGTTAGGGGGAAAGGCTAGAGTTAGGGATATATGTAATTTTCTGAAAAGTTCTCTTTGTTTTCTCTTGTGGCTAGGGCTCTTGATTGCTTTCTAGAGATTAGGAGAGTGGATCCTCCTCTCGAATAGAGGATCTCTTGTATCTTTGCTGTTTTCTCTTGCATCTACCATCAATATCAAGTATTTGGAGTGATTTATCTCAACGTTTCTCGCAGATTTCCCTATTTTTCTGCTGTAAACTGCTGTTTTCCTGCTGTAAACAGTAGTTTGGGTGCTATTTTCCACTGATTTGGACTTAGGAAATTGGTATCAAAGTAAGTCTTGGGACCAATCGTGGGCTGTTTTTGACAAATTTCAGCAATTGAAATTGTACCGGCGAAGGAGAAAATTGCTGAATTTTTTTTTTCAGATCTTGAGATATTCTCATAAATTACAAGCCGTAGGAGATGGCGACTAGAAGGTGGATGCTTTGGAGGAGAGGATTGAAGGAGATAAATCAAATCAAGGAGACCATGGAGGAAAGAATGTCTTCCATGGAAGGGCAAGTGGCCAATCTACGGGATATGATGAAGAAGATGTTGGAGTTTCAAACTCAATCGGCGGCGTCTGATGCAAAAGGGCCTGAAGCGAAAAACACCAACTTTGAAATCCATCGGGAGGAAGAGGAAGTGGAAATCGTGGAAGGGAGTAGGGGAAAGCCTCATTTGGAGCCTTTCTAGAGGGAGGAGAGAGGAGGAAGATATGGGGAAAGGCAAGGCTATGGAGGCGTGGAACCAAGAGGTGCTGGTTGGGAGCATCGAGGGGTTATCATGGACGTCGGGAAGCTGTTTTTGAAGACCGAAGATGAGATCTTGATGGGGGATGGGGACAAGGTAGAGCAAGGGAAGATCGGGAGATATGGGGGGGGCAGGCACATGGGAGAGGGGAAATTATGGAGGATTAAGGGGAAATGGCGGGGATCGGAAGGTGAGGAAATTAAAAAAGCCCATTTTTGAAGGGGAGGATGCCTATGGGTGGATTTACAAGGTGGAGAGGTACTTTGCCGTCAACGGATTAATGGAGGAGGAGAAATTATCGGCAGCGGGCTTATGTCTGGAAGGGAAGGCACTCTCTTGGTACCAGTGGAGAAATCAAAGGAGACCTATCCGGAGTTGGGAAGATTTCAAGGACAGTTTGATAGAGCGTTTTCAAGTCGACCGGGGAGGAGACTTCTAAGAGCAGTTCTTTGCCCTAGTGCAGGTGGAGTCTGTGGCGGACTATCGAGAGAGATTTGAGCATCTGGCCATCAGGGTAGAGCGCTTGTCCGATACGGTGCTGGAGGGGAACTTTGTGAAGGGGTTAAAGGCAGATGTTAGAGCAGCGGTGAAGGTCATGATGCCTAGGGACCTAGGGGAGGCCATGAAGCTTGCACAATTGGTCGAAAATCAAAAGAATCTGGAAAAAGGAGCTAGGAATAGCAGCTCAGGATGCACTTACAGGTGGACGACTACCCACCTAGCCCCCAAGGGAGCGTCAACAGGAGGGATGAAAGAGGTTCCGTGGGAAAAAGCAACAGGAGGAGGAAATGGGGGGAAGTTCAAGAAGCTAACTGAGAAGGAAATGCAAGAGAAGAGAACAAAAGAGCTGTGTTTCCAATGTGATGAAAAATACATGCCAGGGCATAAATGCAAGGGTCGAACTCTTCAAGTTCTCCTTGTTTGTGAATACGAGGAAGACGAAGAGGGAGGGGGGAGCGATTCTGAGGTGGAGGAAAAGATGCATCTGGATGTGGCAGAAGTCTCTCTCAACTTCGTAGTGGGATTCACTCTGAGTCACACTATGATGGTGAAAGGAGAGATAGCTGACCAAGAAGTGGTGGTGTTGATCGATAGTGGGGCAACTCACAATTTCATTTCCACCCAGATTGTGGAGCTGCTGGGGATGGAGTTAGTAGATACAGGAGGCTATGGGGTGATGATGGACACGGGAAAGATAGAAATGGGAAGAGGAGTCTGTAGAGGGGTGGTGCTGAAGATCCAAGGCATCCAAGTGAAGGAAGACTTCCTTCCCCTAGAATTGGGGAGTACGGATATCATCCTAGGGATGAAGTGGTTGCAGACCTTGGGGGAAACCAAGGTTAATTGGGGTACTCTGAGGATGGAGTTGGTGAAGGGAGGAAGGAAGAGGGTGATTCAAGGTGATGCGGGGCTGACCAAGGCAGGGGTTTCTCTCAAATCCCTAATCAAGACAATTCAGGAGGAGGGGGAAGGCTATTTGGTGGAGTTACACAGATTGAAGGGAGTGAGTTTGGAGGAAGGGGGGACATACCCCTCTCTATACAGCCTTTGCTCCAGGAATTCTATGAGGTTTTTCAACCACTTCTAGGGTTGCCACCACCCAGGGAGCAGGAGCATGCCATCACATTGAGAGAGGGAGTGTCACCTGTCAGTGTACGACCTTACCGTTACCCTCAATTTTAGAAAGACGAAATAGAAAAGCTGATCAGAGAAATGCTGGAAGCAGGGATCATCAGGCCCAGCACTAGCCTGTTCTCTAGTCCTGTTCTATTGGTGAAGAAGAAGGATGGCAGCTGACGGTTTTGTGTAGACTACCGCGCACTCAATAAGGAAACTATTTCTGATAAGTTTCCCATACCAATGATTGACGAGTTGTTGGATGAATTGAGTGGAACAGTGATTTTCAGCAAGATCGACCTGAAATCAGAATATCATCAGATTCGAATGAAAAAAAAAGATGTGCCCAAGACCGGTTTTAGAACTCATGAGGGCCACTATGAGTTCCTAGTGATGCCCTTTGGCCTCACCAATGCCTCAGCCACGTTCCAAGCACTCATGAATAAGATCTTCAAACAGTATGTCAGACGATTTATTTTGGTATTCTTCGTTATATAATAGAACAGAGGAGGAGCATTGGGGGCATTTGAAGAAGGTGTTAGAGGTTCTCCAGGAGCACTAGTTGAGAGCTAACTTAAAAAAGTGCTGCTTCGCACAAGCCAGTGTGGAGTACTTGGGGCATGTGGTATCCAAGGAAGGGGTAGCAGCACATCAGTCCAAGATTGAAGCCATGTTAAAGTGGCCACTGCCTAAAAATCTAAAGGAGCTGAGGGGATTCCTAGGGCTTACAGGGTACTACAGAAGATTTGTGAAGGGATACAACGCTATAGCATGGCCACTCACTGAGCAGTTGAAGAAAGATGGGTTCTTATGGGGGGAAGCAGCCATAACCGCATTCGAGAAGTTGAAGAAAGCTATGACCACAGTTCCGGTCTTAGCTTTGCTGGATTTTACTCAGGCCTTCATAATAGAGACAGACGCATCGGGGTATGGATTACGGGCAGTGCTGATACAGAGTCACAGGCCCATTGCCTACTTCAGTCAGCTGTTGACTGCCAGAGCTAGGTTGAAATTTGTTTATGAGAGGAAGTTAATGGCCATCGTTTTGGCCATCCAAAAGTGGCTCCCCTACTTACTTGGAAGACATTTCATCTTCAGGACCGACCAACGGAGCCTGAAATATTTGCTGGAACAATGCATGGTGATAGAGGAGCATCAGAGGTGGCTATCCAAACTGCTGGGATATGATTTTGAGATTCAGTATAGGCCAGGGGTAGAAAATAAGGCAGCAGATGCCTTGTCTAGGTGCATGGGGGAGCTGCAGACAATGGCTGTATCAGTCCCAATGATGCTAGATTGGGAAGCCATAAAGGAGGAGAGTGACAGGGACAAGGAACTAGGCAAGATTAGGGTTGACTTACTAAAGGAAGAAGGCAGCCATCTAGGGTACTCATTGGAGGGGGAGAGATTGTTGTACCTGGGGAGGTTTGTGTTGCCCAGAACATCAATACACATTCCACATTTGCTCCAGGAGTTCCATGGGACTGCAGTGGGAGGTCATTCAGGAGTGCTAAAGACCTACAGGAGACTGGCAGCAGAGCTGTACTGGAAAGGTATGCATAAGGCTGTAGAAGAGATGGTATCTAGGTGCGAGGTTTGCCAAAGGAATAAGTATCTAGCTATGTCACCAGGGGGGTTACTGTAGCCATTGGCTTTACCAGGTCGAGTCTGGGAGGAGGTATCTATGGACTTCATTGATGGGCTACCTCGCTCTGAGGGATTCACTGTGATTTTGGTGGTGGTGGATAGATTGACAAATATGCTCACTTCATTCCTCTACGCCATCCATACACTGCGGTGACAGTAACATCAACATTCATCAGGGAGATAGTAATATTACACGGAGTGCCAGAAGCGATAGTATCAGACAGGGATAAAATGTTCCTTAGCCATTTATGGAAGGAATTGTTCAGACTGCAGGGGACTGTGCTGAAAATGAGTACCGCTTACCACCCACAGACGGATGGTCAAATAGAAGTAGTCAACCGGAGCTTGGAGACTTATCTGAGATGCTTTGCAGCAGAGACACCCAAGCTATGGGCTAGATGGCTATCATGGGCCGAGTACTGGTACAACACTTCTTTTCATTCAGCTTCGCAGATGACCTCGTTCAAGATGTTGTACGGAAGGGACCCGCCCCACTTGGTGCTTTTTGGGAGTAGCAGTACTCCAGTTTCGTCAGTAAAGGAGTACTTGGAGGAGAGGGATAAGATACTTGAAGAGTTAAAAAGATATCTGTTGAGAGCTCAACAGATTATGAAGAAGAAAGCTGATGGGCATTGGAAGGATATCCAGTTTGAAGTGGGCGAGAGGGTGTTTTTGAAACTCCGTCCATATCGACAGAAAACGGTCGCCAACCGGAGGAATGAAAAGCTTGCTCAAAGGTACTTCGGTCCTTATGAAGTGTTGGAGAAAATTGGAGCCGTGGCATATCGTTTGAAGCTACCACCTACGACGACGATCCACCCCGTTTTCCATGTATCCCAGCTGAGGAGAGCCATTGGAGATTATGTTATTAGTTCGGAGTTACCAGGGACATTAACTGATGAGATGGAAATGATATTGGAACCTTTGGAGCTTATGGAGGTTCGTTAGAAAGCAGATGGAGCGGGGCCGGCGGTATTAATTTTGAATTTCATGCATTAAGTAGGGGGGAAAGGCTAGGGTTAGGGATATATGTAATTTTCTGAAAAGTTTTTTTTGTTTTCTCTTTTGGCTATGGCTCTAGATTGCTTTCTAGAGATTGGGAGAGTGGATCCTCCTCTCGAATAGAGGATCTCTTGTATCTTTGCTGTCTTCTCTTGCATCTACCATCAATATCAAGTATTTGGAGTGATTTATCTCAACTTTTCTCACCGATTTCCCTGTTTTTCTGCTGTAAACTGCTGTTTTCCTGCTGTAAACAGCAGTTTGGGTGCTGTTTTCCCATAACAAAATTCATTGTAATGTCTTCCCACTTTCACTCATGAATAGATAAGGATTGCAGTAATCCACTAGGTCATTGATGTTCAACTTTCGCAAGTTGACATGCTTCACATTTTGATACATATTCAACAACATCTTTCTTCATGCTTGCCACCAGAAAATTAATTTCAAATCTTTATACATTTTAGTACTGCATGAATGAATTGTGTAGCCAGAATGATGAGCTTTTCGCAAATTTTTTTTCATGACTCTGAATCACCAGGTGCCCACAATTGAGATTTATGCTTAATGATTTCATTAGTATCAACAGAAAGATATGATGTTTTCTCTAATTGAGCTTGCCTCATTAACTTAGGATACTCATTATTGACCTTTTGAGACTCTCTAATAAGTTTGGTTAAGGTTGATTTTACTGTCATATGATATAAGTATTTCACATTTTTAAAATCTCTAATCTACAATTGCAGATTCTCCATTTTTTTAATCAATCAAACCTCGTGAGTAATTATCCAATTCATCATTCCTGTGGATTTGAGGCTCAAGGCATTTGCTACAATCTTAGCTTTTACAGGACAAAACTGAACATCCACATTATAGTCCTTAATTAACTCCAACCATTTTCTCTGTCTCAAATTTAATTCTTCCTTTAAAAATATATATTTTAGGCTTTGATGATCAGTATAGATTTCGCATCTTACACCATACATGTGATGCTTCCAAATATTCAAATCAAATATCACTGCAGCTAGCTCTAGTTCATGAGTAGGATAATTTCTTTAATATAGCTTCAACTCTCTCGATGCGTATGCAATTACCTTTCTATTTTGCATTAGAACACATTCTAAACCCTTCAAAGAAGCATCACTTTAAATTTGAAATCCTTCTATTCCTGAGGGAAGGGTCAACACTGGTGCTATAGTTAGATGCATCTTGAATGCCTGAAAGATTTTCTCATATTTTATAGTTTATTTAAATTTAACATCCTTCCTCATCAGCTTGGACAATGGCATTGCAATTTGTGAGAATCCTTTAACAAACCTCCTTTAGTATCCATCCATTCCAAGAAGTTACAAACTTCTATAACATTCTTTGGTGTAGGCCATTCCACAATTTCTTTTACCTTCTATAGGTCTATTGAAATTCCTTCATCACTGTTAATATGCTATAATAAGATAATACTCCATAGCGCCAAAATTCACATTTTCAATATTTTTTATATAGTTTGTTTTTATTCTATATTTTCAAAACTATCCTTAAATGCTCAACATGCTCATCATCAGTCCTTTAGTATATTAGAATATCATTAACAAAAATAATCACAAACTGATCCATATACTTCTTGAAAACCCGATTCATTATATCCATTAAAATATCAAGAGCATTTGTTAATCCAAAAGACATGACTATAAACTCAAAATGATCATACCTAGTCCCAAAAGCTATCTTACCAATATCTACTTTTTAACCCTCACTTGATGATACTTTGATCTAGTCAATTTTGGAAAATACTTTGGCACCTGCTAGCTAATCAAATAAGTCATTTGTGCGAGATAATAGATATTTATTCTTGATGATGACCTTGTTCAACTCTCTATAGTCAATACACATTTGCATGGATTCATCTTTCTTCTTAACAAAAAGTACAAGTGCACTCCAACGTGAATGCTAGCTTAGAGAAATCCCTTATACATCAATTCCTGTAATTGAGTTTTTAATTCATGCAATTCCTTTGGAGCCATCCTATAAGGAGATTTATAAATTGTTGATATTCTTGGTTGTAGTTCTATCTCAAATTCAACATCTCTAGGTAACTATTTTGGAAAGACATTTGAAAATTTTGAAACCACTAGAATATGTTGTAATGCTTGTACATCTTTGTTTAAGATCTCCATTTTAGCTAAGAACACCAACTTACCCCTCCAATATTTATCCTTTTTCATTGCACTAATAAGAGAGAATATTACATTCTTCTCATATGGAAAGTAGGTCTTCTCAGGTCATCTCATTTGCAAACTAAACTATATTCTTTCCTTCAAACATTCAATTGTAGCAAAATATTTAACTAGCTAATACATTCCAAAATGATGTTAAAAGTTTTAATAGGCACTAAAATTAGTTATGCTGAAAATTTGTGAACCAGAATGTCCAAATTCATAAAACACATATTATTGACATACAAATTATCCCATATCGGCATCATAACACACAAGGCAAATATAAAATATACGGTCTCAACAGATAAATCAGAATAACTTTCATAAAAAAATAAATTAATGGGAGGCACTGGAATAAAAAAGAATTCTACCAAATTTATTTAAAATTAGAAGTATAACGGTAACAACCTCCTTGGAATCTTTGCCTTTCTGAGGTGTGATGGAAAACACTCTAGCTTTCATTGTTGGATTACCTTTAATATCTGAAGCTTCTCTTAGCTGAACTTGCAACTTCCTTTACACTATTGGTTTTCCCTGATACTAAATTTTTTCATCCTGATTGCCTTTTAGATATCTCCTTTGTTGTGCTTGCTCATGATATCCGTGTGGTCTAGCATTGCTTCTTTTCTCTTGAAGGCAGTCCACCTTATGATGACCCAATTTGCCACATCACCTTCTAGATTCCACCAAACATTGATCAGGTTGCCTCTTACCACATTGATTACACAAAAGTTTCTCAAGTTGAGTTGGTTTCTGCCTATCATCAAATTTTGACATCTTGTTTCTGAATTGATCTTCTTTTTCAAACATCTTCCTTTTGCCTGGTTGTTGCTATTTCCATTTATGCTTAGAGAAGTTCAGCTCATTTTCAATCTTTCCGGCTCTCTCAACTAAGATTGAGAATTTGTTGATATCAAAATGTACCAATGCTAGTCGCAGCTGATCCATGAATCCTCTCAAAAATCTGTGGCATTTTTTCTTTTGGATGCTAACATAATGAGGTGCATAACGGGACAATGAAGCAAACTCGGCTTCATATTGCAAAACCGTCTTAGAACCTAAGTCAGATTGAAAAGTTTGTTTTGCAAAGCTAATCTAGTTGAAGGAGGAATGAACCAATCTTTGAATACCTTCACAAAATCATCACAATGTATGCTAGTGATAGACATCTATCCAAATTGCTCTCTATGTTGTGCTTGCCACCATATTTTTGCCTCTCCTTCTAGAAAAAATGTGGCCAATTGTACCTTTCTATTTTCAGGATAGATCATACCATCTAGGTTCTTCCCTATCTTCAACAACTAGTCCTCGGCTACTGTTGGATCACTTGTACCTTTGAATGTTGATGGTTTAAAAGTCTGAAATAAATTTAAATATTGATTCACTTCACTACCAAATTTAAATTTGGATTCACTATTGGTAGAAGATTTCTCCATGGATGTCATTTTATCCACCACTTGTAAGACCAAATGCATAATATGTTGAAGTTCTTTGGACTTATTCCCCTCATTCATTCCGCTTCTCTCCGACTTTTCAACTTGCCTTTTTTGTTTCTAAATCTGGTCTGGATGATTGACCAATCATTCTTTCTGGCAATTCCTCAGGCGTATTGATCTGAAAGTATGTATATATAGATAATTTATATAATGCACGTGATCATTTGAAATTTTTAACCATGTTATGCATGTATGCTTGTTAAGCCCTACTAGAATGAATGTATAGTTCAATTCATCATTAATCTAACATATAGCTGTGTATAAATTAGATTCATTTTATTTCATCATGCTTCATTTCTAAATCCCATTATACTTTAATTTGAATTGTCTGATATTAATTTCTATCACACCCCATTTTGATCCCCTATAGTCAACCTAGAGTGTAATAGAAGGAGAATTTGAACAAACCTATCTCTTATCACCCATCTTGATATACTTCTATAAGTACCAAGTGAGTAGGAAATGGCCAATCCAAACTCTTCCAAAACTTCAAGTTTTTTCATATATGTTCATACTTGCATACTATATAAAGATGCATATCTTACCTCCTTGACTCTTTGATTGACCATGTTGGACACCTCATAGCTGCCTACGTGTGTCGGATGCCTAATACGCCCAAATCATTAATTGATAATTTTCAACATTTACTATTCAACTCATGCAAGTAAATCGATTCTCAATAACATACATTCTAATTTTCGCGTCACATACGCAACTATATATATTAATTCCCTCCTAAATACAATTATCCTAATTAATAATAGGATGCTTCTAAATTAGAGATGTTAAATATACAACAATAAAATTTTCTTTTCCTAAATGCACAAAATAAATTTTACCTCTTCCCTCTTTCTGTACTCCTTTTTTTCTTTCCTCTTCCCTTATTCCCTTTCTCTTCTCCCAGACTTCTCAGATTTCTTCTTCTTCTTCTTCTTTTCTTAATAACCTCCCTTAACTTACCTTCGGAGCCACCCCAACACTTCTGCATCTCCGTGAATTTTGCTTCCCCAGCGATCCAGCACTTGCTCCAGCACAGCTATATGCTCTAAACCAGGGAAGAAAAAGGAAAAAAAAAAACTGATGTTTTGGTACGGCTTAATCACCAATCCAATGTTGATTCTTAGACGGCCCTTCCATCAACAAATGCATGTCTTTAAAAGTGCCTTGGCGGAATTCTTTATTAACCTTGCTACAATATTTTTTTCAAGTGGTAATAGATTTTTTTAACTTGGGAGATTTAATTCCCTAACATCCATTTCTTCACAATTAGACATTTCAAATTAGGGGTGTCAATTCGGGTCGACGGGTTAGGTTCGGGTCAAACCCGAGTTGACCTGGATCTAAACGGGTCAACCCGAACCCGACCCATTTTTGCAAACGGGTCGGACATTTCAACTCGGACCCAAACCGCGCTGGTTGCTGGGTTGATCCGACCCGTTTTTAAAAACGAGTCGGACATTTCAACCCGGACCCGACCTGTGCGGGTTGCCGGGTTGACCGGACCTGGATTTAGTAAGTCCGTGGGACCGCGAGGCACGAGTGAGGGCAGAGTCCGCGGGACCGCGCGGCAGGCTGGAAGTGGGCGAAGTCCGCTGGACAGCGCGAGTGCTGGCGTAGTCCATGGGAGTCGGAATCGCGCAAGTGAGAGCAGAGTCGTGTGCGACAGCGACTAGAGTCCGTGGGACTGCGCGAGTGCAGGCGGATTTAAATATTGGGATTTTGACTTTCGGGTCATTGGCTGGTTGATTTCGGGTTTCCAGGTTAACACGAACATGACCTGTTTTTGAAACGGGTCAAAAATTCGATCCTGTACCCGACCTTTTTGCTAACCGGGTCAACTCGAACCCGGATTTTTTCGGGTTCGGTCCGGGTCGGGTTTCGGGTCGCGTCAAAAATTGACACCCCTATTTCAAATTGCTCCATTTGATAAGTAGAGCACAATGACATTAAATTTATTGAATTTTGTAAAAGTTGAGATTTTATGGTATTTTTAAATTGAGTCAAATGTTACACATACTAGATCAATTCAAGTTTTATAATGCTCCTCTTAATTATGGGAGAAATTAGATAAGTAAGTTTATTGATGCAACATAGTTAAAGCCTTTGGGTTATATACGTTTATATATATAATTTCCTTATATGTACACCACCTCAGTTTTGCTACAGTAGATTAATAAAGTTTTGTTATAGTAGATTAATAAGATGTTCAGTAAATTAAAATATAAACTTGGGATAATTTAATTATATAATAAATTGGGCTCTTATATATCAAAAAGATCTATAGGCTTCAAAATTTTTTGCTCCAGCCTCTCTTGCTTTCGGGGGAGTTTTAATGGATTAAGTTATGGGGTAAATTTTTAGAAGGCAGATTAGGTTGTAGATAAGACACTACCCATAAATTTCACCCTTATTTTACGAGGACTTTATGATTTGAATTTTGGTTTCCTATAAGCGCAAGCCCCTATAGTTAATTACCCCTCTCGATAATCAGAGAGAACTTTCGATTAAGGTTAGTCGTCAAAACAGATACGCAGAGATACATGTATCCGACATATAGTAACAACATGGGTTCAGGTGCTTACAAGTCTGATATTTAAAATTAAAAATTTCACTGTCTCTCACTTAAAGCGGATGGTGGAGGAATGGATGATGGACCCGACCAAAATCCCATGATTCCGTCTTCCCAGTCCATCGTGGTCCCGGTCTACTTAGTCAGAGAAGGTAATCGACCCAACCTGACATAAGGATCATTGTTGGCAACCATGTGTTGCATCGTCCAAGGATACCTTGTAGACCTGAGGGAGTATTTATTTAAGGGGATAAATTTGAATCCACGTTAACTAACAAAGGGCTTTGTGCCCTATTGATTATATCCTATTGATTAATATCTTAAAGATTTAGTGTCATTGGGTAATATACGGACTCTGGCCATGATCATAATTTAATGGTGTCATTTGGCGGCAAACCACCTGGTTCAGAGGGTCCTGGTCATAACCGTTTACCTGCAGTGCTATTTGGCGGCAAAATCGCCAGTTAGAGGACACATGCCACTTTCTTATTGGTAATAAACTATTTTAGAATGAATTCTAGCTAGTGATATTCTCGACCAGACATTAGCTCTTTGTGAGTTGAAGTGATATTTGAGTTTGTCAACCTCGACAAACCGTTGTGGTGGATGGATAAGTTTTGCTTTAAGTATTTGGTAGTTTATTTCGATTTTAAATATTTATTCTTCCCTTTTAAAGATAATTACTGCCCGTATTCAGCTACATTTATGCTCGTATTTCACCCGATGGTGAATACTCGAGGAATCCAAAGCTAGAGACTCGAAATGACATCTTAACATATTTTAAACATTAATCCTTAGCTGGTGGGGCCCTCATGCATACATTCCCTGTCTTTTGGAAAAAGGATCCTAGGCTGGCGGGGCCCGCAAATAATTTGACTTTTATTTTATAAATAGGAGGGAGGCTCAGTTCATTTTTTACACTTCATTTCTGCAAGGAGTGTTGCTAGGGAGTTTAGGTGTGTGCAAGTCAAGAGCTAAGAGAAAGAAGTTTGGCTCGTACCTATTGGTGAAGAACTAATTCTCTTACAAGTTCATTGTAAGTTGTATTCTGTTATGTTATGGATTTTCTTTCATTTTTGCTTTCAGTGTTAGGGATGTAGGATGTCCTGTCTTTTATTTTTTTGTTGATTTAGAAGTTTAGGTAGATTTTAATTGAAGTAATTGTTTAAAACACAACATTTCTCCGCCTTATAAGGAAAGCAGTAGCAAGTACTTAATTTTCTTTTTATATATAATAAATTTTTCAGCTCGTTAATAAAGCTGTCCCATGTACTTATGTTTCATGCAGACAAATTTGCATGATCACTTTTATTAGCGAGTGAGGGAATGAATCAATAAGATATAATTGATATGGCATAAAGCCCTCTGTTAGCTAAGGTGGATTCAAATTTGTCCTCTTAGATAAATACACCCCAGGTCTAAAAGGTACCCTTGGACATTGCAACCCATGGCAACCGACAAGGATCCTTCTGTCAGGTTGGGTTGACTACCTCCTTTGACTAAGTACACCAGGGATCACGATGGCTAGGGATGACAGAATCTTGAGATCTTGATCGGATCTATCATCCATTCTCTCTGAAATTTCCAATTTTAAATATCAAACTCTCAATGCCCAAACCCCAATGCTGCTACTATACACGAGATAACACATATTCTCTATGTATCTGATTGACGACTAGCCTTAATCGAAAGTTCTCTCTCATTATCAGGAGGGGTAATTAACTATAAGGACTTGCGCCTATAGGAAACCAAAACTCAGATCATAAAGTCCTCGTAAAATGAGGGCGAAATCTTTGGGTAGTGTCTTATCTACAAACCATGTGCCTTCTGAAAATATATCCCAGAACTTAATCTGTTAAACTCCCCCGAAAGCAGGGGAGGTCAAGGCGCAAATTTTCGGATCCCACAAGATCGAAATGAAATGTTGTATTTAAATAAAAATGCTTTTGATGAATTTTGGAATACGCAAAAAGTGAAGTATATTTTTTGGTGCAAAATTTTATTGTGCCTTATGAAAATTTTGGGTTTTATATGAGAAGTAAAAATAACTTGTGTTATATGCACTATTAACGCATCATGGTGCATAACCCATTGCCCTTATAACATGTGCTATTTAATTTATCTGCTTTAATACATTTTGTTATATCTAATTTATTATTTTATTTTTAATATTATTTTATTTTTATCAGGGTTTTATCTCTCACTCCTTAAACCTTCTAGATTTGGTCTCTCATGAACACAAAAACTATCAAGAGAGAGAGGGAACAAATCTTTTAGGCAACGAATTGTAACGAGCGGGCACGGAGAGTGATGATGGAAATACAAATAGAAATGATAAATTGCTGCTCAAAAAACTCTTTTTTGTCTTCAAAAATGTTCAGAAGGGGTTGTGAATGCAAATCTCTAACGTAGTGGACTAAGCTAAACCATGTGGCTCCATGAACTCCTCTTCATCTTCGAAGTTTGAATGTTATCCTCTTCCAAACCTTGAACAATGAAGCTCCTCTTAGTCGATACATGCCACTTGACTTTGAGTTCATTATTACTTTTATTTTTACTCTTTCATCTTTTTGTTCTATTTGACTCTTTTTTTTTTTTAATTTTATCTTGATTTATCTACTCTGGTTCAATCTAATATCCATTTTTTTTTCTTTTTTGGCTATATTTAAAACAGTGCACATTGTGCCATGCATTACAAGCTATGATTCTACTATAACATTTTATTTTGGTGTGCTATTCACTATTAATAAGTATGTTCTTTCCTTTGTTCACTTTAAAGTTGAAAATTTACTATTTTGCCAAAACTAAGATTGTGTTCTTGCTGCAATCCAAGTGGCTAAATTGAAACTTGGAGCATTAGGCTAGATTTTAGAGGATTATGAGAAATTACTTTTTTTGGGTTGTTTTGGGTTATAAATAAACGCCTAAGACATAAAAAACATGGGTTGTGGATGTAGATTCTTAGAGTGCTTTACAAGTTTTGACACAACTTATGAGGAATGATTCTTCTTATAATTGCGTTAGGCTTGAATCTTTCAATTGATGATTTCATTCCTTATTTCTTTCTTCTAAATTGTATAGTGATTGGTCCATGTGCGTAATTGAAAATTTGTCGGATTTGATACATGTAGTTTTTATTAATCTTTTTGGGTATTGTAGGGTACTGAACTTTATGTTTTTCTTGTAGTATTAGGAGGCTTTGCCGTCTCGCAGGTTACAGCATTATCATCAGTATTTTACTGATGTTATCCCTGTCTGTCTTTCAGATACCCAAAATTTTACTGTATTGATTTACTGCTCTCTACAGTTAAAATAGGCTTTTATAATTGTTAAATGCTAGTGGTTTATGATTCTGGTGTCTGTGGGCAATGTGCTCTTGGCAATCAACCCGTAAAGTTGCCAATTGTATAAGCGCCTGATGGGCTGCTTCTACATTTAGCTAGTAGAAGCAGATTAATTGCCTTTAAAGGAACATTGACAGTTCCAATGTTTATCAGAGTTAAACATGTCTAGGAGGGTAAATAATTCCCCACCGATGTGCAAATTCTTCCCACTACTAAGTTACAACCACTTTTAGTTTACGACGATCTTTTTATGACTTTCTAGAGCATTAGGCATCCACCATAAGCTATTAAACTGCACTTTTTCAATTTTATTATATCCTAATCTTAGTCGAAATAGAATCTTACATCGTTTGCATACAATATCTTTGTTTACAATCCATCCTTAAGGGTAGACTGATTCAAATGATTGGTTAATTTTTTTTAACTCTCTGATTAATTTTTGACAGTCATCTAGTCATCTGTCTCTAGTCCGAGCTTTCCAGCTGGCATTTTCTCTTAGGAGCATCTCTCAAAATAATGATTGTAAGTATTTAAGGTTTAACTTAATTATATTGTTCTGCAACTTAATGAAATGTATCATTTATCAAATATTGTTTGTTATGATTACTGCATCATTTTCTATCTAAATTTTTTTATCTAATACCCTTTGTGAGAACTTAATATAAAAAGGAATCTGTTAGAACTCCAAAATCATGTTTTCTTCCTTCAGATTATGTTTTAGAGTAGAAAACTAGCGAGACTTCAACAATGAAATTTAGATAAATTTGTTAGATATACTTAATTTAGATCTGTAGTAAGAATTTGCATATACCATCTAACAACCTCTTGAAAATATTGGTTATGAATGCTGCAAGATTATTGCTTTCTCAAATTAGATTCACTTTGGTCTTTAAGGTCCTCAAGTGATAGCTATTTCACTTATCACTGGCAAAATCTAACCTGGAGATGTTGACCTCTGCAACTTGACAAAAAAAAAAAAAGACTTGAATCATTACATACCTGTGCGAATCCTGCAAAAAAATCGCGGCTACAGTCGCCCATGCCCTACTAGCTGTGCCGTTTGCAGTCCTCGATCGAGTGCTTTGTCTCGACGCTTCTCCCACTGTCGTTAAAAGCGACACGAGAAGATCCCTTGGACTCTTGCTTCTTCTCCCGCGCAAGTCCTTCCGATCCTCCCTCTGCTTCCACGACCTTTTTTCCGCAAGCTTCTTCGCCTCCTCCCTTCTCCAAACCATGCTGAACTTCTCTCCCCGACTCCTTGAGCAGCCTGAACCCCTACCTCTATTTCGACTTATCCACTTCTGTCGAGCCGCCAGAACCTAGAAAATCACCAAGCCGAGCTCTCCTCCCATCCATCCGAACCCCTCTACCTGCACCTGACACAGCCGAAGCGACCCATCCCTAGGCTGATCTCGTCTCACTGTGCCGCCAAACTCCCGTCGGCCCCGTGATGTAGAACGGGGAGGGGGCTTTGCATGGGAGAGGATCTCTCAGCAGCTTTGGGGTTTTAGAACTCTTGGACAGCAGCTCTTCTTGTTGGATTGTTAAAATTCAGCCTTCTTGCAAGCTGGGATGGTCGTTGGGGCTGCAGGACAGCAGTTTCGCTAGCTGAAATTCCCTGGACAGCGGCCTGGTGATGTGCAGGAAATCTGGACAGCAACCAACGGAGGAGGAAACGAAGCTCAGGTGTGATCGTTGTGGTTGTCGACAAAGAGAGGACAGCAGATTGAAGCCAGGAGAGGTTTTGGACAGCAGTTTTCTGCTTCCTTGCAATCTAGACAGCAACTTGCAATGTTGGGGAACTCCCTGGACAGCTTCTATAAAGCATTGGGAACTTTGGACCACCACATGTGGAGGCTGGGAGCCCTTGGGCAGCAGGTAGTGGCCTTCAAATGCTTAGGAAGCAAGCCAATGGCAGAGAATTTCGGCTGCAGTTTTAGGGAGCAAGAGAGTCATGATTTGTGAGCTGTTGGAGACATTAGTAGAGGAAAACCAGCAAGAGAAACCTGGGAGAATTTTGGCCAGCAGGGAATACGGGAAGGAAATTTTGCCAAAGTAATACGTTGCAAATCTGGATAGATTTCAAAGGCAATTTAATAAGGAGATGGGGCCAGCGGTAGGGAGAGTTGGGCGGTGGAATTATTTCCCAATCCCTTTGTCTGGTTTTTCTTGGAAAGTAATTAGAGTTTGGCCCTTTTGAAAATTTCGGATGTCAAAGTATGGGAATTCCTTTCCAATTCAGAGGAATTGAAATTGGAAAGAAATAAAAGAGATTGTAGGTCTGGGAAAATTCAGCCAAAGGAAAAAAAAATTAATTTGAAATATTTCTAAACGAGCTTATGAGGCAATTAGGAAATAAATCCTGATTTGCTCACATGGGGGGGCCGGTGGAAGTAATGGGAAATATGGGTTTAATGCACTCAATTGTGGTTACTTAATTTGGGATTAGGATTTAGGAAAGAAACAAATAAATTCTATTTGAATTTAAATTCAAATAAAATGGATTTCGTAACTTTCCAAAAAAAAGAATGATAAATTAGGAAAGAATTCAAATTTCAAATTAGTGGAATTTGAAAATTTGAAAACCGCCCAAAATTAAATCATCCAAATTAAGTTTGCATTACATCATGAATGAGATTCAATACTTTCCTAAAATAGCTTTCTAATTTAGGAAACTATTTGAAATTCAAAATTTGAATTTCAAAGGATGAAAATAATTTCCTAAAGGGTGGCCGGCGGTGGAGGAGCTAATGGGGGAAGGTGACCGGCAGCCAAGAGGGTGGGATCGGGTGAAGGTGGCCGGCGGCTATGGGGAAAATTTTGTGGAGCTTGGTATGGAGGTTTGGCCGAGGGGTTGAGAGGGGAGGAGGAAGAAATACGAAAACAACGATGGGGAGAGATAAGATGGAAGAAACAAAAAAAAGATAAAACGAAAGATAGAAACAAACGATAGAAAATAAAAATGATAGAAACCGCGAGCCTTGGACTCTTCCGAAGACTGACGGGTGATTCGTTTGCCCTTCTCCAAGGGACTTCACGTCACGAGCCCGGACCCATCCTGCGGCTGGTGAAACTCTCGATTTCTCTCATAGAAATCTCACTCTCGTCCTCTCTCAAGAAGAACACAAGTGTGGAAAACACAAAATTTTCATATCCAATTAATCATCCTATTACAATAGCTTAAAACCCTATATATAGGTCATAACATGAGAAAATAAAAAAAATTACAAAAATTCTCCTTGGGCCATAACACTCAAATAAACTAACCTAGGGGTAAAACAGGAAATAACATAAAATAATAGCTAAAATTCATAAAATAAATTTTAAATAACAATTTAAATTAGAGCCGTCAATTTACGATGCCTCTTATGATAGATGCGCCAGATTTTCATGCCGATGTTCGCATCATTCTCCCCAAGTGGGAGAATACTCGACTCCGTCGAGTTAGCATCACAACACCCCATGTACAACTTTGGACGGTTCTTTGGAGACATAGTTTCATCCTCCGAAATGGGTAATAAACCCAATGGGCACTTAAGCTCGCCAATTTCCTTAACCCGAGTCAAGGGATCACCTTCCAGCATCCTTAGGCGTCACCTGTCGACTCCTATAGATCCGTATAGAAGGATCGGGTTTGAACTTGAATTCACTTATCGACCCGCGCAGCATCCCTAGGAGTCACGTGTGTATCAATAACACGCTCGCTGGGGCCCATGCGGGTGTTTGGGGGCAATAATTGAACCCTGACAACTCCTTTTATCTACTTAGAAGTATCGAGTTTAAATTTAATAACCCGCACAGCATCCCTAGACGTTACGTGTGTACCAATAACACGCTCGTCGGGGCCCATGCAGGTGTTTGATTGTATACCCCTTTTAGTGTACCTATGTGCATACAAACTACGGTGCATGTGCAGAGGTATTTTGAAAGTATTCGTAGACGCATTCTGTCCGCTTGCATAGAAGTTGCGGATTTGGTGGCGTGGCGTAGTAGCTTTTGAATAGAATTGTTCATTGCTTCATACAGGTAGACTGTCGTGCTCTACTCTTTGCTTTCTGCAGGTGGATTGTAGTGCATTAACTAATCTCCTGCTTTGAATTTGTAGATACTTGTAGATAGCTTATTGTATGCGTGATGAGTTTCCCACTGTAACTTGTAAGCACTTACACTTGATATATTCACTTTGTATTTTGCTTGTGGACAATAGATTGGGTGTACTACGAGTCTTCTGCAGTAGCTCGTGGACACTTGCATTTGTTGTAGTCCTTTACTATTTGTTTGTAGATAGTATGCAATGTTTATAGTGGGGCTCCAACATGTCACAGTTTAGCTCACAGTTCTTGTTCGTTATCATTCATGTTCTGACTCCAAGCTTCTTACGCTTATTAACGTTCAATCAAATAATACAGAGCTTTAATCATCATTTGCATTCCAATCAATGTGGTGGTCTATTGATATCTCACTTGTTGCATGTCTCTTTCAAACATGCCATTGCCTCCACCATAAGTTTCTTGCATATTTTTGTAGGATTTTGATTAATGTTATTGCAAGTCTTTGATCCTCAGTTACAAGAAGAATGGTTGTATTACAAGTTCATTTGTTCATCAACGTTTGCTTGAGTGCACTGAAGGCTTGTTCATCATGAGTCATTTTGTTTGATTGTTGATACTTATTTTTCAATGCTCTCTCCAAGTTCATTTAGCATTTGCTATTTGGTTGTATTTTTATTTGATTCTTGCTTGCACTTTGACCATGCTTGCATACTTTCCTTCACAATTTCCTTGTTATATGTTGAGATTTGTTCCAAAATTCTCCGCAAATCCATTTGACACTTGCTTTAAACTTGAAATGATCCTTTCTTAATTTTTATTAAAAGCTTAGTGATATGATTCAAATTCAAGTCTCATATTGTAGAACTCAAGTATTTGCTTGAGTTCAAATGGCTCTTTTGAATCACATGAGATTCAAAGTTAAGTCTTATTATAGTTCAAATTATAAGTCCACATCAAAGTCTCCTGCGGTCCATGTCTTGTTCAAGTTTGATGTCCACAAGTTTTGAGTTCAATGTCAAAGTTCACCTTGCAAGTTCAAGTTCACATAGGTCGAGTCCTTGTTGAAGTTCAAATGAGAGTCCAAGTTATGTGCTCTTTGAATTCAATCAATTTCTTTTATATTATTCAAGTTCATTTTAAGTTGATTGAATCAAGTCCACAAGTCCCATTTTGCTCCAAGTCCTTGCTTGTATTTCAGACAAAATTTCAGCAGCCTCCCGGCGTCTCCCCCGTTTAGGGAAAAAACCGAGAGGCCGCTTACCCGCCACGTCAACAAAGACGTGCACGGTTGGTGTTTGTGAGACACCGCGGCGGTCATTTTTGTTTTTCGCCCACCACGCCAACAAAGGCGTGCATGGGTTTTTTTTTTAAAAGGATTTATGAAAAAGGAGTTTGATTTCCCCTCGCCCGGGTACTTATGAGCGACCCTGCTTCGCCGTAGGTGTCGCACCGGGGTCCCATCCTACCACATGCAACAAAGGCATACATGAGCGGTTTTCCGGTCCGCCACGAACATTGAAGTAGGGTTTTGAGTTTAAGGTGATTACTCGCCCCGTCGTAGGCGTCGGACCGGGGTCCCATCCCACCACGTGCAACAAAGACGTGCATGGGCAGTTTTTCGGTCCGCCACAAACTTCGGGAATGAGAATATGAGTTTTAGAGAGTTTCGTACCTTCGCAGGGTTGGCGGTGACAGCACATGGATCGAGGGAGAGAGAGCACTTTCTATTTTTAATATAATTAATTATAATTAATTACCATTAATTATATTAAATAATAATGAATTATAATTTAAAAATAATTAATTATAATTAAGGATTAATCATAATTAATAATAATTAATTTAAATTAATGATTAATCATAATTAATAATAATTAATTTTAAATTAAAATAAATAATTATAATTAATTTTAAATAATTATTAATAATAATTAACTATAATCATAATAAAAAATTAATTATAATTTATTTTAAATAAAACTAATCATTATTAATAATGATTAAATATAATTAAATTTTAATCAAATATAATTAATTATTATTATCAATTAATTATGATTAAAAAAATTTAGTTTTAATTAAAAAAAGGTGACATGAATAATATCTAAATAAGATTTAAGCTAAATCCTATCTAAACGATAGGATTTGAACTAAATCCTATTTAAACAAGCTCAATTAATGTCATGGCTAACTAAATACCTTGTCTCCTTCTCGGTTCAATGGATCTACGGGTTATAACCGAAGAAGCGCGAAAGGGAGGCAATTACCTTCACAGCAAGCTCTCTGTATTGCTTGCGATCAAAATGTTATAACTTCCGATCGGGTTGGAAGGATCGGACAGGAAGGGCGTCGGCTAGGGTAGAGATGGTCGGGAGCTTCGGTCAGCACAGGTAAGGTTGGATTGACTGTTGGAGGAGTTCGGAAGGATGAGCGGGTTCGGCCGGAGCTTGGGGAGATCCCGTCGGGGTCGGTTCACAGAGAAACGACGAAGGATGATCGGTTTCAGGTAAGTGGATGGCCTCTCCCCCTCTTCTTTGCTCTCTCTATTTCTCTCTTTCTCTAGACTGAAAGAAGTAAGGGGTCGGGATGAAGGGAGCTCGGGTTGTGGGAAGATCGAGCGTAGAAGTGTTATGGGAGAGGAGCCGAGAGTCGCTGCTGGGATGTGGAGTTCCCTCGCCTTTTAACGACGCGAACAGAGCAAGAAACGAGGAAATGTCGCAGGATTTACGCCGGATTTAAGAAGCGACTGGAGCGGCACCGTTCTCCAGGTAAGCGGGATTTCATCCTCTTTCTCGGTGGGATTTCAGGTATTTTAGCGTCTCGACGAATACGAGGTATGTACGTGTGATGCATGATTTCTTTCCTCTTTTGTGTGGTTTACACAGAGGTTAACATTAATCCTATCCTCTTTGCCGCAAATAAAACCCAGCCCGACCCATTGCTTGTGGCCGAATCCAGAGTGTAATCCCTCTCTCGTTTTTTTTGTGTATTCAAATTAATGTTAATGTTTGCTAGCATTAATATTAATATTAATGTTATATTATTATTTATAATAATATTACTTTATTATCATCATTAATGATATCATTAATGTTGTATAATAGTAATATTATAATGAGATAATAATAATATGATTGTAATATTAATATTAATGTTATTACTATTATTACCTTATTATTATTATTATTATTGAGGTTGTTGTAATTATTATTGTTATTATCTATTAATGATAATATTATTAACAATATATATGTTAATAATAACAATAATGATATTATTATTAAAAAAAAATCTTTTTATTCACTTAAGAACCCTGCATTTGACATTTGTGTCATGCCGGCAAACCGTCTATACACGTTTTTCTCTAGCGTGGTAGGAAGGGAACCCGATGATACACCTTCGGCAAGGCGGGTAGGCCTTATACACGCTTTTCGTAGCGTAGTGGGACAATCTTAAGTACCCATATGCGGCTCTGTACTACGGGGAAACAACTGTTTTTTCTTTGAAATAGGTACCAAAGATTCATACACGCCTTTCTCTGGCGTGGTGGGATTAAAGATTTCACTGCCGCGGTGTCCGAGGGCACCTACCGTACACACTTTTCTCTTGCGTGGCAGGAGGCCTAGTTTCTTGTAATTTCTCCTAAAAGGGGGAGATGCCGGGAGGTTGCCGAAATTTTGGGTGAACATAAGACCGCACTTGGACTTGATTGAGCTCAAAGGACAACAGAACTTGGACTCGAACTTGTGAACCTTTGAACATAATTTGAACTTGATTGAACACATACAAAGGACATCAGGGGACTTGTAAATTTGGACTTGAACTTGATAACATAAAACTTGAATTCCAATGGATATTAAATAAATGATATTAACTCAAACTTGGACTAAAGCCTAATATTTAAAATAAAAAAAAATCATGAATCATAAGAATGATGCTTATAATGATCAAAGCTTCAAAATGAACTTGCAAGCAATCATTAACATGAAGCAAATTGAGAATACAATTACATCTTCATAATTGAGAATGCAAAATCTTCAGTGGACCATTAAGGAATCATCATTTCAATAGGAATGCAAATCTTAACAAGCAAAGGGCAACAAGATTGCAAGAGTTAATGATTTGATTGTAAAGCCATGGTGTGAGCTTTTGGATCAAGTTAATTGACTCATAACATGGGATTTGATTCATCATCAAGCAAAGTTCATGGAATTGCAAGACATGTGACAAACTATCTACAAATCATCATGCAAAAGTCCTCAATGAGTATTATAGCTAATTCATGAAAGATGTGTCAACTAAGTTGCAAATCTCCAATTGGCAATAGTACCAATGTTGCCACTCACATCATATATCAAATGGCGACAAACTTGAATTTGAAATAAGCAGGAAATTGAGCTTCAATTGGATATTTTAAAAAAGGAAGATGCAACCAGATAGCAAATGATTGTCATAATGAGTTCGTAAAGGATTTATGATGAATGGAAAATAAGGCCTCAAGAGACATAAGGAATGATAAGGTGAAATTATCTTGAATCGTTCAAGAAAATCAATTTGTGTGCAACATATGGAGGTGGCAATATATTCATTATCAAGGGCATAAAGTATCCTACAAATGCACCAATCCACTTGACATGCTAGACTTTTGTAAGCATGTGGGAATCCATATGTAATAGAAATTGAGAAGTGTATACCATTGAGGGCAATCAAATATCGATAATACGAGTTCACCATGCATGTTACAAGTTATTTCCAAGGAGGATGAAAGTCTTGTAATATTCGCTATAACTCACACACAAGCAAGAGAGTTAGAAAGTGAGTGAACATGAAGAAACATGATAGTGTCTCTATCATCATCAATTATTTAATGTGTAGAAAATGCATCTAACTCTTGTGGATTACTAAGATTCACATGCAGTGAGTTCAATGAATCACTAGCAAGCACATATGAGGAAAATGTAGTGAAAACAACTCGCCTATGGAGAAATCATACAAGCGAACACACGAGTCTCCTACAAGCAGAAGAGTTTAATAGGCGACATGTGATGAATTCAAATATACACACAAATAGCAATGACAAACATGTTGCAAGGATGGCCGATCTACTATGAACATAGATATATGTATGAGACACCATCTGAAGGCAAGAGTGTTATATCAGCAATATATACAAATTACCTGCATATTGTTATAACAGGAGTTGATGAATGAATGTTAAGATGTTATTTACAACGATTCCTTATATGTTTAATAATATACTTCTGGGTGGTGATCAGTACAAGGTAGAGAATGCTCTTACCGTCAACAACCACCCAAAGGAAGATAACTATATAGATCTCTTATGAGAGAAAGGTAATTGATTAACGATAAATACAAGAGTCTTTGAGCAACTAAGAAAGATCCATAGTGTACTTGACATGACTTATATAGGAAAATACAGAGATAATATCTCAAAATGCCCCATTGTGTACCCAATGCAGTGTTCACAAGAAAAATGCCAAAGGGCTTCAACAAGTGCAAGCTCCTACGATCCAAAACAGGAGATTAGCTAGTGCACTACAATCCACCTATAGAAAGAGATAAGTAGTGCACTATAGTCTACATGTACAAAGCAGTAAACAACTCAATCCACAAGCTACTGCCCCATTGTGTACCCAATACAGTGTTCACAAGAAAAATGCCAAAGGGCTTCAACAAGTGCAAGCTCCTACGATCCAAAACAGTAGATTAGCTAGTGCACTACAATCCACCTACAGAAAGAGATAAGTAGTGCACTATAGTCTACATGTACAAAGCAGTAAACAACTCAATCCACAAGCTACTACGCCACGTCACCGGATCCGCAACATGCATATAAGCAGACATGAGTGTACGAACTTTCAAGTAGAGCGTTGCATTCAAATATCTCAAAATGCCCTCGCACATGCACTGTAATATGTATACAAATGGATACACAAAAAGGGGAAAGTATAATCATAAAACCCGCATGGGCCCCGACGAGCGTGTTATTAGTATATACGTGACATCTAGGGATGATGCACAGGTCAATAAATTTGAACCCGATACCCTAAGCCAGTGAATAGGAGTCGACAAGGTTCAACAAATAATTATAAAATACCCTCAAACACCCGCATGGGCCCCGATGAGCATGTTATTGGTACATACGTGACGCCCAGGGATGCTACGCTTGTCAAATGATAAGTACAGATTCGAGCCTGATCCTTCTTTGCGAGTAGATGGGAGTTGACACGGCTCGAACTATTTAATAAATATGCGATCGCGAGGTCGATCGGGATATTTATTTTATGCATTCATATTAGACCTTCAAGGTCTTCAATAAAAAAAACTCACCAGCAAAGGCATAAAACCTACAAAACCTGATCCTCTGTCGGCAAACTAACAGAGTCGACAGAGTTCAATCAACAAATGGAAATGATCGCAAACAACACGATGATGGCCGTGTTGAATGTTTATCTCAATTGGAGGGGTTCACATCCATTTCAAATGCCTCCAAATTTTCACAAAATTCAAATTTCTATGAAAATATTAGTGACTTTAAAGACACCCCAATAATGACCATGTTGAATATTTATGTCAATCGGAGGGGTCAATTTCTAATATCCAAAACGCCACCCAAATTCCCACGAAGTCCAAAAATCTCGAAATCATCCAAGTATAAGATATTTAAAATGAAATTATCCATCAAAATACTTAAAGCAAAATTCATCTGCTCTCCGTAATAGTTTGCCGGGTGGACAAATTAAAATTTACTTCAGCTCACATAGAGCTAATGTCTAGTCTAAAATATCACTAGGATTCATTCTCAAACAATCATTTGTCAATAAGAACGTGGTATGTGTCCTCTGATCGGCGGTTTTGTCGCTAAATAGTACCTCAGGATAAACGGTTATGACCTGGGGCCCTTTGAACCGAGTGATTTTGCTGCTAAATAGCATCATGATGCACGCAAATTTCAGTTTATTTTAGTTTTTATTGTAATTTGAATGCTATAGTTTTTTTATATTTTTTTATGCTACCCTATGATGGAAATCATCCAATGATGATGAGTAGGTTGTGCTTGGGCTTGACAAACTTTGGGTGTGCTAGTTATTTGGGTTCCTTGGTTCTTGGGCTGTTGGTTGCTTCTCGGGTTGAGCTTGGCTACTCAGTTTTTGGCTGTGTTTTTTGAGTTTCTATGTGTCAGCTCATTAATGTTTGAGATGCTGTTTTTCAGCTCATTATGATGGGAAGTTCTCCTCCTTTTTAGCTCATTATGTGGAGTGCCTATTGCTCTTTCCCCTTCCCTGTGGCCCTTTAGTTTTCCCTGCTTGACTACTTGTTCCGGTTCCCCTGGCTGCCTGTTTCGGTTCCCCTAGATGTTTGTCCCGATTCCCTCGGCCGTCCGTTCCTTCCCCCCTTGGCTGCCTTTTCTGGTTTTCTATGAGGCTATTCGGGTGCTGTTTCTAGACTGAATGCTAGCCTTCCATTTCCCTTTACCTGATTGGTTCGGTTGGAGGTGGTTTGGCTGTTTGGCTGCCCCTTTTCTCCTATAAATTTGAGGTGTTTTGAAGCATAAGAGGTTGTTGATTATTGAGCTAAGTTCTCTAAAAAATTATGAGGGTTTCTTCTTTGGAAGGCTTGCGAGCTTGTCCGATTCTCTCTTCCTCTCTACAATATCATCTTGGGCTTCTTATCTCCTTCTTCTATCCGCAAGTTTCACTCCACCTGTATCTTTCTTCTTGAGCTATTGGAGGTGTTGGTTGGCTGATTTGGTAGATTTGCTGGAGGAGTTTTGGTGGACGTTGGACCTTGTAGCTGTGGTGAACCCTTGGTTTGCATGCTCTTAAGCACATCTTTTATATTGCTATTTCGTTGCTTGTGAGGAAACCGCTTGCCGGTTGTTCCGAGGGTAGTGTTTTTTAATTTTAATTTTGTTTCGTTTGTTTGGCTTTCGTTTGTTTGGATGTTGGTATTTTATGTGTTGAATCGAGTCATGTTCTACTAGTCCTCGTGTTCTCCTCTCTTGGCTCTTCCTATCTAGTGTCTGCATCAAGTTTGGTATCAGAGCATAGGTTAGCATATCCTAGGTTGGTGTGTGTGTGTGTCTTTTCTTAAAATCACAAATGGCTAATCAAAATAATTAAGGGGGTTGGCAACAGATGATGCAACAATTAGCGGATTTGCAACACCAAATAAACAACATGGCTAATACTCTTGCAAATTTGAATGTCAACAATCATAACGTTCAAACTTCTGAAAGTGAGGAGAAAGTCCCTAGAAACCAAAATAGACATCAAAGAAATTGGGATTATAGGATTAAAATCGATGTCCATAACTTTGAAGGTAAAGTACAACCCGACAAATTCATTAAATGGGTAGAAAAGATGGATCAGTTTTTTTAATGGAAGGAAATACTTGATAATAGGAAGGTTAAATTTGTTAGCTTAAAACTCACTGGTCATGCATTAACATGGTGGAAGAACCTTCAAAACAATAGGCTAAGGTGAGGAAAAGAAAAAACCCAAAACGAGGAAAGGATGAAAGAGAAAATGAGAGGGAATTTCTGCCTTCAGACCACGAACGAACCATATTTCAAGAATTTAACAAGCTTCGTCCAGGAAATCAAACGGTTGAAGAATACACCGAAATTTTCTATAAACTCCAATCTCGTAACGATTTAGATGAATCCGAGGAAAGAACTATCACTAGGTACATCAACGGATTAAAGTGGACAATTCAAGATCAACTAAATTTGCACCATGTAATTAAACTCGATGAGGCTTATTAGATGGCTCTAAAAATTGAAAAGAAACATCAACAGGGTCATAACAAAGTAACTGAAACTTATAAGCGACGATAAACTTGCAGGATTAAAACTCAATCTTCACAAACTTCTGTAGAAACATCTAGTGTGCGAACTAAAACATTTGAAACTCAAACTTTGGATAAGGGTAAGGGATTAATGGGACCCAAACCTACTGAACAACCAAAACTGATTGGACCATGTTACAAATGTGGGCTATATGGTCATCTTTCAGTTGCCTGTAAAAAAACAACCTTCCAAGAAATACGTACATTGAAAATGATGAAGAAATAGAAGAAGAAGAAAATGAAACTGAACCTGAAAATGAAATCAAGTTGGAAAATGTTGATGTAGAGGGCGATGAAGGTGAACAACTTTTAGTAATCCGACAAGTCTTAACTGCTAAAATGGAAAATGGGAATAAGTGGCTTAGAAGAAACATTTTTCGAACCACATGCACTGTTGAGGGAGAACTTTGCACTTTAATGATCGATAGTGGGAGTTCAGGTAATTTTGTTTCACAACTGATGGTAGATAAGCTCAAATTGAAATCAAAACCACTTGTCAAACCTTATAAAATTTCTTGGTTCAAGGAATGGGGTGAGGTTCCTATAACAAAGCAATACACTGTTAATCTAACAATTGGGAGTTCTTACAAGGATTAAGTTATTTGTGATATTGTGCCTCTTGAAGTTTGCCACATCTTATTGGGTCGTCCCTGGTAATTCGATCATAAAACAATTCATAACGAAGAAAAGAATACATACACTTTAATTCAAAATAATAAAGAATTCACTCTTTATCCTCAAAAACACATTTCCGACCCACCTGCCAAAAATAACAAATCTGCAAAAACAATCACTCCTGAACTGCTTCTTAACACAAATGAATTGAAACAATCTAAGGTAGCATATTTGGTGCTAGGAAAAGAAATTGACCCAACCTCTCAAATTCCTAAAGAAATACAACCTTTAATCGATGAGTTTTCTGACATAACACTCCCTCGAAAAAAAGCATGCAGGCGGAGGCCGGGGTCGAATTTTATGAGCCCACAGGAGAGAAGATCACCTGGAAACTTGAGGAAAGCAATTAGATGAAAGATAATAATTATGCATGCAAGTATCACCTGTTGTGTAAGTACAAAGAAATTCAGATCTGAAGAGTAATGGTGGATAATTTATTCCTGTGGGCTCCGAAAATTCGGCCCCGGCCTCCGCTCGCTTTTCTTATTCGGCGAGGGAGTTTTAACTGAATAAGTTCCGAGGTAAATTTTGGAAGGCAGATGGGTTTGTAGATAAGACACTACCCAGAGATTTCGCCCTCATTTTGTGAGGACTTTATGATCTGAGTTCTGGTTTCCTATAGGCGCAAGCCCCTATAGTTAATTACCCCTCCCGATCACAAGAGAGAACTTTCGATTAAGGCTAGTCATCGATCAGATACGTAGAGATACGTGTTATCTGGTATATAGTAGCAGCAATGGGTTTAGAATTTGGATAGAAATTGAATTTGGAAATTGGAAAATTTGGATATTTTGGAGATTGAAAAGTTTGATACTTAAAATAGAAACTTCACCATCCTTTACTTAAAGCGGATGGTGGGGGAATGGATGATGGGCCCGATCAAGATCCCATGGTTCCGTCATCCCGGGCCATTGTGGTCCCTGATCTACTTAGTCAGAGAAGGTAGTCGACCCAACCTGACAGAAGGATCCTTGTCGGCAGCCATGGGTTGCTTCGTCCAAGGAGACCTTGTAGACCTGGGGTAAATGTTTGTCTAAGGGGACAAATTTGAATCCACCTTAGCTTACAGAGGGCTTTGTGCCCTATCGATCATATCCTATTGATTCATATCTCAAGAATTTGATGTCAATTAGGAACGCATCGGTGCTGGCCATAACCGCTATCTGTGGTGCCATTTGGCGGCAAAACCACTCGGTTCAGAGGGCCCCGGGTCATAACCGTTTATCCTGCGGTGCCATTTGGCGGCGAACCGCCGGTCAGAGGACACGTACCACGTCCTTACTGGCAGGAGACTATTTTGAGAATGGATCCTAGTGATATTTTCGACTAGGCATTTCGCTCTTTGTGAGCTGAAGTAGTTTTTGATTTGTTCGCCTCGACAAACTGTTGCGGAGGGCGGATGGATTTTGCTTTAAGTATTTGATGGATTGAATTCCATTTTTTAAATATTTTTGGAATTGGAATTTGTAGAATTTTGGATTTTGGATTTTGTGGAGTTTGGGTTCTGATAGACATTTGAGTGGAGCTTGAAATATTTGTGGACCCCTCCGGTTGAGATCTTCATTCAACACGGTCATCATCGGGGTGTTTGGGGGCATTCCCTTTATGGATTGAACCTTGTCAACTCTATCAGGCTGTTGACAGAGGATCGGGTTTCGTAGGCTTTATACCTTTTGATAGTGAATTCTCACTATTGTAGGCCTTGAAGGCCTAATATGAATGTATTAAGACAAATATAACGGTCGCCGCAACTGTATATTTGTTTGTTGGTTCGAACCCTGTCGACTTCTATTTAACCGTATAGAAGGATCGGTTTCGAACCTGAATTCACTTGTCGACCCGCGCAGCATCCCTAGACGTCACGTGTGTACCAATAACACGCTCGCCGGGGCCCATGCGGGTTGAGAATATATTTCCCCATTTAGTGTACCTATGTGTATACAATTTATAGTGCACGTGCAGGGGGTATTTTTGGAATATTTATAGACGCCTTCTGTCTGCTTGTATGAATGTTGCAGATTCGGTGGCGTAGCGTAACAACTTTTTGAATTGAGTTGTTCGCCGCTTTATACAGGTAGACTTTCGTGCACTATTTGTTGATTTTCGTAGGCGGGTCATAGTGCACTAACGAGCCTCCTGCCTTACATTTGCAGTGTAGTTATTTAGTATTTTACTTATGGACAATAGATGGGGTATACGACGGATCTCCCATAATGACTCGTAGGATCTTGCATTTGATACAATCATTTTTGCATTTTTGTTTGCAAACAGCATATTGGGTGTAGAACAGATCTCCTACAATAGTTCGTAGGAGTTTGTATTCACTGTGGTTCTCCTTTGAAAATAACTTGCTATTCGTATGATGAACTTGTACCGTTGATATTTTCCTTCAGTCAACCACGTGCCCCTTTCAATCTTCATTATTTACAAACTTTTGCTTGAATGTCAATTTGATTCAAAAGTTTGAGTCACTTTGATTTATTATTCTTTGCTTGCAATCAACACCTCCGCCACTAGTTTTGATTGAAGAACTATTGCAATATCTTGTACATCATTCCTATTTGTTTGTAATTGATGGTTAATGAGGTGTAGGGATTTTCCCTAACCTCACCAAGAATTTGTATGTGTGAGATCTGGAATGGTTCATGTTTCTTAACTAGTACTTGTATTTTGATTGGAGGGATAGTTCCAATGACATTTTGATTGTTCTTCAGGAAGTAAAATCCTTAATCAATATCCGTGGCTTGTATCATAAAGAAAGATTTTTCGGAAGTGTCATATTTGCTCATGAGCAAATCAAATTAATTTGAGGTCTTGGCATAAGTTTCATATTAACCAAGATTTAGCACTTATGAATGTGTTCATTTGTTGTGCATTCAAGTTCCAGGCTCATATGACCCATATCAAGTTCTTTACATTTGTCCCAATTCAAAATATTGGAACCTTGCTTCAAAATTCAAACTTGATTCAAGTCATTACAAATCCAATTAGTCTCAAATTTATGCTATGCTCAAAACAAGTTTAAGTCCAAAGGAAGTCTTCATATGTTCAAATAAAGTTTATTGTGATCTTGGCAGGTTCAAGTTCTCCACATTCATTTGAGTTCGATCAAGTCTAAGTCCAAGTTCAAGTCAACTTTGTTCAAGTATCAAGTCAAAACTCATTGCACTAAGCTCTTTTGAGTTCAAGTCTTTGTAGTTATAATGTGCCACTTGCAAGTCCAAGTCCCAAGTGCTTGCAAGTTTAATCCAAGTTCTATTCTTGTCCACTATGCTTGATTCCATGTATGTCCAAACATACAAGTCTTCCTCATTTGATTCAAATTTAGGTTCAATTTGATTAAGCCTTTTGTAGTTCAATTCAGATTCAAGTTCCAAAATAAATTCAATCTTGAATTCCAAGGTCTAGCACAAGTTTGAGTAGAAATATAGTTCAAGCTCAAGATGAGCTTCTTCCATTTGTTCAAGTCCACCATTGTTCGAATTACGCTCAGTTGAGTTTCAAATGAGAGTTCAATGTGCAAGTTCAAATTTGTCCAAGCTTGTTCATTTGATTTCAAATTTTGAGTTCAATTGAATCCAAATTTTAGTCCAACTTGAGTGTCCAAATAAGATTCAATATTGTTCAAAGTCCTTGGATTTTCAATCCAAATTTTGGCAGCCTCCCGACGTCTCCCCTGTTTAGGGGAAAACTACGGAAAACTGGGCCTTTCCCACCACGCTAAGAAAAGCGTGCATGGTAGATGCCCTCTTGCGAGGACACCGCGGCCGTATAATTTTTCGATCCCCCACCACGCTAAGAAAAGCGTGCATGGGTATTTTTTGTTTGCAAAAAAGTATTTTTTTTTTATTTTTTTTTTGAAAATATTTTGTAAGCAAGTCAGTTATTTCCCCGCAAGCGGGTACTTATGGGTATCCCCGCTTCGTCGCGCGCATCGCACCAGGATCCCTTCCCACCACGCTAAGAAAAGCGTGCATAGGCGGGGTTTCCAAGGCGATACGAACTTCAAAGAAGGAATTTAGGTGATTACCTGCTTCGTCGCAAACGTCGTGACGCACTCCCTCCCACCACGCTAAGAAAAGCGTGCATAGGTGGTCGTTTTGTCTCGACGAATGCGTTGAAACGAGTTCTCGGAGTTTTAGGGTTTAGGAATTTTATACCTACGCGGGGTCGACGGCGTTGGCTTGAGGGAGAAACATTTATTCTTTTATAAAGATAATTAATTATAATTAATGTTTATTAATAATAATTAAATATAATTAAAGTAATTAATTATAATTAATTATTACTTAATTACAACTAATTATTAATAATTAGCTATAATTTAAAATAATTAATTTTAATTAATCTCAATCAATTATAATTAATGATTATTAATAATAATTAAATAATTAATTAAAATTATTATTATTTAATTAATTACAGTTAATTATTAATAATAATAATTAACCATAATTTTTTTTAAAATTATAATTAACGCAACTAATTATAATTAATGATTAATAATGATGGTTAGTTATAATTAGAATAATTAATCATAATTAATTTTAATTAATTATAGTTAATTAATAATAATTAACTACAATTAAAAGTAATTAATTACGAATAATTATATTTAACTATAATCAATAATTATTAATAGTCATTAAATATAATTAATATATTTAATTATAATTAAAAAAAAGAAATCCCCCTCTCCCTCTTTTCTCTGTTTTCACGGGATTTGGCCGAAGAAGTGCGTGAGAGGGAGGCGGTTACCTTCACTACCAGCGATCTCCTGTTCGTGCTTCCGATCAAAATCGATCCGACAGAAGGGAATGGCGTCGGTATGAGCGAAGCCGGATGGAGGCTGGAGTCGGAGTCAAGAGCCCCCACCTCCTGTTTCCGATCAAAATACGTAACTTCCGATCGGACAAGGGAGACGGGCAGAGAGGAGGCTTCGACGGCTAGGTAGGAGAACTCTTTCTTCCTCTCTCTCTCTCTCTCTCTCTCTCTCTACTTGGGATCGGCACGGACAGAGGGTCGGGAGAGAGGTTCGGTTGTGGGAGAGGAAGTGGAGCTCGGCTTTGGCGTCGGCACAGGGAGGTCGGTCGGGAGAGAGAGCAGCGGCTTGGTGGGGTTCGGCTGGCTCTGGTCGTGGAAACAGAGGGAGGATCGGGCTGTTGGAACGCAGGCAGTGAGGTGGAGTTACGGGAGGAGAGTCGTGTGTCGAGATGGGGAGCTTCGACAGTGGAATTGAGAGGGAGAGTCGTGTGGAAGTGGAACGAGAGAAGAAGAGCAGCGAGAGAGCTAGGGGAGAAGAGTCGTGGGCAGAAGAACAGCCGAACAGAAGGCTTTGGCTTCTATTTAACGACGCCTGTGGTCGTTCGATCGAGGTGGATCGCAGCTTTTGCGCAAGATTTCCGGAACGGCGCCGACTGCTCACCGATTCAGCGGGATTTCGGGGATGCCTTCGACAGATACGAGGTTTCCGGGATTTCTGGCGGGATTTCGGGCAGAATATCGGGGAATCCGGCAGAGGTATGTTGTGTTATATTTTTTTGTTCTCTTTTGGGTTTGATCCGGAGGTCAACAATTCCTTAATTTACGGTAGCCCACTCCATGGTCTTAAAATTGCTTGCATTACACCTTGAGGAATACTATTCTCTTCTATTGTTACAGCAATCCGTTCCATTTTCTCAACATTGTTTTCATTACTCCTTGTGGAATATTTTTCTATGCTGTTGTTTCAAATCTACATGTTAAGGCTGAATGGCACAAACTATTTTTTTGTGCATTACTGAAAGGTACCACCTTGTAGGCATATCCACACACATTAGGCATCCACTTCTTACTTTTCTCAACATTGATTATTCTTTCTTTGGAAATTATTTCTTTCAACCATTATCCTATAAATCAGACAGGTCCATGTTACTTAGGCTGATCAAAACTCTAATGCCCTAGAAATTCTATGCAAGTGAAAATGAGAAAAAAAAGGTCAAATTAGTCCCCCGACTATCAGTTTGTGTTCAATTTAATCCTAAACTTGGTCCAATTTAGTCCCTCAATTATTGAAAAGTAGTCCAATTTAATCCTACTGAAAATGATAGTGAAAGTTACTACTTAAGTTTATTGTAAGGGTATTTTAATAGCACAAGTATATATGAGATTACATTTCTTATGTTTATTTATTTTGTCATTAAGTGAATTATTATAAATACAAACCTAAATTAAAGTAAAACTATTAAATAATGAAGGTGATTTCTTAATAAAATAAATGTTTTTATCAACATCAGGCTATTAAGCTATTATGACACAAACTATATTGGGTTAGGTGGATTTTGGGTCAAGTTGGGTTTAGGCGAAATATTTTTACCTTATAATAAATTAGCTCAAGTTTGGGTTCAAGATTTAAAATTGCGTAATTAAGCCTCGAGGCGGTTTTTGTTCGTGAGGCGAGGCGTAAGCCTCGAGGCGGTCTGAGGCGTAAGCCTCACAGACACATAATTGCGTAAATGAGAAATTAAGGGTTTTAGCAGGTAAATAATAGCAATATTCTATCTTACAATAAAAACATCTAAATGATATATGAAAATAGTGGAAAGTAAGAAAATTGATGCAATAAAATCATGTCCCAAAGTACAAAATCACAAAATATTAGTTTAACAAAACTCCCAAAGTACAAAGAACATATAAAATGCAATCATATCTCATCACTAAATGAGTCTTCAAAGGAATCTTCTTATCAAATTGTATCTATGAATGTCATATCATCATCTTCAATATGATTCACTTTTCTCTTCCCTGTTCAATAAGAGAAAAGATAATTATCATGTTAATTGCTCACTTGATATAAATATAAAGCAATAGCATATAATAAGTTGTGGAATATACCTTTACTTGATTGTTGTGCTGCAGAGCTAGTGGATGTGTGTGGTGTGGTAGTAGTGGATGTGCCCATTTGATCTGCTTCGCCCCTCAAGACATCCACACTTAGATCCTCTAGCTGTAAGTCTGATAATGACAAATCTGTCTCATCATCTATGAACCACTCATTATCAGATAACACATCATCACACACCAACGGGTCCTCATCATCCTTCAACCCCTTATTCCTCAACCTCCTATCTAGTCACAGTAGCCCAAAATTTATCATTCAAAATTATCTTTCTTATTTCCTTCCCTTCACTTTTCTTCCCCCACGCAGAGTTAAGCCATTCTGTTGATGTAAACATTGCTTCCAAAGGTTGCCTCACATCCAACAGGTTTTGCAGTGTCAAATAGGATGTGACAAACTTGTAGATTTGCAGTGCACAAATGTAAGAACATACTGTAGGAATTGCAATAATGATTTGCAGTGCACAAATGTAAGAACATACCTAGTGGTTGCAGGGCGAATGATTTCCTTCTTTGAAAACTTTCTCATCAATGCTAAGACCCATGAGTGATTGTAGATGAACTTTGTGATCTTCTTCGCCCTAGGAAGCCGACGGGTGCAGTCCGTGCGGGAGCTCTCTGTTTCGCGAACTGGAGCCATGTGGGAAGGAAAATTTCGGGAGAACTGGAGCCGTGCGGGTTTAAGGGGAAAAAATCTTCATTTTAAGTGGGTGGGCCCGCTCCCATGAGGCGTACGCCTCACCCAGAGTTGCGCAATTGCGCCTCTGAGGTGCGACTCAGTCCAAGTGAGGCGTACGCCTCTGCCAGGGGTGGAATTGCATAAGCCTCGTGATGTGAAACAACATGCGATGGAAACAAGAACTGCTTGGGGATTTTAATATAAGATTTTAAAGTTTTGCTAGTTATAGAATTAATGCTTACCCAAGTTAGGTTTTCAAAATTATCAAGTTGAAATTAAGTAAGGCATGCAGTTATAACTAGATTAACGGGACGATATCAAATTGACAACATAGAATTAGAGAGTAATGCTATGGGGAGAAACAATAATCCACAATTAACAAATAGAACTTTCACCTTGGGTCTCTCACTTACTATCTTGTTGGTGGCACTTTTAATGGAGGAAGATTGAGAGCAACCGAGCGATGCCACTAGAAGACAAATGGCGCACAAAAGCGTAGTCCGTTGGAGCGGTAGCCGGTGGCGGGTAGTCCATGGGATGACTAGTGAGCATCCAATGTCTTATCGAAACTTCCTTGACGGCTATGGTGGGGGCTAAGAACAACAACCAGGAAAAAGTCTGGACAGCAATAAAGTGAGTTCCAGGGCTGGACAGCAAGTGTGGAAGTATAGAAATCTGTTGGGCAGCAGTTTAATGGAATCCTGGGAAGGTTGGGCTGCCGCTAGGCACTTCAGGATGCCTTGGACAATCATAAACGGCTCTCTGGGATCACCTGGCAGCAAGTTACTCTTGCTGGAATCACGGGCTGGCAAAAGAGAGCATTTCCAAATTGAATTTCTTGATTTGGAAATAAATTAAAGCAGGTTACGGGATGAGGGAGCTAACTGAGGAGAGAGGGATTCCGTTTCAGTTTTCAGATTTTTGAAATTTGAAATTAAAACTAATGAAATATAGAATTAACTATGTGAGAGGAGGTATTTAAGAGGTATTTAAGTGGTGATGAGGTGGCAAGTAGAGAGAGAAACAATAGGAGAAGGTGGCCGGCCATATGGGAGAGAGAGAGAGAGGCTTGGAATTAAATGGATGGGGACCACAATTAATTAATCAAAATCTGAAATTTAGATTTCAGATTTTAATTAAGTCATGTAACTCCTTTCTTGAAAGAAAATTGGGATGGAATTTGAATTTAAAAAATTCGTAACTCCCTTAATTAATTCCCCAATTTAAGTGAATTAATTAGGAAAATCATTAAAGGATGAAATTCAAACTAGCAAAGGGAAACCAAATGGGGGCCGGCGGAAGAAGGGCTGGTGGTGGTCGGCGGGTGGCCGGATGGAGGATTGGCCGGCGGGAGGGCTTCTGCAGGCCGGCGGGATGGGGTGCTGGGTTGGTCGGCGGGAGGCTGGCCGGCGGTTTGGCTAGGGGAAAGGGGCAGCGGCAAGGATCCAAGGAGAGGAATTCCAATTTTTAGGAATTCCAATTTTCCACAAGTGCTTCAATCCGAATCTCCACGATGATGATTTGACCAAGAGAAATAAAGGAAAATAGTAGAACGAGAAAAACCTAGAACTCACAAAGAGATCTAGCTTCTCCTACGAACTCACTAAGAGATCGTGGAGGTTTGCACTCACAAAGAGAACACAAAGCAAATATTTTTCATTCATCAAAAACTAAAACTATTACATAAGAAAAGGGCCATATAAATAGGCCTCAAAATGACAAGAAAGCAAAAGATTAAAATGCCCCTCGGGCTACAATAACGACCAAATACCCATAAGGGCAAAAACGGAAAAACATACAAATCAAATAAACTACTACATAAAATGACTCAAAATAAAACTCATGATCGTGGCCGTTGATCTCCGGCGTCTCCTGATGGTACATGTGTCGAAATCTCTGACGATGTCTTGATCACCTCGAGGCAGTTTTGGGACAAATTGCGCAGAGGCGCGCCTCTTATTGCGCAATTTTAAACAGAGTTTGTGTTAAGCATATTCGGGTTGAGTTAACTTTGAATTAGAACTAAACCCAACTTGTTAGTCCGATTTAACAAACCTAGTCCATTTCCATCAAAACCCTTGCCATAAACGGTCGTGCAGTATAAGTGATAATAGTATCAACTTGTAAGGTTTTGCCCAAAATAAACACAGCCTGTGTGGAACTCTTATCAAAGAAAATAGAATATTCATCAGCCAAAAGTAGGTGCATGTGTGTGGAGCTCTTGCACTCTTGTGCAAGGCATTCTTGGGAGCATGCTCTTTGCTTCATCCCACCCAATCCAAAAATTGTTCTTGCATTCCCCATCTCTCGTTTTGCCCATGTGCAAGGGACGCTTGCATAGTTTTTTTTTGTCGTTCTCTAAGGGTAAGTTCTGTTGCAGTTGCTTTTGATGTTTTTTGGGGAGCCATCTAGGACTATGTCCCTGCCATTTTTCTTGCTTTTTAACTGCTTCTCTCCCTTCCAAATGACCTTTTTATTTCCTAGCATAAAATATATATATCAATTACTTCTTATTCTCATTACCACCGAGCAAACCATGGTGCCAATTTTGCTTCTTTTTTATCCCAAATCTTCCTCATTTTGCCCCCCACATTAGTTGCACTTATGGTTTTGGTTGAACGCCCAATTCAGCCACTATCGTGGTTGTCTCCTATTCTAGTAGCCCCTAACTTTGCAGAGGCTTCTTCTATTGCTTTCATATTGTCGGATATTGTGTCTTCTATCACGCTTTTTAATCCTTTGCAAATGTTGTTGGAGGCTTGCAAGATTTTAAAAATGCATCAATCTTTATCCAACCACCACACCTTATTTTTCTAACAAGATTCACTCAACCTCAGCATAAGCAAGCATATAGATTTCAAGGCGAACTTATACTCATTTTCAGTGAAGATGACCTATGAGCTTGTTAGTCGACTCTGTTTTTTTATAGTTGGCTAATTCTCCTTTAGCAACTCTAACTTGGAGTTATTTGCAAATTCATATCAAATTTATACTTAGTTGGTAACTTCCGAATTGAACATATTCATCATTGTCATATTATTATAAGACCATATATAAAAGTAGATTACACCAAACTCTTGTCTTTTTACGAGAGCCTTATGATTTAGATAGAAGCATTTTAAGTATTAACTCTATGGTGGATGGGAGGCAAGGTAG
Organism: Dendrobium nobile; assembly: GCA_022539455.1. Taxonomy (NCBI): domain Eukaryota; kingdom Viridiplantae; phylum Streptophyta; class Magnoliopsida; order Asparagales; family Orchidaceae; genus Dendrobium; species Dendrobium nobile. The sequence continues at coordinate 64,611,104 of CM039726.1, read as the reverse complement.
AACAACAACAACAACAACAACAACAACCTAAGCATCCTCATCTTTGCCACACTTAACTTAGTAGTATGCTTCTCTTTTAATGGCCAACATTCGGCACCATAAAGCATTGCAGGCCTCACCACCATCTTATAGAATTTTCCCTTAAGTTTGAGGGATACTTTTCTATCACACAACAAGCCCGATGCATTCCTCCGCTTCAATCATCCAACTTGAATTATGCTGATAATATCCCCATCACTCTGAACAATAGATCCAAGGTATCTAAAACGTGTACTCTTATTAATAACTTGATCGCCCAAAGTCACAATCTTCTCACTAGGTCTATTATTACTAAAATTACACTCCATATATTCTATTTTAGTTCTACTCAAGCGAAAACCTTTAGGCTCTAAGGTTGACCTCCATAATTCAAGTAGAAATAAGAAAAAAATTACCATCACTTCTCTATATTCACGGGGCCTTTAAATAAGGCATTTCAAATGATTGTTTTTGCGGTTATCATGTGAATTATTTTTCATCCTTGGTCATCATGTTATTATTATTTTGTCTAACATATTTTTTTTCTCTGGCAAATCTTTTGTGATTATCCATTGGTGTTTTGGTATCCTTTTCTGATTATAAAATCATGCTTTATTTAAAAAACCTCATTTCATATTAAAAAAACACAAATTTTTTCCATTGTTAATGCAGTGATTAAAATAATGTAATTAGATCGAGCTATTTTTTTAATTACCTCTAATTACTATTCTGTTTGTAATCTCTCAACTCTCGTCATCTTTTCCACTTTTCTCCTTCAATTTTCTATGAGCTGTTACTGCAATCACTGCCAGGCACAATGGTATCTGTGAAATTTGGGTTGTTGCGTTTCATAGCGAGATTCTTGTTTCACTTTATATCTGGAGAGACATGATCATGATCCGTGAGGGTTATGACAATCAAAGTGTGGCACCTGTTTAAGTAGCTCAGCTTAATGAAATTATTTTTTATTATGTTCTGCTTTCATTACAGAATATTACCTTGATGCTATTTCTTCTATTTAGTGTCAAATCAAAGAATTTGTGTAGATCTCTTCGTATCATGCCCATATATGCATGTTTCTATATAGATAATGTTTTCATTATAGTGAGAGTCATCACTGAAGTTGTTGGGTGCATTCTAATAAAAGTTGTAGTTAATAATTGCTTATTCTGACATTATTATTTACAATAGATCACTTGCAGCCATCTCATAGAAGGTCTCTGTATACATTATCATCATCCATGCTCATCTTGTCAGCAAAATTAGGAGATCTTCCAGATTTAGCTTTTTCAATTGAAGCACATACCGCAGGTGAAATGGTATGCAAATTTTGCCTGGAATCCCTGCTTTATATGATTAAAATACCTGCAATATATGCCACGATACATTAATTGAGAAGACCTTATGTGTCCCTTTCTTACAGCTCTTCTTGTATTTGGTTTTGTCTTTGTTAAACTTGCCCCGTTTATTTAGTGAGACCTGTTGCAGGCTGATCCTTACCTTCATCTTGTCGAAGATGGCAGACTTTTGGCAGTTTGTGTAAGATATCCTTCTAGGAAGGTAATCTATGGGTCTGAAGAAGATAAGTTTGCTGCGTTGAAGTTCTTAGAGGCCATTAAGAGTAACGATGATCAATTAAGAGAAACTGTCTTATCTCATTTATTGAAGAAGTATAAAAGATTACCTGAGGTAAGAATGCAATGTGGCTATTTTATATGATTTCGATCTATTAAGTTTTCCTGGTTATATTGGATTTCATATTAAAGGAGATAATTGAAGTCGTTCTTTTTTTGTGGCAGCAAGAGTTAATGAGCATTACGGAACAACTCCAACAAGAATTTTCATCTGATGTCTTTCCTCTTGGAACTCCAGCGTTCATGGATACACCCATTGTTTTGTCTCCATCTGATCAAAAGGAAAATGAAACTTTTGATGAGGTCCTTTTCTAACGCAAACATCCAAAAATTTTGATCATATCATTCCATTATGATTATATTTGAATGATATTTCATAAATTCATTTGTAGGTTTTGGTTCCTGCTCTCCAAGAAGATGAATCATTTTTTGAGGCATACAAAGGTCACTTAGACCATAATACGTTAGAATCTAAAAATTCAGTGGATGTTCTTAATGTCAACCAACTTATCGAATCAGTAAGTCGAATGTGTAAGAATTCATACTTGCGTGACCTTATTATTCTTTATGACCAGTAGCCTTCCTCTTCTTTTTGCAACTCACTGATGGAATCATGGAACTGTGGGAAGCTAAGCTTCTTGCTGTACTTTTGAATAGCTAATCGAGGCATTATCATTGGACGCGCTAAATTAACTAGAAATGCATTTGATATTGCTAATGTCAATTTTAAGTTTTGCTATGAGAAAATCTCTTATGCTGAAAATGGCATACTAGTGTTGGATCGATCAACTGTGCAAAACCTACCCATCCTTTTTCTAGAAATCTTCTGCACCCTGTTATGTTAATGATGAGGACATCGTCAGCGATTTCGACACGTGTACCATCGGAGACGCCGGAGATCGACGGCCACGATCAAGAGTTTTTATTTTGAGTCATTTCATGTAGTAGTTTATTTTATTTTTTCAGTTTTTACTATTTTACCCTTATGGGGTGGTCATTTGAGATTGTAGCCCCGAGGGCATTTATGTCTTTTAGTTTTCGTTTTATTTTGGCATATTTATAGGAGGCCTCATGCATTGTACTAGATGATGAATTATTGAATGAAAAAAGCTTGTGCTTGTTTGATCTCTTAGTGAGTTCATGAGGGAAGCCCGAGGAGGGTGATTGCAATACCCGTCAATTTTTGGAAGAGTCCAAGATTCGCAATTCTTACGATCTCTTTGTGAGTTCGTTATTTTTACTTTTATCATATTTGTTTCTTCATTCCTCCATCTTCAACTTCCGGCGTTCTTCTACATCTCCACCACCACCCCACCTCCGAAATACCACCTCTAAGTCCATTCGAACTCCACATTCCCAAACACCACCCGCCGGCCAGCAGCCCGCCGGCCACCCATTGGACCCCTTGCCACCGACCCCCTCTAGCTCTCCCCTTTGAATTTTGAATTCCCCTCTCTTAATGACTTTCCTAATTAAGTTATATTAATTTGGAAAATTAATTAAGAGGAGTTACACAAATTTGAAATTCAAATCTTCCCCAATTGATCACTCATCTATTTGGAAATTTCCTATTTAAAAAAAATCTGAGAATCAATTTAGATTTTAATTAAATCCTTGATTAAAGTTGTGGTCCCCACTCTACTTATGACAATTGTGCTCTCCCCTTTCTTCATGTGGCCGGCCCCCTTTAATTGGTTTTTCTCTCTCCCAAATTAAATTAAAAGCTCCACCAAATCAGCCCCAATTACCACCTCAATTAACGCTCCTAGTCATTAATGAATTAATTTGAAATTTCAAATTAATCTCCCTCCAAAATCACTTGGAGCTGAATTTAAAGCTTCCCGTAGCCCACCCCATTAATTGTCCTTAAATTAATTCTCCAATCAAACACCTAATCTCCTGCAGCCTTAACTGCCTTCTCCAAGCCCCGTCCTCATGGATTTTCCCCATTCCTAAAGTTGCTACGGGCTGTCCAAATCCTTGGACAGAACATGCATGATGTCCAGAAATCCTAGACAACTCCATTGCTGTCCAGGAAAAGTTCACTTGCTGTCCTGAACTAATTCTAGAATTCTGGAAAGATTCTAGTGGCTGTCCCGAACTTTTGAATCAGGAAAACTGCTGTCCTGCTCATTCGGAATTTGTCCATTGCTGCCCAGAATATCCCTGTTGACCCCTATACTTCAATCCACGCGATAAAAGACCCAAACTTGTGAATAAAGCAATACGCACCTCAGCGATGCACGTCACTTGAAGGGTCAAATGACCTCTGATTGCCAAACAGATAGTGGCATTGCGATCAGAACATTGAATTCTATTAGGTCGAGGCCCATCGCAGTCAAACCGGATGAGATCATCCAAAAGGGACGACCGACACCCAAAATTAAAATATGGCGCTGATCAAACAACATCGAATCGACAAACGGATAGCACCGTTGCGTCCGGAATGTCGTCGCCATTAAGATTCTACATTTTATTTGATCAAATTGAATCATTTGAGATAGTGTCGCAAATTTTAAAGATGATCTAAATATGATGCAAAGGTTCGCGTTACGAGGGAAATTAGCCTCTTCGGAGACGACATGAAGTCCGATCGACAAACGGATAGCTCCATTGCGTCCGGAACGTTCTCAACATTCAAAATATACATCTTTTGTGATTAATTGGGATCAATTGTAATGTTGGCAATGATCCTAAGATAATAACACACATATCGAGGAATTTGGCCCTCGATGTCGCCCAAACGATTTGAAATGGACAAACGGACAGTGTCATTACGTCCGGAACATCGTCTGCATTCAGAATATATATTTTATTTAATAAATTTGGATCATCTCAGATGTTGGTGAATTTCTAGGCGATGCAAATATGATATTAAGGCCTGCGTTATGACGGAAACGAGGCCTCGACGATATTCGAGCGACGTCCGATTGACAAACGGACAGCGCCATTGCATCCGGAACGTCGTCGACATTCAGAAAATATATTTTATTTGATAAATTTGGATCATCTGAGATGGTGGTGAATTTTTAGGTGATGTAAATATGATATAGAGGCTTGCGTTACGATGAAAACAAGGTCTCGAAGGCGCTCGGACGAAGTCTGATCGCAAAACGGACAGCGCCATTGCGACCAGAACGTCGTCGGCATTAAATGTCTACATTTTATTTGATCAAATTTGATCGTTTAATGTGGTGTCGCAAATTTTAAAAGCGATTCGCATATGATCCAAAGGCACGCATTACAAGGGAAACGAGGCCTCGACAATGCTCAAACGAAGTCCAATCGACAAACGGACAGTGCCATTACGTCTAGAACGTCGTTGGTATTAAGAATATATATTTTATTTGAATAAATTGGATCGTTTGAGGTGGCGTCGTAAATTTCAAAGGCGATTCAAATATGTTGCAAAGGCACTCATTTCGAGGGAGATTAGCCTCGACGATGATCAAACGATGTTCGATTGCAAAATGGACTACGTCATTGGGTCCGAAACACCGTCAACACTATGAATGCAGTGCCAATTTATTCGAATGAGGTTTTGCGCGCAAATCGAGACATAGGCATTCCGAAGGAATTAAGCCACCCAAATGATGTCCGATGGTGAAACGGACTGTGTCATTGCGACCGGAACATCGACAATACCCTAATTCCACTATTAATTTGTCTAATTCTGATATTCGACGAAATCGACACGAGTTTCAAGGGGATCGCACATATTTCGAGGAAAATGCACTCGAATTGAGACGTCGTTAAGGAAAATTATTACTGTGTTATTATTATGACTTAGCTTAATGTTAATAATAATATTTTATTATTAAATATTATTATTAATATGATTAAAAAATGGAAGTCAAATGAAAACTCAAATCGAAATTAATGCATTAACCTTATTATGTCGAAACCTTGTCTCCGTCGAATCCTGCAACGATATCCAATGAAATCCCTGAAAATCCGCTGAAATGAACCTTAGACAGATGCCTCGCTTCTTGCAATGCAGCCCTCGTCATTGAAATAAGGTGTAAAACGAGTCCTTCAGCGCTACTGTTCGCCCACTTCATGCAAGCCATTCGTTTAAACTCCACAGAGCCAAGCCTTCTCCAACCACGTCCCAGCTGCAGGAGCCGTGCAAAGATCCACTTTCTCTGATCTTTGCTCTTCCGAACTCCTCTTCCACTACTGTAGCCGATCTCCTCACTTCCTCTACATCAAAACCGAGCTCCAGCTACCTATTTGCAACCTCCATGCAATCCCGACCAGCCTTCAAGCCTCTGTAGACCGCATTCCATCTCTTCGAGATCCGAATCCCATCCCTCTGTCTTTAGACGAATGCTTCCTCCAAGGCCTGATTTTGAGCCGATCTTCCTCTTAGCAGCCTAACCTCTCATCCACGAGTAACTCCAATCTCACATGCAGGCCCATGTGTGGCTTCTTCCCTCTTCTATTCCCACATAGCAGAACAAATCGAGTTGCAAAGTCAGGATTCTCATCTGGTCAAATCATCTGAACCTCTTCTCCACTTTGACGTCCAAGCCACACTCAAATCTGTACAGTCTCTCCCTTCCTCCTAGGAAAGTTTCCCTTCACTTCAAAGCAGCTCGCACCACACTTCATTCCCATCTTGAGCTGCTGTACCACTTGATTCCTCTTTCCACTTCATACAAAACAGAAATATTGAGAAATATCTTAAGGCTTCCTTCTCCACCAAACAGCAAAGTTCAACTCTACTTCTCATACCAAATCCCATCCATTTGACCATTCCAAAGCCCATTCCTCCAAACAGATTTCTACAAATCTTAGCCCACCACTTCCATAACCTGTTGTAAAATATTTCCACTCAAACCTGTTTCATTCCATTCAACCCAAGCCTACATCCAAACAACAAACTTTTTTTTCATATTATATTCTATTTTATTTTATTTCTATTTCCTGTTATTAGCATAGATTTTGTATTAGTAATACTATCAGCATTGTTAATTACTAGTATTAGTTTTTGTTATTTTTATTTATCATTATTGTAAAAAAAAGAAGAATGGAGTTTTTAGAAAAAAAAAAAGAGAGAGAGAGAGAGAGGTTGTAAAAAAAGAAGAAGAGAAAAGGGAGGAGTTCAAAAAGAAAGAAGAGAGGCGTGGAGTGCTTAAAAAAAAAAAAAAAAAAAAAAAAAAAAAAAGAGCTTTCAAAACAAAAAAAAAATGGTTCTTTTCTCGATGCTTGCAACGGGCCGGCAAACCCCCAAGGCGCTCACGTAGCGTTGAGGGTGGGAAACCGGTGCGATGCTTGCGACGATTTAAGGATCCCTCTTCAATGCTAGCAACGAGCCGGCAAACCCCCGAGGCGCTCAAGTAGCGTTATAGGGCGGGAAACCGGTGCGGCGCTTGCGGCGAAGGGGATAAAAAAAAAAGTGTTTTTATTTTGTTTTATTTTTTTAAATAAGTACCCCCGAACGCCCACGTGGTGCAGAGGGGGGAAATCTGTGCTTATTTCTAACATCTGTTTTCTTCTTATAATAAATAAACCTAAAAACCCTTAAACGCTCACGTAGCGGGCGGGGATAAAAAAAATACAAATGCGACCGCGGTGTCATTTTGACATCTACCTGAAGCGCTCACGTAGCGTCGAGGGGAAGGTTGCCTCTTGGTTTTTCCCCTAAACGGGGGAGACGCCGGGAGGCTGCCGAAATTTTGATTGAAGATTCAAGGACTTGGACAAAATTTGGACATATTGAACTTGAACTCGGACTGAAACTTGTACTCGGACTTGTGCTTGGACTTGAACTTGTGGACAAAATACAAATGACTAATTTTGAACTTAATTAAAATAAAATTGAAAAATATAAGATTTGAACTTACATTTGATTTGAAAATCAAATGATAATAACGAAAAAAATACTTGAACATGTTCTTGGACATTTGAACTAAAGCAAGTTGGACCATATGGAGGACTTTATTTGGACTCAAACTGAAGTGAACTTGAATGTGGACCGAAGCTGACAAGAACAAGGGATGAAATTGAACTCAACATGAACTCCATTTGAACTTGGTCTTGAATCTTACAAAATCACATGGAACTTATTACACACAAAGGATAATAAATTGAAGAAGATTGCTTGAGCATTGAATGAGCAACAATAACTCAAATGCCATAAGAATGTGTAATCTAAAATTACACTTTAATGAAAGTTGTAATTCATGTGTGAGATATTTCTCTCACAAATGATTATGTGAGATTCATGAATCAATTGATGTATAAGATATCATCCATTCATATGAATAGGAGACTTGTGTTGAAACACAATGTCAAACAATTGATGCAAAAGGTATGTTGAAATTGTCATCCACATGTAAGTCCCTTGTAGACTAAAAGCTATGTTCAAAGGCAATGTAAGTCGTAGTATCATCCACTCACAAATGATAGTAAAGGTTCATGCAAAATTGATTAGCTTGAACAAATCTATAAGAAGCATGCAAAAAGTGTTGGAATATTCATAGAGTTCACTATAACAAAGAGAAGAACGAATGCTTCTACCACCTACAAGAAATTACGACTCACCAAAGTGGATGTAGTAATACCTTGAGGTTCAAATGTAAGTGAGAACTATGAATCTATTACAAACAGATACATTGTACTCAACAAGCAAAGAAAATCAGAGGGAAGGCATAGTTTGGTTGCAAATGAATTATACAAAATCCCTAGCAGTTAAACTTCCTACCAATGATGATAGTTGGTGTGCAAATATATGTCGATCATGCAAGCAAAGTCAGGTGGAATTCAACAAATGCAAGTACTTATGAATTATTGTATGAAGTTTGTTATACACCCAATATTTTGCCTACAAATATGGATGAAGAAGTACAACAAATGCAAAATCCTTCAAATCGTTGTAGAAGGTCCTTCATATACAAAATATAGAAGAGCTGTGATAAATAAGAAGGCCCTTCTATAACATAAAGATCTGCAATACATACAAATCCTCTATGAATACAAATGTATGTACAACATCCGTCCATGGGTAGATGCAGAAAGACTTCAGTAAATGCAGTATCCTGAAGTCGATTTTAGTCCGTGAAAGAATACATCTACCTGCCCACTCGCAACAATGACGGATATACTACCTGAGCCAAACAATTACAACGAATACAAGCATCTACGAACAAAGGCAGGAGATTAGTTAGTGCACTATGACCCACCTACAAGAATCAACAAATAGTGCACGACAGTCTACCTGTACGAAGCAGCGAATAATTCTATCCAGAAGCTGCTACGCCACGCCACCGGATCTGCAACATTCGTACAAGCAGACAGAAGGCGTCTATTCCAAGAATACCCCCGCACGTGCACTATAAATTGTATACACATAGGTACACTAAAAGGGGTAAAAATAATTAGAAAACCCGCATGGGCCCCGGCGAGCGTGTTATTGGTACACACGTGACGTCTAGGGATGCTGCGCGGGTTGACAAGTGAATTCAGGTTCGAACCCGATCCTCCTATACGGATTAATAGGAGTCGACAAGGTTCGAACCAACAAATAAATATGTGGCCGTGGCAATCAGAATATTTATTTTAATACATTCATATTAGGCCTTCAATGCCTAAAATCAAAAGAATTCACTTTCAAAGGCTCAAAGCCTATAAGAAACCCGGTCCTCTGTCGACAGCCCGACAGAGTGACAAGGTTCAATCCATAAAGAGAAATAACCCCGAATACCCCGATGATGGCCGTGTTGAATGCAGATCTCAACCGGAGGGGTTCCCAAATACTTTCAATTATCTCCCAAATATCCAAAGTACATTTCAAATATTCCATAGCTCCACCCAAAATACCCATAAAATTCCAAAAATATCCAAAATCCCAAAAATATTTAAAATGAAATAAAACCATCAATCACTTAAAGCAAAATCCATCCACCCTCCACAACAGTTTGCCGAGGTGGACAAATTCAAATAAACTCTAGCTCACAAAGAGCCAAATGCCTAGTCGAAAATATCACTAGGATCCATTCTCAAACAATCTCCTGCCAGTAAGGACGTGGTACGTGTCCTCTAACCGGTAGTTTCGCCGCCAAATGGCACTGCAGGTAAACGGTTATGACCCGGGGCCCTCTGAACCGAGTGGTTTTGCCGCCAAATGGCACCACAGATAGCGGTTATGGCCAGAGCCAATACGTTCCTTAATGGCGTTAAATCCTTGAGATATGAATCAATAGGATATAATTGACAGGGCACAAAGCCCTCTGTTAGCTAAGGTGGATTCAAATTTGTCCCCTTAGACAAACATTCAACCCCGGTCTACAAGGTACCCTTGGACGAAGCAACCCATGGCTGCCGACAAGGATCCTTCTGTCAGGTTGGGTCGACTACCTCCTCTGACTAAGTAGACCAGGGACCACGATGGCCCGGGACGACGGAACCATGGGATCTTGATCGGGTCTATCATCCATTCCCCCACCATCCGCTTTAAGTGCATGATGGTGAAATTTCTATTTTAAATATCAAATTTTTCTAAACCTTTCCAAATACCCAAATTCAAACTCAACTCCTCAATTTCCAAATCTAAACCATTGCTGCTACTATATGCCAGATGACACGTATTTCTATACGTATCTGATTGACGATTAGCCTTAATCGAAAGTTCTCTCTCGTGATCGGGAGGGGTAATTAACTATAGGGGCTTGCGCCTATAGGAAACCAGAACTCAGATCATAAAGTCCTCACAAAATGAGGGCGAAATCTCTGGGTAGTGTCTTATCTACAAACCCATCTGCCTTCCAAAATTTACCTCGGAACTTAATTCAGTTAAAACTCCCTCGCCGAATAAGAAGAGCGAGCGGAGGCCGGGGCCGAATTTTCGGAGCCCACAATCCCCAGTCACTGTCCAGAAGTATCATGCTAACTAGTCAACCCGTGGATTACCCGCCTTCGGCTACTTCTCCAACGGACTACACTTTGGCGCCATTTGTCTCTTAGTGGCATCGCTCGGTTTGCTCTCAATCTTTCTCCGTTAAAGCTCCACCGTCAAGAGCGTGAGTGAGGGATCCAAGGTGAAGAGTTATATTTGTTAACCGTGGATTATTGTTTCTCACCATAACATTACTCTCTATTTATATGTTGTCAATTTGATATTGTCCAGTTAATCTAGTTGTAACCGCATGCCTTACATAATTTCGACTTGAGAATTCTTAAAACCTAACTTGGGCAAGCATTAATTCTATAACTAGCAAAGTTTTAATAATCTTATATTAAAAATCCCCAAGCAGTTCTTGTTTCCATGCATATGTTTCACATCATATTTGGTATCAGAGCATGGCTAGCATGCTTGACTTGTGCTAGATGCATCCTAGGGTCTAGCTTCTCATTGTAGTTTGAAATTTGCATGCATATCAATGCGTAGATAGGACATTTTAACTGTTTCACTGCTGTAGTCGTAATTCCTGCATGCATTCATTAAGGTTTAAGACGTTCTAGGTTGTGTAAGAGTGCTGCCATTAAACCTACCTTGTTTCTAATTAATTAGGGCAACTATACCTTTGAGTTTAACTGCTGTCCTCACTGTTACAGCAGTTGTTAGACATTGTTTAGTGAACTTAAAGACTTTGTTTAGGTGCTGTCCACTCCCTCGGCCCCTTCCAAACACCTAGACAACGTATTCAACTGCTGAACTTTGCTGACCTGAATTTTTCCTGCACTATTTAGGGACATTTAGGTGGCTCTAAACCTTTAACAAGTTGCTGTCCATCCTTCTAAACCTGTCCCTAACACTTAGCCAACTTGAGTCTTTGTGCTAGGTTGCTGTCCATAGCATTCCAGAAGCCTTTAGGAGCTTAGTTTTAGAGTGTTTTGGTGCTGCCCTTCTGTCCTTAACCTTCCCAAACTTATCCTAACACCTAGACTTCTTCACCAACTGTTTGGTTTGCTGTCCAAATATTTTCTGCCCCCTGTAGTGAATCTAAGTGAGCCTAACTTAGTGTCCAAATGCTGTCCCTTACACCCAATCATCCTTGAGTGTCACTTGACGCTTCCCAATGGACCCGATAAGACTCCAAAAGAGTTTAGATGACATTTTTAACCTAGTGGGCAATATGACTAGAATTATGACGGAGAAACCCGTTGACTATCCTCACTCTAATTACATGCCCCACTAAGTTTATCGCCCGAGACCTGAGCCTAGGCCTCCTCCTAGGCCTCCTCAACCTCACTTAGAGTTACCATATCGTCTGCCTACCTTTGATGGTTCTTTGGATCCTTACTACTTTAGGGAATGGGCGAGACAACTAGATGACTATTTTGAATCATGTCATATCCCTGAATCCCATCAGATTAGCATCGCTAAATCTCACCTAAAAGGTCGAGCTCTTCAATTTTGGATAAAATTGGAAGACCATAAAGAGTCTCATGGTGAGTACCTTACTTGGAAAGACATGAGACGAGAACTTAATTTGAAATACCGACCCTCTACTAGTGACCGTCATTTAGGGCATTCCCCTACCTCGTTTGCTGGGACAAACCATGGACATCACGGTAGTCGAAACCACCCATCATTTAGTAACATCAAGGTTGCTTCCCCACCCTGTAGGCCTTCACCTAACCATGATGGCCGACCCTCTATTGAGTCTTCTGATAGATCAATCTCTTATGACTCCCCATGTGGACCTACTTCTAACCATCCCAGTCACCCTTTAGCCTCCCCAGTCCTTGACCCTACAAGTATGATTATAATAAAGGAAGACATTAAGAAGAAGAGGTTCCCTGAACTTGAGACTGAGTGCATCAATTTCGTGGATGCTAGTGATGTCACTAATGACGAAGAATTCTTTGAGGATGGAACACAAGTGGTTGAGTCAGACTCTCGGCATGACTTGAACCCTGAGCTAGGAAGGTTGGAACCTTTAAACATCGACACCTTAGTCCACTCTGATCCTAGTCTCATCGAGGATATTTCTTTGGATAAGGTTTGCCTGGACGATAGTAATATGATCTTGAAAGAAACTGACCTGACCGTGAACACACTGAACTTAAAATCGGAAGATTCTGATTTAATTACTGAGATGACTCTGAATAATTCGGATTTAATTTTGAATAATTCTGATGGCAATGTGGATAATTTCAAATTGGAAATGAGGAAATTGAAGTTACTACCTGAATTAAATCTTGATTTAAGTGACCTCGGATTCATTGATCTTAGGGTTATAACCAAACCTGATCCTTTTGAGGATAGTAATATGAGCTTGGAAGATAGTAATTTGAATATGAAAGATTCTGAGCCTAAGTTGAATCCTAAACATCCTCTTGTCTTATTGGAATCTATTCTAGGAGTTGCTCCTTTAGATGTGCATTTGACAGAGTATACCTCTCTTGATTGGACTTATATCACCGACCTTAGTGTTAGAGAGAGTCGTAGCCCATACTCTCAGGTCACATTTCTAACTGTTGTGCCCAATTCTGTTAGGGAAGCCCTACCCAGTCTCTTGAGTCCCATACCTGCTAGTCACTCTTTGGGCTATCCTACTATGGTAGTAAGTCATGACCCATCGTATTATCATATTCCTGATTCCTACATTATGCCCTCGATATCCTTGTCCTTCCCTAGTAAGGATATTCTCCCTCCTAGTTGGATGACTTTGATAGATCACCCTACCGTCGCTAAGAGACTGTCTGTGACCCGAGCTGAGACGCCCTATGGAGATGCCCTTTTAGCTAAGGATGTCTTCATTGCTCCCCCTACACCAGTTCCCTTAGACCGAACACTTTAGACCCCTCTTTTATGACTCGTCCACCTGTTATAGCTACGTGTTCATGTGAGTTCGTATGTTGTGTTGTAGTCTGTTGTCTTCCCAATTTGTCTATGTTTAAAACTTTAGTTTGTAAGCTCATGATTCTTGTCATTCATCATGCACACCGAGTCTCTTGCATCCACATTTGCATCTCATCTTCAAGAACTGCAGAAGGATATTAATAAAAAGAATAACCAAAGCAATGCCAGTTATAAACTTACTAACGATCTCAATAGACGGTTCAAAGTATTTGATATTAGAGATTTTGTATTGGTTCGGATTCGTCCGGAGCGGTTCCCACAATGGACCGTTATAAAGTTATATGCTAGAAGCGTTGGACCGTTCAAATAACAGCAAAAAGATTTAAATAGTAATGCTTATGTGTCAGACCTTCCTGAAGGTTTTAACATTAATCCTATGTTAACATCGAAGATCTTGTAACCTTCGAAGGTCCAGAGTGTAACCCTCCTATTCCACGAAATAGTGAGCCTTGTGTGAACCCACCTGGTGAGAACCCCAGCCTAACTCCACTCCCAAAATTGCCTAATTTACCCAATACAGAGAAGATTGAGACAATACTTAGTGATGAACTCAAATTTCCACTAGAGACGATGGTCAACAAAGGTATCTAGTTCAATGGGCAGGGAAACCGGAGACGAAGAACACATGGGTTGATCGTGACAAGCTGCAGCGAGTGGACCCCGACTTACTAGAGTGGTACAAGAGCTCCATATATGATTACTCGACGGGGTCGAGTTTTCTCCCACCTGGGGAGAATGATGAGGACATCGTCAGCGATTTGGACACGTGTACCATCGGAGACGCCGGAGATCGACGGCCACGATCAAGAGTTTTTATTTTCAGTCATTTTATGTAGCAGTTTATTTTATTTTTTCAGTTTTTACTATTTTACCCTTATGGGGTGGTCATTTGATATTGTAGCCCTGAGGGCATTTATGTCTTTAGTTTTCGTTTTATTTTGGCCTATTTATAGGAGGCCTCATGCATTGTACTAGATGATGAATTATTGAATGAAAAAAGCTTGTGCTTGTTTGATCTCTTAGTGAGTTCATGAGGGAAGCCCGAGGAGGGTGATTTGCAATACCCGTCAATCTTTGGAAGAGTCCAAGATTCGCGGTTCTTACGATCTCTTTGTGAGTTCGTTATTTTTACTTTTATCGTATTTGTTTCTTCATTCCTCCATCTTCAACTTCCGGCGTTCTTCTACATCTCCACCACCACCCCACCTCCGAAATACCACCTCTAAGTCCATTCGAACTCCACATTCCCAAGCACCACCCGCCGGCCACCCATTGGACCCCTTGCCACCGGCCCCCTCTAGCTCTCCCCTTTGAATTTTGAATTCCCCTCTCTTAATGACTTTCCTAATTAAGTCATATTAATTTGGAAAATTAATTAAGAGGAGTTACACAAATTTGAAATTCAAATCTTCCCCAATTGATCACTCATCTATTTGGAAATTTCCTATTTTAAAAAAATCTGAGAATCAATTCAGATTTTAATTAAATCCTTGATTAAAGTTGTGGTCCCCACTCTACTTATGACAATTGTGCTCTCCCTTTTCTCCATGTGGCCGGCCCCCTTTAATTGGTTTTTCTCTCTCCCAAATTAAATTAAAAGTTCCACCAAATCAGCCCCAATTACCTCCTCAATTAACGCTCCTAGTCATTAATGAATTAATTTGAAATTTCAAATTAATCTCCCTCCAAAATCACTTGGAGCTGAATTTAAAGCTTCCCGTAGCCCCACCCCATTAATTGTCCCTAAATTAATTTTCCAATCAAACACCTAATCTCCCGCAGCCTTAACTGCCTTCTCCAAGCCCCGTCCTCATGGATTTTCCCCATTCCTAAAGTTGCTACGGGCTGTCCAAATCCTTGGACAGAACATGCATGCTCTCCAGAAATCCTAGACAACTCCATTGCTGTCCAGGAAAAGTTCAGCTACTGTCCTGAACTAATTCTAGAATTCTGGAAAGATTCTAGTGGCTGTCCCGAACTTTTGAACCAGGAAAACTGCTGTCCTGCTCATTCGGAATTTGTCCATTGCTGCCCAGAATATCCCCAGTCACTGTCCAGAAGTATCATACTAACTAGTCAACCCGTGGATTACCCGCCTTCGGCTACTTCTCCAACGGACTACACTTTGGGCGCCATTTGTCTCTTAGTGGCATCGCTCGGTTTGCTCTCAATCTTCCTTCGTTAAAACTCCACCGTCAAGAGCGTGAGTGAGGACCCAAGGTGAAGAGTTATATTTGTTAACCGTGGATTATTGTTTCTCACCATAACATTACTCTCTATTTATATGTTGTCAATTTGATATTGTCCCGTTAATCTAGTTGTAACCGCATGCCTTACATAATTTCGACTTGAGAATTCTGAAAATCTAATTTGGGTAAGTATTAATTCTATAACTAGCAAAGTTTTAATAATCTTATATTAAAAATCCCCAAGCAGTTCTTGTTTCCATGCATATGTTTCACATTAGTTAAAATGGGGCGTATTCCATTGTTGGGACTGTTTCTATGGCATGTTTATGTGTTATATCAATTTTCGGTATTGGACCTATCTTCTATGACCCATGGTTGGCACTGTCTTCAAATTCTAATCCATATCAGTCTAGAGCAGAAAAATTGACTTCTTGAAACCATTCAAGTGCACATGATTGCAAGTGCGGTTGCTTTTATGTTAGCCTTTGACAAAACTGATGCATATTGAGACTTCTGAATCGTAGCTATATGATAGCCATTGACAAAACTGATGCATAATGAGAATTATGAATCCTAGCTATATGAGATAGTCTTTATGAATCCTGATTTTTCATTTATTTTTGTTGATTGTTGCATTAAATTATTAAACCTTTTAAGTGCAGATTCTTTTTTATCAACCTATATCCATATTTTCCTTAGGTCCATCTATCTTCCTTCATAGTCCTTGAATACTAATGTTTTATACTCATTTATTGGGTGTATTTTATATTTTTTTATTATGCAGCCTAAACTACATAAATCTACTTGTTACTATCTTATCTTAAATATATCTCACTTCGATCATCTGCTAATTCAATCTCTTGTTAATTTATATTCTCTAATTTTATCACACATCTATCTCAATTATCATATTAGCAACGGGCTCAACTTGGTTATCAACAGCCTTTGTACTACTCAAAACTCTAAATCATATAACTTAGTCAACCTAATTACGGTTTATCTTATTTACATTAAAATATCTACCATTCTCACATTGCTTAATACTCTTGAGAAACTTCTTCATTTAACCATTAGCCTTAATTTTAAAATTTATATCCTTATATACATCTTCATTATTCTGAAAAATAAACTCAATATACTTAACTTTATCACATAATTTTTACATTGTATTTTAATGATATTAGCTGGCAATTGTTAATGTCAGAATAAATAGATTTATATATTCTATACTCAATATTTAATTTGCTAATCATAATTCATTTCCCTCTTTCTCATTACTCTAATTCTTTGTTTGTTTTAGTAGATGTCTCACTTATCATAACTGTATTATTTGTGAAAAAAATATATATCAATGCCTTAACTTCAAATATCTTTTCTAAGCATTCTCATAAACTATATAAAAAAATGGCAATAGAAAAAAGTGAACACAAACCCTTGAATTCCACCACAGACCAACTATCCCTAGCTCCTCCCTAGCTTATTCTCCCCATGGCTCAATGGCCTCCGTCAATGCCTAACACCTCGCCTAATAGTTGGGTCTCCCTCTTCCCACTAGCTATATGCATTGCACATGGATGTATCGTCATTTCTTTGTGTTAAATCAATATTATAACATTCCTATTGTAATTATTTCTATCCTTGATTTTCAGGTCCTAATTTTTATATTTCACATAAAAATGCAACTATGATTGTATAAATTCAACAGATATGTTGGATAATACACTCAACAGAGCTTTAGTCTTCTTTTTTGTTTTTTTTTTGTAGGAAAACATATGGCTTTCTTGTTTTTGTGTAGCTTTGGAGTGGTCACCAGTGAACATGGGTTGGGAGTGGTCATCAGCATTGGCGTTTTAGATGTTATAGCATGTTTGTGGGATGGAGGAGGCTGTTGATGAGGCTTTGCCAGTATTTGTATTGGGATTTGGCATTTGGAGTAGAGTTGAGCCACGTCGACCGACAATAATTGAGAGGAAGATAATTACCGCCTATGTTAATTGGCGAAAAGAGGAGACGAATTGCCATCAAAGTCGAGTGAGGGAGCAGGTCGGCGATGATTGAAGATGGCATTGTTGAGGAGAGCATGAGCGAGGTCACACCGAGTGGGTGAGGAAAGTGTGTGAGAGATAGAGTAACTGGTAGAGAGTGTTTGTGCATATGGTTGCGTGAGAAAGAGGGGAAGATATAAGCTTTAGCGGGCAATTTGTATGAGAGAGTCCTGGGGAGATCGAACATGCTGAGGCGTGTGAGTATAGAATGTGAGTGGATTTGGCAGTCTAGTGATTGGTGTGGTGGGTTGATACCGTAAGCGAATTAATTAAAGGTTCCACTTGGCACAAGGACACAGTATACGGTAAAGTGGACATATGTTGAGGGCACATCAGATCATGAAGAAGCAGACATATGCACATAGGAGAGACATCCAGTTTGGAGTTGGGGATAGGGTATTCTTAAAATTGTGACCCTACAGATAGAGAATAGTGGCTAACTGGAGGAACGAGAAATTGTCCCTGAGATACTTCGGCCCCTATGAGATATTGGAAAAGATTGGAGCAGTAGTGTATCGCTTGAAGTTACCCCCGACCGTCACCATACATCTAATATTTAATGTGTCAAAGTTGAGGAGAGCTCTAGGGGAGCATGCAGTTGATGCAGAGTTACCAACAACACTAACAAAGGAGTTGGAAATGTTGTTGGAACCATTAGTGCTAAAAGGGGTGAGATCAGGAAAAGGGAGGAGTAAAGAAGTGTTGATTAAATGGAGGGGCCCATGGTTTAAAATTGCGCAATATGAGGCTTGCCTTGAGGCCCGCCTTTGCACAATTCCAGTAAAAAATGCCTCGATATTTACGCCTCGAGTTTTTTTTATGAGGCTTGCGCCTCAACTTGGTTGAGGCCCGCCTCGCCTCGCCTCACGCTAGATATATTAAAATTTACATAAATCTTGAAGTAAATATCCGACATTGGACTCTATAGGAGAGGAGGAAGGGGAGAGAGTAGTTCACCATAATGATGATTCAAATGAAGAACCCCTTAGTGATGATAGTGCTAATGACTTATGAGTTCTTATGTGATATGTCATTGCTATTTATTTTTGGAAATCGGAATTATATATTAATGAAAAGAATATTGGGATTTCGGAAAGATAGAATTTTGAGTTGAACTATATTTCATGTTGTCTTATTATTGAGATATTTTGATTTCACTTCATATCTTATGTTTTTTTATGTTTTATATTATTCACTCATTAGTATATAACAAATTTATCATTTTATGTTTACGCAATATTTTGATTTTGAGGCTTACGCCTCAAAACGCCTTGAGGCTTACGCCTTGAGGCTTACGCCTCGCCTCACGAATGAAAAACGCCTCAATACCCGAATACGCAATTTTAAACATTGGAGGGGCCTACCCAACTTTGTTACCACTTGTGAATCGTATGATAGGATAGAGCATCAATTTCATTCATTTCACCTTGAGGACAACGTGAGTCTTTGGGAGGGGGGTAATGTTATGAACAGGTCCCTCCTGGACCGGTTCATGTGTACAAGAGGAGGGGGGGTTCAAATCTAGGGCCACACAATAATGGAGGCATTGGTTTATGAGGAAAAATTTAAAAGTTAAGGGTTGTTTAGGCATTAATGAATTGTACTTTTGCTTTAAGTAATTTTCTTCTTCTAGAGTTAGGTTTTATCTTGAATTTAATCTGGAATTTGGGATATTTGTTTTGGTTTTGGGCTCTAATCATTGGCTAGAGATTGGAGAGTTGAATCTTCCTCTCGAATTGAAGATTCATTGTATCAGGTTGTTTCTTCTCATCTCTTACTTAATCCCAAGTTCTTGTTTTTGCTATTTCTCTACAAAAAATCATCAAAAACTGTTGGGTACTTGCTATTTTTTTTTCTGAAATTCTGCATTGTTTCTTTGTTTTTTTTATTATAATCTATCAATGACATTCATATTATTTTGGTGGCATTTGTTTATGAGGAAAATTTTAAAATTAACGGTTGTTTAGGGATTAATGAATTGTACTTTTACTTTAAGTTTCTTCTTCTAGAGTTAGGTTTTATCTTGAATTTAATCTGGAATTTGGGATATTTGTTTTGGTTTTGGGCTTTAGTCGTTGGCTATAGATTGGAGAACTGAATCTTTCTCTCGAATTGAAGATTCATTGTATCGAGTTGTTTCTTCTCATCTCTTACTTAATCCCAAGTGCTTCTTTTTGCTATTTCTCTACAAAAAATCATAAAAACTGTTGGGTACTTCCTGATTTTTTTTTTAAATTTTGTATCGTTTCTTTGTTTTTTTTTATTATTATCTATTAATGACATTCATTATTTTGGTGTCACATGCATGTTTTTATATTTTTGCAAGTGTCACATAATTTGGAAGGAAAAAAATGATCTGATAAGTACGTGAATTTGTCATGTCAAATGGTAGGTGAGTGGGGCAATGCAACCTTAATGGACAGTGCAACCCAGTAGAGACAATGTAACCTTGGTATGAGATGAAGCCTATGTGTTATAATATGAAGCCTACAAGTGACATAAGCAGTGAGACCTTGAGTGCCTACGGGCTGTAGACTTAGATCTAACCATGTGAACATGACACTTTCTAAAGATGAAAAGAGAATTTAGAGATGAACTGAAATTTATTTCCGATTACCTATAATAATGTATGAGGTACTGTTTGAAAAATAATTGATAATGTGGGATTTACTGGAAGTGTAGGTTATAAAAGGCGAAATCGGGAATCGAGGCATTTTTTCTAAGCGAGGCGAGGCGTAGGCCTCAAAACGATTAAAATAAATTAATTTAAAATTATAAATAATGACAAAAAATAACAAAATATTATGTCAACTATGAATTTGAAGATTTGTTTCAAGATAATATTACTGGAATACATGATTTAAAATAAACTCACTTAAAAATAAAACATCCCCTTAGGATTAAGACCTAAAGCAGACTCATCATCACTTTGATTGTCTTTAGAAGAATCTTCATAATTAATGTCAAAGTCATCCTCAAACTCTTCTTCATATATAATATTTTTTTCTTTTATCTCATATATCAGTTAATATTTCATTAGCTCTGAAATGAAACAATAATAACATACAAAATAATTTATTATATTTAAGAATACCTTTGAATTTTTTTGAAGCTTCAATCTCACTTTGTTTTTTTTCTTTTATATATTTGGGTAGTTGCTTCATTGTCTTCTTCATTAACATTAGTTTCTCCTTCTGCTTTAACTTCAAAAACATCAGCATTCTTAGGAGTAACTCATTCATCATCAGATTGTAACTCATCAACAAGCAAAGGGTCAATTTCATCCTCAATATTTCAATGATTCTGCAATTTGAGATGTCTATCTTTCAGTTTTTTATTAAACATAACATAAACTAGTTTATTCATTCGATCTGCCGTCAATTGATTTCTTCTCTTTGTATGAATTTGATTGAAGATGCTCCAATTACGCTCGCATGTAGAAGCCGAACACGTTAGGCTAAGAACTTTAACTGTATAAGCTTTCAATTCAGGAACATCATCTCCAAACTGAGTCCACCAATGTTCTAAATGATGACAAACATAGTATTTTATGAATATTGGTTGAAGTACAAGACTTGAACATAAATATTAACATTAAAATTATAAATACACAAACTATAAACATACCAAGAGATCATGTTTTGAAGCATGCTTGTGCTGCTCTAAATCCAAACATTCTCTTCTTCAAATTAAAATCCTCAAGTTAATCATTCACTTGAGGTAGTCTTCTTCAGAAATGAGTCTATCCATACATGCATACAAATTAGTTTTCACCTCTTTGTCAATATGAAAATCCTTATCATAATGAAATTGAGGGTTTACATAGTACGCAACAGCATGTAAGTGTTGGTGTAATACTGTAATTGTCGATCACACTTTTCATCTATAATATCTCATATTTCTTTGTAGGCACTTTCTTGACCTCCCAATTCTTTTGCAATGTCTTCTTTAGCCATATTCATTGCTTCATAAATAAATCTCATAGCCGGTGCCCTCTCACCATCAACCATTCTAATCACCTTAACTAATGGTCATGTTGTCTTCAAAGCATAATTTGTACTGCACCAAAATGAATCGTCTTTCATAACAATCTTTTTAACTTGTTTTTCTTCTTGTTTTTTGGCCCATGAACTTTTATCCCACTCTTCAGAAACAAACATTGCTACCAAAGGTTGTCTTAACTCCTTGAATCTCTGCAATGTTAAATATGCATAACAAATCTTGTAACAGCAAGTCTAATAATTTCCTTATCAGTGAATTTTCACATCAAGCTGAGTACCCAAGAATGATTGTATATAAACTTACTAACGAATTTGGCCTTTAATATGGCTGATTTATGTTGTGGCAACTGTCCCAACCTCTAAAGTATCAAGTCAATACAATGTGCAACACAAGGAGTCCAGTAAAGATGATGTCCATTAACATTCTTCCTGCAGCTTTGTATGCACTTGCGTTATCAGTAACAACCTGTACTACTAAGGTATCTTCCACTTCCTCCACAACTTCATCCAACATTTTGAACAATAATTGTGCATCCTTGACAAAGCTTGAAGCATCTACTGATTTGAGAAAAACTGTTCCATATGGATTGTTGACCAAGAAATTAATAATACTTCTATGTCGAATATCTGACTAACCATCTGACATTATTGTCACTCCTGTCTCAATCCAAGTCTTCTTAACATCATCCACCATTTTTGAAGTTGGCTTAACCTCCTCATTCAGCATCCAAGTCCTCAGCTCATACAAGCTTGGAAGTTGTAGTCCTCTTCCATAGCTTCCAATAGATCGTAACATATTGATCCATGATGGACTCCTAACAACATTAAATAGAATCCCATTTTCATAGGTGAATCTGACGATATCCAAACAAACTCTATTCCTGAGTTCTTTTGTAGCTGTAGGAGGCTGAATATCCTGAGTATTTATGTTTTCCTCGTTATCAATATTTAGCATAAATCTATCAATGGGCCCCTGACTGCCTCGGTCAGAAGAAACTAGATGGCTTCCAGTACTGGAACCTTCATGTTGTGATTCATAGTAAGAAGAGTTTCCTATTATCTGTTTCATATTTCTTTTTGTGACCTCCTTCGTGGTGGCAAACTTCTTTAAGTAATCAATACATTCTTTTTTCACTTCATCAGGTACTTTTGCACACGGTCTCACATTGACATGAGTGCATGCTAGGTGATCCTTCAGCCTCTTGACACCACCCGTAATGCGCTTCTCACAGAAATTACATTTCATGTAAACATATCCCTTCTTTGCACCTTTGCCTGGCACTTCAACTTGAGTGTCATATTTCTATGCAGGATCTTTCCTTCTCGCACAACTAGTCATACTAATAATAGATAAAAAAGAATAAGTAACATCAAATACAAATTATAAACAATTACCACAATGAATTCTTATTTTATGACACTAAGTCAAATACAAATACAAATTTACAAATCTAATGTAGTAGTAGTACAAATGATGACATATAAAAGGTTCTAACTTGGGACTCTATCAAGACATCGTATGCCAAACATGATTGGATTGTTGAGAAATGAGATAATTTTCTTAACAATCTATTCATGATCTTTTCTCTAACATGTTTGAATAGAATACCACATGAATTCTTATTCAAGTCCCTGCTAGATTAGTCACACTTTAATTTTTTAAAGCCAAAAAATCTTTGAGCAATAAAACTTCCTAATCTCATAATTTGTTTGCATCATCACTCCAAATTTTATATGCCAATTTATCAAGCAAATAAGCTTTTCTAATAGACTAATACTAATAGTTAAAGCAAACGATTTGTTTAGATGGCACTTGTTAGGGATGAATTCATTAAGCTTAAGAAGAACAAAAGGGATAAAAAATAAGAAAGAAAATTAAGAGTGAAAAGCTTATTTGTAACCAATCTAATCACATTAATAAGCATCAGATCTCAAGACAACAAATGAAAAAAAAATTTCTTAATGTCACTGAACGATAGAGGCATGAAGAAAAACAGGAACAAGAAGCTTACATTCGTCTCCAGTAGCCTTCAGGTACGTTGAACACGAAGTATGTTGAGCACGGCGCAGGAAGAAAACAGGGAACGAACGACTGAGAGCGAAGTTGTTGAACCTGAAGTCGTCAAAGTCCTCGATGCCGTCGAAGTCATGGATCTCGTCGAAGTCGAAGTTTGTCGAACATGACGTAGGAAGAAGAAAACAGGGAACGAAAGTCGTCGAAGTCGTCAATGTCGTCGAAGTCGTGGATCTCGTTGAAGTCGAAGTTTGTTGAACACGACACAGGAAGAAGAAAACAGGGAACGAAAGTCGTCGAAGTCGTCAAAGTCGTGGATCTCGTCGAAGTCAAAGTTGAAGTCGTCGAAGGCGTCGTTAGGAAAAGTCGGCGGGAGCAGGGATCACACGACCGAACGGGAGGAAGAGAACGAGCAGGGTTCACACATTCGATCAAACTTTGTTGTCCAAGTCGAAGGAAGAGAACGAGCAAACGAGAGAAAACAGGGAATGGACGAGAGGGAGTGGCAGAAATGCTTACAAAACTAAGAAGAAGCCCTATGCTCTATTTACGCATGACTGTCGAACAAAATGATTCGAGGCAGCGCCTCTTTCGCCTCGACGCCTCGCGCCCTGAGGCGTACGCCTCAAATGAAAAAAGCGTGCGCTTTGTCCGAACAATCGAGGCTTACGCCTTAGTCCGCCCAGTTAACGCCTCGACTCGAGGCGCGCCTCAAGGCTTCCGCCTCAAAGGCTTTTTAAATGGTTGGACTCCCATGTTAAAATACTACTATCATAATATAATGATATTAAAATAACATTCTGCATATCTCTCATGTGTAACAATATTTTCACATGTTGCATTATAATCTACTGTGTATCATTACTATTAAAAGATTATAGACAATTTTCTTTTCTTCATTTGCTTGTTGATACGCAGGTAAATATTGTGTTTCATATACTTAAATATTATATTAAAATTGAATATCTTTTTGAGCCTCATAGTTTACCAGATTTTTATTCTGGCTTTTGTTACATAAGAGTAAGGATAAGGTGGAAGCTGACTAGGCTCAAATCAATTTAAAACTATGGTTTTATAGTGGTATGAGAGGAATCTTGAACACGAGTATGTGAACTATATTTATGAAAGATTTTTTGGTGGTTAGTTACTTTGTAATTATGTACATACGATGTAAGTGAAAAAAAAAATTGAATGCTTCCATTTTATAGACTAATGTGATGAAATGTGATCTAAATAGAATAAGGGATGGTTATGACTTTGGTCATTTGAGGAATTGTATGTTTTCTCTATTGTACCCTACGTGATTTGGTGCGGGGCGTCATGGGGCATGATAAAAGTGGGATCAGAACAAGAGTTAAGATTATGAGGATTTAATTGCCTAAGCTTAATTGGATTTAGTATTTTTAAGAAACAGAATTGAATCTAATATAATTACTACAAAGCTTAGTTCAGACAGAGTAGTGCCCTTAAGTTAGTGGTGATTCTAAACCTTGATTTTGCATGCATTTAGCGTGTAAAATTAAAAGTAATACTATATGTATATGCAAACGGTTATATATAAATGCAAATGATGAGAATGATGATGTAAATGATGGAAAAGATGCAGTTTTTTGTAAGAACCTGTAGCACCTATTATACCCCCAGCGGTTATACTAGTTACACCTATAGCTCCAAGTAGTAGTGTACATACAGGTGCAGGTGCCAATGTCAGTGTAGAATTAGACAAACATTTAAAGGCCTTTGAAAGTTTTAAACCACCTTTATTTAAAGGAGTAGGCGCCAGAGCTACTAATGATTGGATGATCGATAGTGGAGAGGGCAACACTTGGAATAAAAATTGAGAATAAACCAGAGAAGCTAATTACCTAAGAAGAATTTGAACAAGTCTTCAGATATTAGTATGTCCCTCCATCAGCAAGATAAGCAATGCAGGAGAGTTTCGTGAATCTAACTCAAGGATCCAATGTTGTTATTAAATATGAGGCATAGTTTACATCTTTGTCACGATATGCTTCATAGCTTATCAATACTACTGAAAAATGTTAAATTATTGAAAGACCTCAGAGATTCATTGAGACAACATTTGATTCTTCTGCGCATTAAATATTTTATTGAATTAGTTGAAAGTGCTAGAGGTCTAAAGCACAATATGGAAATGATAAGGAAAAAATGGGAGACTTGCAGCAATAAGAGATCATTTAACCTCAAAAGTAGTCAGTCTAAAAAGCATAAATTTCACCAGGGTCAACAACAACAACATGAAGTGTCCCATTTGACACCAGCTTGCATTAATTGTGAAAAATCACATCGAGGGAAATAATGTCTACTGAATTCAGGGAAGTGTTATATGTGTGGGGAGTTGGGTCATATCAAGAGATATTATCCAAAAAATATTTTGAGAGCTAGAGAACAAAATGGCATTCAGAGGGTAATGCAATATAGAGGTGTTATGCCACAATTGAGCAATCCTGCCTTTAAGATCAAAGAAGGAGCATCTGGAGACACTGTGAGATTAGTACCCGCTCGAGTTTTTTTCTTTAACCTCAAGAAGCTAAGGATTCTTTAGAAGTGGTGACATGTACGATCATTATTTCAGATTTAGTAGATGGATTTCTTTTTTATTCATGACCATTAGACTCCTTTATATATGGGAGTTTGAAGTAGTTTTGAGTATGAATTTGTCAGTAAAATATTTTGCTACTATTGATTATTAGAAGAAAAGTGTTAGATTTGATTTACCTGAAGATGAGGTATTTTACTTTTAGTCCGAAAAAGGAGTAACTTCAACTTTCATTAAGTCTAGTCAGCTGAACAAATGTATGAAAGCTGGTGAATTTATTTTCTTAGCAAAGTTAGAAGCTAGCAAGGAGGCAAATAATGATATAAATTCTATTTCTCTGGTGAATGAATTTGTTGATTTATTTTTTGGAGTTGAACAATTTTCCTCCAAAGAAAGAAATAGAGTTTATTAATAAATGTTCATCTAGGAACAATTCCAATTGGAAAAAAAATTTCCTTACAAAATGGCAACGAAAGAGTTCCGTGAATTGAAAAGTCAATTATCAGAATTGATTGAAGGATTTTATGAGACCTAGCACATTTTTTTAGAGTGCATTGATTTATTTGTTAAGAAAAAGGATGGTTCGTTGTGGCTCTGCATTGATTACAAGAAATTAATGAAGTTGACAATTAAAAACAAGTAACATCTCCCTAGAATTGATGATTTATTTGACCAGCTAGTAGGTGCTTCTGTATTTTCAAGAATCGATTAGAGATGTGGATATTATCAAGTGAGAGTGAAAGAAAGTGATATTGAGATGACAATTTTTGGTATCATATATGGGCATGAATCTTTGGTTATGTCATTTGGACTGAAAAATAATCCTGTCATATTCATGAATATGATAAATAGGATCTTCAAGCCTTGATCAGTTGTAATTGTTTTTATGGATGATATATTGATTTATTCTAAGAATGATGAAGAGTATGCATGTCAATTGAGGATTGTTTTGGGTTTAATGAGGCAACATTAGAGTTTTGGTTGAAAAAAAAAAAAGTTGTTTTCTTGTAGCACATTATTAGTGGCGAAGGCATATAAGTAGATCAAAAAAAGTGAAAGTAGTTGTTAAATGCCTAAGACCAACTAATGTGATTGAAATAAGAATTTTCTTGACTTAGCTGGTTATTACAGAAGATTTGTGAAGGATTTTTCTCAATTTCTTTATATGTATTCAGGTTGACACAAAAGGATATTAAATTTGAATGGACTGATGAATGTGAGCAAAATTGTCGGGAACTAAAGAAGTATTTAACGTTTTTATAAGTATTAACAATTCAATTTGAAATTGAGGGATTCCAATTATACAATGATGCTTCTTTTAACAAGGTTTGGCAATGTTTTAATATAAAATAAAAAGGTGATAGCATATGCTTCTAGACAATTAAAATCCTATGAAAACACATAGTGGGATGAAACTTTTGATACACTTCATACAATAACAACAACAATAAACTTTTATCCCACTATTTGGGGTTAGCTACATGAATCCATTTTCTATGCTTAATTTTTTCATATTTAACTAAAATTATATCATCTTCACTTTCAATGAATATAACTTGATCAAATTTTTTAGATCTCTTATTTTAGCTATTTTAAATATCTTCTTTTCTTTTTAATACCAATCTTATTACATAATTTATCAAAAGTTGTAGGTTTTGCTTTACTCATACTTTCTTTTCAAGTTTTTTACTTTCTTATAATCATACAAGTCTAAGTGGTATATAATTTTTTTTCACATTTTAAAAGTGTAATTTTTTCTTGACAATCCTTTGTACACCAGCACTCCAAATCTCTCAATATCAGTGTAAATTTTATTTTTAAATTCTCCCAAAAATTATATGATAAGCCTCTTAATAGAACTAGTCATTTTATCCCACATTAAGTATAGCTCAATTAAAGAATTTCAATTTATCTTTCTTAGCAATCTATCTTGAAATAGTAATAATTTCTCACCACTCAAATTCAACCATCCTATCATATTGTTATAATTATTTTTGGTTTCTATAAAATTTTAAAATATATATTTATATCTATTACTCTATGCTATTTGATCAGGCTTTCTACTGAAGTTATATTATAATCTTTAAAATAAGATTTTTCAACTTCTTCAAATAAGAAATCTATTTTGTGACTTATATTAGGAAGATAAATATTTATCTCTCATTCTAGCTTTCACATTAGCCCAAGATATACGGATTTCTAAAGTCTGTTCATTTGAATTTTTAGGTCTTTCATTTGGTCAAATATCTTAGCTAACTTGTGACTTGATCAAATTTATCTTCTAGATTTTAGATTTTTTTTTTCCACTCGTTTTTTTTTAATATACCATATGTTCAATTTTTTTTTTTTTATACATGTGTATGTATACATAACCATATGTTCAATTTGTTCCACTTGTTCATACAATCTTTCATATTCACCTAATCACGTCTTATATATCAAAATTCTTGAAGATATGAATGCAAAGGCAAGCACAATTGATGTATGCAATGAACTAACAAGATACTTGTACTTGCAATATAGAATTATTTTTTATTTCAATTTTCAATTGCATAAAATAATTCAGATATAAAGAAATCGATTCTGCACAAGATAGAGTCAGATAATTTTCAAACAAACCTACTAGTTGATCAATTAATTGCACGCAACCTACTATTCCCTCAATTTAGGAAATTAAGAATCCTCACTATTTACCAATTAACAAAATATAAGTACTCAACTTGTAATGTTAACAATAACTTACTGTAGACCACGATCAAATGCTGTTCTTGATTAAGTGTCTTAGTGATTCATTAACGGTTATCTCACACAGAAAATTAGAAGTCTAAACATGGGCTTTAGGAATTATTCATAATTTCAATAATCCAAAAACCAATTCTGCTTATATATGAGGCCCTACTAAAAAAAAGAAAACCCTAATTTAGAATAAGCAATCCTTATCTTTATTACTTTTCAATTTAACTAAAAAATCAATAAGAACTGTGAACACCATTAATTTCTGCCTTTAGTTAAAATTTTGATTTAGCGAATCAAAGAAACCATGCATTGCCATTTGTCATCTACCTGTACTTCCTACTTTAAAGATGGACAAATGCCAACAAATTACAGGTTCTTGAGACTGCACAGCAGTCAACTACAATGCCAGCCCTCTCCTCCAGTGTTCCATATGAGGAGATGAAGAGCCAGTGTGAAGCTCTTGTGATTGGGAAGCAGCAGAAGATGTCAGTCCTCCGAAGCTTCAAGAGTCACAGAGATGACTCGGAAATAAGCTTATCAAATGATAATAAGAATCACCTGTCAACCAAACCCATGGCAAGTGAAGCTAAATATTATCCAGAATTTTGTTTATTATGTCTTAACCATTTCTCCTCTAATTTCCAGCTTACGCTGCAACTCGCTGAGGCCGACCATATATCATCAGAGGACATTAAAAGTTCAATTACAAAATCTATTGAGACTGAGCAGCCATTTAGGCTTCCACCCTCAAGCCCATATGACAAGTTTCTAAAAGCTGCAGGATGGTGAGAACTTAAATATGTTTGGCTCTAAACAAAGGTAAGAAATGAAGTTTCCGATTTGCTTGGCAGTGCATTCTATTTTTTCCTATAATTTGCACAGCTGTTGCTGTTATTTTAATATGATCAAAACGATTATAATTCTCTGAGAGGTAAATAAGGACTTTGTTGAAGGGTATTAGTTTTATTTCTTAGTTCTTTTTGTATGTCAGATGATCTGATAGTACAGAAATGAGTATCTTTTCAAGCGAGTAATGATTTGAATTCCTTCAAATTTACATTTACACAATTCGAAATGTTGATTTGATTATAATGCTGCGGTTGTGACCGTTACTTTTTCAATTCAGAAATAGGATCCATCTGTCCTCCAGGGCTGATAAATTGCATTGAAGTTTCTATATGTAAGTTTTATTTATAATTCATTAACATTTTATGTTGAAGTGCTTAAATAGATGCTTCATGATATTATTTATTATCCTTTATTGTATTTTGTTTTCATCTTTTAGAGTATTGGCTTCCTTTCATCTGCTTGGTGTAAAATGAACTTGTTAAGAGCTCAAATTAAGAGGAAAATCATTAATGTTATGGTCCTTAAATGCATCTATGTTTGCCTTTTTGGAGAAATTATTATGTGCGATCACTGAACCGGCTGGAGGCGAATCAGAATGTGTCATGTCACCCGGTACATAATAGTACACAGCAAAATGGTGATGTGGCCATCCTGATTCGCCTTTGAATGGTGTCTGGTGATCGCACGTAATGATTTCTCACCTTTTTGGAGGGATATTTAGGCCAATTAAGGCAAATTCACACACATCACATAAGTAAAACTCGAGCTCAAAACCTTTTGATTGATAGCTAAAGTTTCAAACCAACTAACCAAGATGAGCTTTGTGCTTGCCAAGGATGTGTCTAAAGTCCGCAACTTCTGTGGATTGCGTGTGACCTCCCCGTGGATTAATTTTAAGTATAGGTGAGATTCCACATTTTCTAGATAGCTAAGAGAGTTACCCATTTTTCAAGGTTTTCATTCAAGAGAAAGATGAACAGAGAATTCTAGTTCAAGTTCTCTAGCGTTTAGATAAAAATTTGTATATTTGAGTTCTGACATTTTAATTACCTGAAAAAACATTTATTACAAAAAATTTATTACAAATATATGTTCATGTAAAAATGTATGATTTTCACAACCTTGCAATAAACTTAATTTTTCAAAAAATTTGAATCCCCCTCGCTAAAAGAATAGATAACAATTTTCTCAGTAAGTTAAATTCGAAGTACTATGCAATAATTAGTAAAAAAACTTAGAACTACATGAAAATTTAATATTTGATAAAATTATATAAATACATAAGTTTCTACATCCTTCCCTAAAATCAAGCCATAATCAAAGATGAATGGCAGTCTTTTTTTTTCTCTCTCCTCTTCAAGTTCTCTCTCTTCATGGAACTTTTATTACGTCCGGTGAACATACGTAGAGCTACGTTTGGCCGGCACTAAGATCGCAGGCACAAAATGAGAAATACCGAGCAAATAACGAACAATACCAACAATAACGAGAAATACCATTATGTGAAGACAAAATACCGAGTAATCACAAAAAATACTGAGTTTTTTTTCGGTATTTTTTTGGATTACTCGGTATTGATCTTCACAGAGCGGTATTCCTCGTTATTATCAAACAATACATAGCAATACCGAGCAAAAATCGAGTAACAATCCTCTGACCGAACGTAGAGTTACGTCCGGTCATAGGACGTAATAAAAGTTCCTCTTCATGGTCTTCAACTTCTCTCTTCTCTCTCCTGTTGAACTTTGAGGGGTTATAAATGGAGGAGCTTCAATATAACTCTAATCACCTAGTAACATATGGAGGAAGTCATCCATTTAGAAACACCAATATCTTCTATTTTTTATAGACTTCATTAATTGGACATTCTTGTTTGCATCATAAATGTAGATTTCTTCATAGTGATAATTAATCCAAAATATTCTTATAATGAAAAATATTCAATTTTTGGCTTAGGAAGTAAATTTTGAGTCTTTTACGTGTAAATTCATATGTAATTAAATTTTATAAGTATGTTAGGAGTTAGAAAATTCTCATGGTGCATATTTATGAAAAACACAATACAAAATTATGAGTATATTAGTACTATATTCAATGGTTGGATTTTAAGAAGTGAGACTACTGCACTTATAAGCTATATGTTGATGATATGTTGAATGGCTTTTCAAAATGAATGGTATATATATAGAAAGTTCAATAATGAAAATGATGTGTGGATAAGAAAAATCATGTCATGTGGTTATGATAACCTATATGAATACGGTGATAAAGATAAGTTCGTATAGAGGTAAATGAGTCCTCAAAATGATCCTCAAATTAATACAATTGTGATAACCTATCAGGCATGCATCATTATAATAGTTGTCATCTAAAAAGCAAAGGAATAAAAAAATTAGACCAAATATTTAAGATTTATTTTAATCTTTTTAAATATTTTTTTTTATTCACGTCAGTATAAGTTATATGTTCAACAAGCAATTTGCTTGCCATACCAGTGACAAGTTGTCCATTAAACAGATGATTATTTATATTTTAAAAATTTACTTTTAATATATATTTTTAATAACTAACTTATTTATTATATCTATTTTTAAATTCTCTCTCTTATTTATTTGTTTAAAACATCAAAAGATAGTATGATATTCAGAAAGATTGTCAAATATAATTTCTTATACATAGAGTGAAAGAAGATTATCACATAATTGCAAGAAATATAGAAACATTTCAAGTACCTCAAATACACGCAGGTAAAATAAAAATAAAATGGATGAAATAAGATTTTTCTTCTTGAATCACATTTAGGTTTCATTTGGAACAGCTTTCTTATTACTTTATTTTTCATATCATAATTATAATTTTTATTAGATTTTTTTAGCAAAAAAAAATATACTAAAAAATTACTTTATATGTATCAAGTTTACAAAACAGTAAGAAAATCATCCTAAATGAAGCCTAGGCTTCCAGCTTCATTTGGGACAGCCTTTGTACTACTTTATAAAGAAAGCAACTTTAGTAGAAAATTTTTTTTAAAAAAAATTATATTAGAAAATTGAAACTCTACAACAGTATAATATTCAGAACTGCACAAAAGATCGAATAAAGCAGAATTTAAGACGCAAAGACTGCCTCAACTTTCAGATTTTGAGTCCTTAAATATGAATATTTATAACCAACTCATTCAGACCATATACTGTCATGGTTAGCTTCATATCCCTACAGCAAACATACAAAAGGTGGCAATAAGACAACCAACCGTGCGCTGAATCAATAACAATTTGCGTTAAAATCACTGGCTTCAATAGTTTTAGCAAACCTGAGAAGGAAGATGGCTTCGCCGCCATGACCAGTAATTCGATCGAATTGGATCGACAATCTCAAGTACGGAACAAATGGTGTTTGCCAAACTGGAGGTTGAAGATGATTCAGGCACCGAGGTTCTCAAAGCCTCGACGGCGCTCACAAACTCAGTACTTGGTTGGAAGCCATGGCAAAGAAGCTCTAAAAGCAGACTCAAAGGAAATATGATATTGTGCTTTGTTTTCAACACTTGGAGACAAACGCCTGAGATCTGATTATTGCATATTAGAAGATTGGGATCACCTTTATATAAACCTCTCAGGTACCTCCAGGGGCTCTCATTCTCTGGGTTGGATAAGATGGCTTCAACTGCATAACTCACCTCAGATTCACGCATTGATTGCAAGCCTCCCAAAAGTGGAGATCTTGTGATGACAAAGTACCTCTGGTCCACATAAGGGGTTGATAATGATTAAGAATATGTTTCCCACGAAGAAGAAAGTTGGGTAATTACTAGAAGTTATATATTAACGTGCTGCATCCACTGAAAAAAATCGCATAAAGAATACTTCGTAATTTTTGTTATAGGACAAACAGATTTAACATTTCTTGAAAATAACCACAAGCAACTCTTGAATTACATGCTTCTTCAATTAATTAAGCAGCAGAGCCCTGGATTGGGTACCCATACCCACACCGGGTATGGGTACGCCCATGGCCTTGTGGGTGGGTATAGATGGATACTCAACAGGGGATAAATTGATTTACATTGCTAATCACTAATCACCGTATATCTTATATTACTGCAATCCTCACTATATAGTGTGCAGCACTTCACCACACTGAGACTATGGTAAATTTTGATATGCATCTTGTAAGTTTGCAATAAGAGCAAATGGAAGCAAGCCTCAAGGCCATCAATCCGTGGCAGACTTATCCTGAAAGTCACCATAGGTGGGTGTGGGTGGGCGAAGCCCGTCCGAGTAAAGCATGAGTACCCAATGGATATCCAACCAGGAACCCATTTAGGGCTTTGTTAAGAAGTAGGGATAAATTAGCAATGTATTGGAAAAGAGGAAGCATATCTAGGCATGAATGAAGGATATCCTGACATCTTGAATTAATTAAGCAAAGAGAGATAAAGTAGCATTGTATTGCAAACAGGAAGCATATATAGGTATTGACTGGGATATTCTAACAAGGTAGGGAAAAAGAAGGCTAATGGAGAAAGGGCGGACAAAAGTTACAGAAGTTGCCACTTATCTGCAAAGTGGAAGTTTGGGGTTGCTTCCTGAATGATAAAAAGAAAAGCTACTTCTATTTCAAAGAGCGAGAATGTGTCGGCCTTCTTGTGTCCACTCAGTTGATACCAGTAATTAAGGTTACCATTGTTGCAAGCGACTTTGCTTTTCGCTGCAGCGCTCAGTGGGTTTCCTAATTGTTTATACTTCTTTATTAAGTGGACAACTTTGTTCAAGAGCAAGGAAGGGTGAAGTTTAGGTAGAGCATAAAGTAAAAACCCTTCAAATGGATTAACTCTTTTCAAAATTGCACACATCAAGTGCTTATGATTCAAAAAAAAAAAAAAAAAAGGCAAACACCAACTTTTTGTTGCAGAACTATATTTGTGAAGTTCTAAGAGCTGGTCTATGCTTCTTGACCGTGCAGAACGGATTTAAATTGGTCTTTTCAATTGAATTGGATATTCCTAAATCCTGATAAAACTGATAAGAAGCAAATCAAGATAGCAAAATACTTGAACAAACACAGCACTCACAATACAGAACAGGTCTTGATCTTCCATTTTTTCATCAAAGTAACATGTTAGCTCCCTTAGTGTCACTATATGTTTGAAACTGAATGTTTTGCACCTTCCAAGTTTAAAGATGCAAATGGGATGTTGTTGCAGGCAAACTATGGCAAATAAAATTGTTGAAACCATAAATAAATACCTGATTCCATGCCGAATTGTTAAAGATGTCATCTTCAAGCAATTCAGTACAATAGTCGAGCTCATTTTGCCACCCACCTAGTGCATCAAGAACCCACTGCATGCGAGGGTGCAACCAACTCAGCAATCTCAAAGTGAGAGCAACTGGGAGTTAGACTCAAGTTGTAAGAAATGGATGTTCTATTCTTACACTGGGTTAGGTAAAAAATTGTGCAAAACCAAAGTTAATACTGATTGTCTATCCTTGTGTATGAATTCAAAATACAGGTAGAAATAAGTCATGAGACTTTTTAATGGACAAAATGAACTAATTATCTCCACAGATTCAAAGGAACGGTCTTTTTTCTTATCAAAATAATTCAGTTCAATGCCTTGAAAACAAAACTCACCTGTCTATGAGACCAGGCATGATAATTTTTAGCATCAATAGCAAATATCCTTTTAGTAAATTCAAGCTCCTTCTGTGCAACTTCTGGACCCAGCTTCTCAGCAAGCCATCGTTTATGGTGCCTACATTATAAATAAAAATATTAAAGTATTTTAGGGTTGCAGAAGTTGATGCAGTCTGAGATGTCTATTTCAACTCATCAGTCTCTAGTTTTCACCTCTGTCAAAGTATTATTATTTAACATATCATATCTATCTCATTGTCCTTATTTTTCATTTGTTATCTGTCAGAGGTAAAATAAGTATTCGTAATTGTAGACATGCTTATCATTGTCCTTGTTTTCAGGGTTAGAATGTCCATAAATTTATGATTACTACTATAAACGGAAGGAATTGTTTGATGATGATTAACTAATTAATTAAGAAATGACATTTGTTACAGCATTCTATCCCCCATTTGATCGCTATCCTTTTTTCCAACCATAGGACTCTTCAAGCTTTCTTTTTCTCTACCTCTCACCACTATTCCTTTGGGGCATTTTAATGTAGAGAATAATCTTAATGTAATTTGAATAGAAAACCTTTATGATGATATCCAAAGCTTTATGTTTTTTTCTTATTTTCTCGATATTAGGGAGAATTGTAGCTTGAGAGAGATTACCTTGAGATGCATACAATTTGTGTAAGAGATGGGGGCATGAGGAAAGGGAGAGAGTATCTTAAGATCAAAGAGAATATCATGAGGAACAAGAGACTTACCAATTGGGAGAGATGAGAGCGAATAACCGAGAGAAAGTGTTTACCACATTTTTTAATGAGGTTGCTTAGTTTTAGTTAAACATAGTCATTGTTCTAGCTTAAGGCCAACCGTACAAGTTATCTTAGGAGGACTTCTTTGACCATAGTTAGGCCTAGAATTTACCTCACTTAGCCTTAGGGAGCTATAGACTTCTTTAGGAGTTAGTTTTAGGTGCCCTAGCCTTTCTAGGGGTCCTTTGAAACCAAATTTTAAATCCCCTTTAGCCTAGTGGTTCCCCATGGGAAGCCATTAGCCTAACCTAGCATTGGCCTAATAAAAAGCCCTACCTTAAGGACTTCTTGGTCTTAAGGAGATTCAATTGAACTCTAACATGCTCTTAAGAGTTAGTAGTTCAATCACAGTCGCACCCAATACCAAGGCACCTCACTAGGAATCCAAATCCAATCAATTCCAACCGAATTCAAACCCATCTAAAATTCATTGAAACCCATAGGAATGTAATGATCAAATGCCCTTTTAATAGGATGAGTTGGTTCATTGTATATCATACTTTAGCTAAGTCATTCTTAAGGATCCTTCCCTAAACTAAGCCAATCCAATTCAAACTTAAACCACATCCTTAGGGTGCATAGACCCTACCTAGGACTTGTTGGTACGCTTAGATCAATTTCATCCAAGATGACCTAATAGATGCCTATGATCCTTGGTGTCTACCCTAGACAAAGTAGAAATCACATTAAACCCTTGCCAACCTTGTAAGCCCATTCGCAATAGGTTGAAATCAAGCTCAAGAAATCCAAATTAATCATATGGAACCGTTAAAATTAAGTCCACTCTTGACCTAGACCAAGGCTAGGAGCTTCAAAGCATCCCTACATATCCATCCTAGATAATGGACCCCATTAAATCAACCCCAGGTCAACCACAAAACCATTTTGGTTAAGTGGGTTTCGGTCAAACCCTTTGACCCTAGGTCAAATGGTTTAACCCATTTAATTCTTTCATATAAAAATTCTAAACTAATCCTTGCAACTCAACCGTAACTTTGGTTCTCAAATGACCTTGGCTCATTCCTTGGTCATTTAGAATCATGTTGGACCCAAACCCAAACCTCTTAGGCATCCATCAAACTCATTTGACCAAATGAACCCAAATCGACCCATTAAGGCTCCCTTGGACCCAAACCTACAAAATCAACTCCAATAGCCTTGCCATTTGGCTAGCCATTACCCAAAGACCGAAGGGATCTGCCCAAGTTAGCCCAACCAAGCTAAACCTCAATTGAACCAACTTAAGTTGAACTCCAAATACATCAAACTAAAATTAGGCTAGGAGTATCCAATCCTAAGCCCTAAACTTTTATCCCTAAACACCTTGAGTCGATCACCACCGTCTCTAGCCATTTGAGGTGCAATTCACCAGTAGTATAATCAAAATGTCTACAGATTGCCAACTTGGTAACTTGAACGAGCTCCAGCTATCAAATCAAAAAGTATCTAACCATCCTAACAAACTAGTGCATGTGGCGACACCCCTATGTTATGTCATTAACCGCCTCAGCCTGATAATTACATTGAATGCCACTGGTTTGGTCAATCAAGCTCTACCCTTGGCCTATAAATAATTGTCTGCTCAAGCTATATTGGTTGTGCAATCCAATCCTCCACCCCCAATGCTCAGGCATTCATCCCTATACTCTCCGAACCCAATTAGTCATTCTAAACCCAAGAACTACCAAGCTCTGATGACTTTAAATCAAAGAATTCAACAGATTATACATACCTTGCTAGAGGAAGCAATTTCTTTGTGTTGAATGTACAAATATTAACAAAACCCAAAACAAGAATAAAAAAATAAAATATAAGGAAAAAAAGAGAAAAAAAAAGTATGTATTCAATTCAGCAGCAAATCTGATCGTCTTCTAGAGCACTTTTCTACTCCAACACTTATCTACTACAGTGGCTATCTGCTACAACATTTGTCTACAACAATAAAATCAAATTCATTTAAAACAGCACACTCAAATTCATCTACAAAAACAAACTCAACATCATATACAACAACATTATGCATATAGCACTATTTTTTGTGCGTGTATAAAGAAGAAGGCATTATTTTAAACACTAATAGGTTTAAAAATCACCATCTATGGTATCATAGGACAAGGGGTGTCAATAAATAACCTAGCAAGACATGAATCTAAGTCGGAAATTTTAGGTTTGAGTTTATCGATTAAATTTCAAATTGGATTCAGGTCTAAAATCTTAACCCGATAAAATTTTAAATTGGGTTTGAATTGACATGCAAATCCAAAGTTGACCTGAATATTTATTCGGCTTCGGGTTAAACATGTTGTTTTCAATTTAAACAGGTTTTGTTTGGGTTAAATGTTCTAAAAAATATTGCATAATCCATATAAAAAACAAGTTGAGTTGGTTTGTATGTGTTCAAGTTAAACATTTGAACTCATATAATAAATTGGTTGGGTTTAGGCCAAGCATATTTGGGTCAAGTCGACAAGTTCAAATAAGAACCAAATGTCACCTGCCAACTCAATTTAGCACCCCCATGTAGAATGTTAACCATGCAAACTTTCTTAAGCATGAAATGCCTCCTACGAGAGGGAGACATTGAGAGGCTACAGAAATTTTTAATAAAAGGAATAAAAAATAACAAAATTAAAATGAACCGTTTGACTCAAACACATCATAAATGAACTAATAAAATATAAATTACAAAAAAGGAACATAATTACAAAATGAGAATTTCAAAATGCAATGGTTATTACTTTACAAGATTGGAACGAAGCAAGACACGGTTTACAGGGAACTCAGCAACTTGCCTACAAGCAAGAATAGAACCACTGTGTTGTTACTAAGAACCACTATGTTGTTACTAAAACTCTCAAGGGCATGCTGTGAACTTAACTGATTGTGGAAATGAATCCCGACAACTCCTATCTATAAGTAAAAGGGAGGTCCACTGTGGCGCCAATTGGAGCAAAACAAGGGTTAAATACAAGCAAACAACAATATTTTAAGCTCTAACTTATAATCAATCGCAACCAAATCTGAAACATAGACATTTAAACAAATAAAATTCAAAAACT
The DNA here is from genome assembly GCA_022539455.1 of Dendrobium nobile. Classification (NCBI taxonomy): domain Eukaryota; kingdom Viridiplantae; phylum Streptophyta; class Magnoliopsida; order Asparagales; family Orchidaceae; genus Dendrobium; species Dendrobium nobile. Next base: position 64,571,742 of record CM039726.1, on the reverse strand, counting down.
ATTTTTTAGAAATAAAAGGCAATGCTTGTACTTTAACAAAAAAATTTAATGCAAGCAACTAAATTTGAATAATTGCAAATCATGTGCAAGCATCACAAAGTAATTTTTAACTCAATTATAATAATTTGAAAGTGCAAGCACTTTGAAAATCATACTTGTCCTCAAGATATGTGCCCACCATCAAGTATGCATAGTTGCAAGCACATCCATAAGCAATGCCAATACTAAAAAGATTCAAGACAAATTTTGAAAAATGGCATGTGTATATCTTTCAAAGCACATCAATTCACTGACAGCAAACTTTTATGCATGGGCTCTAATAAACTTATCCATGTATTAATCTAATATCAGAATGTTATACGCATAAAAACAAGCAAATTCATCCGCATATGTCCCAGCAATATACTACACGCTTAGACTTAATGTAAGATGATGCCGCACAGACTGAAAAAAAGGTCAACTCAAATTTTCCCCTTACTAAGAACTCGCAAACCCCGTTTTGAAAAAGCAAGCGACTATTTTTTAAATTCATAAGCCCTCTTTCAAATTCTAAATCATCAACATGTTACCTCAATTTTCTCAGGTGGATTTCCCTGTCTATAGGGTAAGATCATAAGTTTATTCTCCAAGTTTGATCCTCCAATACATTATTAGTGAAGTTGACAAGCTTATAAAAATTTTTCAAAATCAACTCTTACAAAAAGAATAATTTAACCATTGCTCTCGGTCTAATCAAGTAAACTAACGTTACTGTAAAGTGGGAGCCAAATATTTGATCATAAAAATCACATCAGGCCTTCAAAGGCTTTTAATATAGAAAACTCATTCTAAAAAACTACCTCTCGAGACTATTTTACATTCGTGGCTGGTCGTAAATTCTGTGTTCAAATCCAATCCTCTACACACAAATATTAGGGTCGACAAGATTTATAATGTGCTTAATTTTCAAATCAACTCAAATAATAAGCCAAATAGCCAATTATTACAAACTTAATCATTTTTAAGCAAGCAAATTTGATAAGGTCCGAAGCAACAAAAACAAAATTGTTCAAACACCCATATAATGAACATGATTATCAAACATCAAAATCGATGGGGTCGATTCTAAAAATTAAATTCTCAAATTACAAAAGCAAGCTATCCGATGATTGTCATCTTGACATAAAATCTCAACAAGAGGGGATCTTTATCATCAAAATACCCCCAAAATTCTAAATAAATATTTTTAGCCCAAATCTTGAGAAAAAAATAAAATTATTAAATATAAGCAAATTTAAAATGAAATATAATATTATAATTATAAGCTTAAAACAACAATTCATCTACCCTCCACAACAGTTTGATGCAGGTTATAAGCATAAAGAGCTAAAGCCATATCAACCATATCTCTAAGATCACTCTCAACGATCTCAAGCAAGGATTAAAGCATATAACCTATAAAAAGGTGGTTTGCTGCCAAATGGTATTATAAAGGTATGGTTGTGATCAAGCCCATTGACCAAGTGATTTATCGCAAAATTGCACCATTAAATCATAGCTAGAGCTCACAAGTTCTCCAACATCCCAAATCCACTAAGTGATATATCATAGAGTGCACTTAATAGAACACAAAGTCATTTATTATAAAAGATCAACTTAAAAATATCTCTTTAGAAAAATATTTACCCTAGATCTTCAAGGTCTCCTTAAATGATGCAACCCATGGTTGTCGACACTGGTTCTTTGATTAAGTTGGTAAACTACCTCAAATGACTAAGTAAACTAGAGTCTATGATAACCCAAGAAAATAACATGAGACCATGATCAGGTTCGAGATAATTCTTCACACCATCCACTCTAAGCTAATGATAGTAAATGCTCTTAATCCTAAAATTAAATTCTTGCAATTATAAGCTAAGCATTTAGTGTTTATCAACTAGCCTTATTAAAAAAAATTCTAGCAACTATAAGGATTAATTAACCATAAGAGATTTTTCCCTATAGGAATGTTGGTACTAAATCAGAAAGTACTCATAAAATTAGAGCGAACTCTATTGGTAGTGTCAGATCTACAATCTAATTTGTCTTTTAAAAATTTTTCCCAAAATAAAATTTCACAGAAGAGCCACACCCGAATTCTTGAAGCCCACATCAACCAGGCAAAGCCACTAAAGCAAGGAATTCAATCTAAATCCCTTGGATCTTCGTACACCATTCGAGCCCTAAATCTCAATCCATGGTGTGAAACTTTGTGAACCAAAATTGCATGCCAATTAAATCCAACCATAGGATAAGATCTCCTACTTACTATGATACTTCTGCAATGAACATCGCTCAAAGATCTCCTCTATTGCCTTCAAGAAAAGCCATTTGTAAGGAATTCTAGTTAGGGTTAGTGGTAGGAGCTATGATGCACCGACACTTCTCCTCAAATAGGGGTGCGGTGTCTGACATGTATCCGACACGACACGCATCCAACACTCCTCCGACACGTGTCGGATACACCGAAAAAGTATCCGATGAAAAAATATTAAATACAAATTGGACACGTGTATCTGACACGCGTATCTTAAATAATTTATGAATTTTTTAAAATATATTTTCGGTATTTAAAAAAATTTATTTATTTCAAATATAAAAACTAAATTTCTTATTTCCAATCCATAACACCAAATCAATCGGCTGCACTTAATACCCTATTTATCGAATATTCTCATTTTCATTTCTCTTTGGCAGTGACGGTATTTTCCTCACCTCTCTCGATGACTGATAAACAACATCAATGCCCGACTCTCGACGTCCTAATATTAATCATGTTAAGCACAAATTCTAGTTAAATAATTTAGTATTTTTAAATTATTTTTAAAATTATACTTATTTAATTTTTATACACTATTTTTAAAATAGAAAAACTATAATACCATGTCCAATCCGTGTTTGTGTCCTATTTTTTAATAACCGACGTGTCTCGTGTTCGTATTGTGTCGTATATGTGTCACCGTGCTCGTGTCTGTGCATCTTAGGGTAGGAGGTGACCTCAGTGCTGTCCAAAGCCATCCAACCATCGGGGCTTAAGGCGCAGATTGATATGAGTCATATGATCTTTAGACCGAATGGCTCATAGTAATCCTTAGTGGATTAGAGGGCCCCACACATCCAAAAGCCACCATACCCATCCCATTGTGTCAAGAGCAACCACCCTTAGAATAAAGGAATTAAAATTGATATATCATCAAAAAGTTATCTTGATTGGGCACGAATCTCAAGGCAAAATTAAGTTGGAAGCTTCAGAAATTAAATATTGGGCCATTCAACTCCGATTTTAGCAAACTTACAGTCGAACTGAATGACTCAAAAAAACGAACTAAACGACACCAAATTCGACCCAATTCGGGCCCAAATGGGTCCAAATCAAAGACTCAAAGCATATTTGGAAGGTTCAAAGCATAATTTGGATTACCAAATGAATTCCAAACATGACATGCTTATAGTCAAATAGAGCAACTCGACGACACGAATCCAATGAGCCCAAGATCATTAAATTCTGATATCATTAAGGCATTTAAATGACCAGTAAACATTCCACGATCAAGGGGATCAATATCAACTGTCCATTCAAACCACTCTCATCTTAACCTTGATCTTCCCCATATTTACAGGTCATGCCACTCTCAAAAAATTATAAATAAGCTCCAATTCTTGACATGAAGGGGGGACAAAAGAGAAAAGGGAGGAGGAGAAGGGAGGAATTTGGAAGCTTACTTGTCGCCGACCACCGCAGGAGTTCTTTCCGACCACCGTCAAACTTCTAACTGTCCGCCGACCACTGCCAAAGTTCTTCCCGACCAACGCTGGATTTTAGCCCATTCGCCGACCATCGTTGAACTTTTGCCCGTTCGCCGATTACTGTCGGAGTTTCTTCCCGATCACCGTCCGTTAACTACGGTTCTTCCGACCTCCATCACCAAACTACAGTCCTTGATCCTTCTGACCACCGTCACCAACTACAGTCCTTCCGACCTCCGTCGCCCGCCAACTACGGTCTTATTGACCTCCGTTGTCCACCAACTACGATCCCTTCGACCACCGTCGCCGACTACGGTCTTACTGACCTCCATCGTCCTCCAATTACGTTCCTTTTAACCTCCGTCGCCGACCACAATTCTTCCAACTTCTGTCGCCCACCGACTATGGTCTTATTGACCTCCATCATCCGCCAACTATGGTCCTTCAGACCACCGTCGCTGACTACAGTCCTTCTGACCTCCGTCATCAAACTATGATCCTTCTGACCTCCGTCGCCTGCCGACTACAGTCTTACTGACCTTCATTGTCTGCCAACTACGATCCTTCTGACCTCCATCGCCAAACTACGGTCCTTCCGACCACCGTCGCCCTCCGACTAAGATCCTTCCGACCATCGTCACCTGCCGACTACGATCCTTCTGACCATCGTCGTCTGCCGACTACGGTCCTTCCGATCACCATCACCGACTACAATCCTTCCGATCACTAACGCCAACTACGGTCCTTCCGACCATCGTCGTCCTCCGACTATAATCCTTCCGACCACCGTCGCCCGCCAACTACGGTCCTTTCGACCACCGTCGCCCGCCAACTACGGTCTTTTCGACCACCGTCGCCCGCCGACTACGGTCCTTCCGACCATCGTCGCCCTCCGACTACGATCCTTTCGGCTCACAAGCTCATAAACGAGTTGAGCTCGAGCAAGCTCGCGAGCCGGCTCGGCTCACTTACACCTCTAATTACAGATAATAGTAATAAATTAATATGAAGATATTTGGAGCTTTGGCAAGTAGGTTTTCTAATTTTTTGAGTTTAGGAGAATTTTTCAATTATTAAATTTAAATTATTTCCCAAATTTTATGAAATTGGTCTCAGGCAAATCAACGACTATGGATTTATTTTCATGAACTTTGAAGATAAAATAAACCCATTAAAACTCCTTAAATAAAAAAATTCATAAAATTCATCCTGCATTAAAAAAAAATCCTAAATTACATATAAATTAATTGGAAAATATTTTGGGCTTTGGCTATAAAGTTTCCTAATTTTTTAAGTCAAGAATAATTTTCCAATTATTAATTTTAAATAATTAATTTTTTTCCTAATCTCATGAAATTGTTCTTAGGCTCATCAAAAACTATGGATTTATTTTCATGAACTTTGGAAATCAATAAACCCATTAAAACTCTTTAAATAAAAAAAATTATAAAACTCAACCTGCATAAATCCAAAAATTGTTAAGCAATAAAAAATTCATAAAATACACCTAATAGTCTTCTTTAGACAATGCAAAATGTCATCTCACCCCATAAACCTTACAATATCTAGGGCATCTTGAATAGAAAGATTCACCCCAAGTTAAACATTGTCCATTCACAACGATCTTTAAAACACTAATAAAAAATCAAGCCCCATATGTCAAAATCTAATTAAAGGATGTTTAATATTAATCATTTGAATTTAAACTACACATAGACTAAAAATTAAACTTCTCTTAAAATCGAAGATCAAACATCACATTAGGTAATAGTGTGACACCCTCACAATCTAACACAGACTAAATGCTTAATAGGTACAAGTTTTATACTTCCTAGGACTAGGGTTTTCTTTTTCTACGTCATTGTGATATGTTCTCAGTTAAATTGGTGTATGCACCTACACTTAAGTGGTAGAATAGATTGTGGATGAATAAATGGAATATATATACTTTCTAGTACTAACTTCTATTTTGAAGGGGTATTTATGTAATTTTAACTTCCATAAATATAATTTTAGAGTAGGAAAATTATAACAGGCCTATGGGATTGCAACATAAAAAGACATACAAGGATGAGCCCTATAGTGATGTTTTAGAATCCACGATAACTTTGAAGGTAAAGCATAAAAACCCATAGGCTAAAATCCATTTTTGTAGGGAATTAGGTTAGCTTGTATTATGGCAAAGTTCAGCCGTCCTTTACATCTTCTTTTTCTAGGGTGTATTGTGGAGCCTAGACAGTCCCGATTTTTATTATGTAGTTGCTTATTGGTTACTTAGTACTGCACAAGAAATACATTTTTTTCTAGATTTTTTTCATATTGCTTTGGGTGAAGCACTTTAAAAATTGTTATGACGATAGGCTCCTAATAACTAAATCATCTATTAGAAATATGCAAACAACTAAAACCACCCACATAGCAATCAAAATAAAAAAATAGAAGCCTCTTTGTGAACTATTGTCTATTATCATTGTTTCACTAATTATTTTATCGATAAAATCATGCTTGGTAGAAATATCGGCATCAAGCAATGCTCTAGTAGATATAACATATGTGATCTTGCACCTCACATATTAGAAATAATTGCATCTCATTTAAAGACCAGACAACCAAAAATGCATTAATTAGAAGCATTACATATCCTCATGATTGAGCTGATTGGTTTTTAATGGCCAAGTCATAAGTCCCAAGTTCTAAATGAAAATATCCTAACTTATCTAGCATTGCATAAGGACTTTGATACCATGATTTTAAAAGTAATAAGATACCTTAAGTTAGTAATCTATTCCAAATGGGATTGTAAATCCAATGGTATCAGGAGTCAGGACCACTTAAGCCCTTGGTGAGATTTCAAACAATAAACCCTTTGCATTTATTAGACTTAGGTTTGAGTTATTATCCTAATGGTGGTTCTCACCTTAGTTTTAAGATAGGAGGCTAATTTTTCTTGATTGCTACATCATAAGTTCGCATCTTTTTGAGGTTTTTTTTCAATCTTGTGTTGATAAAATATAGGAATCAAATTTCTAATAAATTGATAAACTCAAACATAAGACAGTTCGGAGCTTTTCTAAGTTTCATAGAATCTAGTGCTCCTTGTTAATGTAGCTTTCCAAAAAAACAATTGATCCAAAATTAAATCAACTCCTATTGTAATTCTAAAATCAAATCCTTCTTCACAGTTCAAACTCATGAAAATATATGGCACTATTTTAGTCGCAAGTATTCTTAATAGACCACCCCTCATAGGATATAATTAATCATAAGAGTTTGCCTTTATAGAGACTATATACTTCATAATAAAAAAACCCAAACTTACTTACACCAGGTGGGGGAAAATCTCCATTAATGTTGAATTTTTTTTTTTAAATTCCTAATTTTATCTTTGAATTGATTATTGAATACTATGTTTTTTCAAGATTGTATATTAATCTCTACATAGTATTCCATCACAAGATAGAATTTTTAAATTTCCACAGAATATCATTTTAAATTTCTTTCATCATGCAATAAAAATTCAATATAGCATTCATACAGCCCCTTTTTTAAAAAATAGGGTGATGAGATAAAACCAAACTAATTTGAATTCAAATCTAAATAAGTTTTGAAAAATCAATCATCTAATTTAAATAAAATAAAACTTAAATAAAATACAAAGATAATCCAAAATAAGAACTTTCTCAAAATTCCAATTTGATAATAAATTTAAATTATTTAAATTTCAATTCAAATTACTATAGAATTTGAAAGATAACATAACAACAATTTCATCTCTCCCTCATTCAAACTAGGTCACGCATGTGCTTTGCTCGGTACTATCACTAGTGTTGTGTTACATGATGCTTTTATACTTTTGTAGATGTGACATGCTTGGCTACTTCATGCCCTGTGCTCTCTTGCAAGTTGTGGTCTTGGTTGTTCCATCAAGCCCACTTTTGTTGTGGGTCATCATTGCCTATAAGTATTGGTGCTTGAATTCATACCATCTTCGACCTCAGTACCTAGGTTGGTGCAATTATTGATTCAACCTTGATCATTCCGTATTAATTTATATTTCACATTGCACGTCTAGTGTTATGCCTCCCCATTTCCTTTGTCTTCCAAATCATTCAATGGTATCCTTTCCACCTATTTTGCGATCGACTACCTTTTAAGTATCATCGTAATGTGTTGCTTCCTGTTTGGCTGCCCTACGCCCAGGATTTTTATCATTATGGGATCTCCATCAATTTATACTTTTCATGCTTTAACTAACTAGATTCTCCACACATTCCCAACAAAACTCTGTATCAACTCATCACATATTACCATCCTCCTTTCAAGGTGAACGAACATCTTTTTTGATTTAGAGATATATTAATTAGCTTCACATTTATCTTTCTTCCTTATTGGCAAGTTCTCCCAAGATCCCCCAAAATAAAGATTGTTCATTGATTAATAGAAGATGTGTGATTGATTGGGGATTACCTAGTTGTATTTATTAATTCCTAAAAGATGATTATCGAATTATCCCTAAAAGATGATTATTCAAAACTCTTCTTTAAGATATCAAATCACATGGATGGGTTCCCAACATGGACGTTTAAGCAATCAACTTATTCTGATTGTTCAAAGAAATCCTTGTTACTCTAGTTTGGGTTAATTTTTCTCAACTTTAAATTCACTACTTCAACCAATCCACTATGTTTTATCTTGGCTGAATTTTTGGCAAACTGCTTCAAGTGAATGCTATTATTAATAAGTTATCCAAGGCATCAATTAGCGGGTCTTGGTTGAAATGAATGTCACTATTCCTTTGAAGAAGGAGATTTAGATTGATTCCACTATTTGTGGCTTCTGAAATAAAGTAGAATTTGAATAAATTCCTTCATATTGTTTGTCTTACAATTTGTTGTCCTCAATTTCTCTGAATATTTTAGGCTCACCCATAATTACGGTATTCCCTAACAAGGATTATGGGGAGCACTCAATAGATATTAAACATTCTGGCTGCAATTTTGGATACTTTTGATTTGGTTTATACACTAAATATTGGAGCAACTTTAAACATACTATATGTCAATATCATACATGTATATCTTATACATGCAACTGCTTTAGCAAACTTGGGGTACACTTTTGAATTGTTTGACAAGATCCTGTGAACAATTTTGTAGTTTATGTTATATAAGATGAAAGCATGTAGGACTTCATCTGGATTGAGGATACTGAATTTGTACCCTAATGATTTGAACAAGACTTTTGTGATCATAAATATGGGAAGACTTGAAGAATGAAAAAGTAGTTTTAATAATATTTAATTTGACATTTTTGTTTCATGATTATGCTTTAATGGCCAATTGGATGTGGAACTTTTTAGAGTGGTACAAATGATGACAAACAATTTTTTGGAAAAGCAATATCGCACAATAAATTATTATTTTCTTCTTCTCAAACTTTAGTGATTAGTTGCTAATGGGATTGAATTAGTCAAATCAAATATTAATTTGATTTTCTAATTATGGTGCATTTTTTATTGACATGTGATTTTTTATGGAATATACTGTAACGTATAATTTACATTATTTGATCATTAAATTATTATTTAGGATGACTTTTGCAATGTTTTCTAGTTTCATCTAAAAGGGCGATAATGTGTTTTATTAGATGGTTTGCAAACAATCAAATTGATTTCATGTGCGTGAATTTTAAGCATTACATCATATAATTGCATTATGAAATCCTAGACCCTAATAAATCATGCATCACAAAACCAATTTGGATTAACACAATTTAACTAACCAGGACCTTGGCATAATCTAGTTTAACCATGAGCCCAAATAAAAAAAAAGGACTTCCAACCACTTCTACAAAATAAGGGCATCATATCAATCTATCACTATGCACGTAAACCTCTAAATTTTCTTAGAAATTTGTCCAAAACTGATGATAATATTCTGTATGGTCGATCACAAGGGTCTTCAATTAATATTATCATTGATGATGCTATCATTCCCTTTGTCTCTATTTCCTCATATATGTTTCTACATCAAGTATTTCATCGTCTGAACTTCCCATTTGTCTACCTTCATTAGGATGGAACTCTCAAAAGTTGGATTATTCTAACCTAGCACAATAGTCATAGCTATCCACTTTTGTTGCAACAACATTTCAATTCTCCAAATTAAATTTCTTTATAGTCCAAGAGAAGCAGTGAAGTACTAGACATTTCCTTTCAGTTATCAGTCTTGAGTCTATGTTCATAATAGCTCAGCAAGTATTATTACATTACTTAATGTGCAATGTTTATCTCATCATCCTTACTTTTCATTCAATTTGTAAAGGATAAAATGTACATTTGTGTTGAGGATATATTTGTCATATTATTAGTTATATTAGAGTTAAAATGACCATAAATTATGGCAGCTATAATAAATTGCAGGCCTTAAGTTTAATTGAGTATGATTGATTAATGAATTAAGAAAAGACATTTGCACTAACATTCTCCCGATCAATCATCCCACACCTTGTATCAATAAGGATTGTCCATGCTTTCTTTCTTTATGCATCAACCTTCCTTTCTTTGAGACATTCATTCTTCTAATCTCTTAATCACATTTTTGGTCTACGAGGCATTCTTCTCTTCCCAATAAATCAAGGCATTAAAGATCACACAATGTCCATTTCCACTGCCCAAATTTATATCATGAGATTACTTCAATAAAACAAATAGCTGGCAACGCTGTTATAAACCAGCTGATATCTCTAAAAATAGGGCATAAATAAGCGTAGAAAACTATGAGGAACTTACCAGATTTGATAGTTCTTAGAATTTTTTGAAGCAACACAATTGATGTATTCCATTTCATCATTCAAATCAGCATCCACTGCTTCAAGAACAAGCCGTCTGAAATACCAGACCTACCAAGCCAAGAAAGAAATAAAAATTAATGATTGCAGGCTCACAACAAACCCATAAAGTATTTACCTCACATTTCACTTCCACTGTTTTCATTTAATTCAAACAAAGTCTCACTAATCGCGTTTTCTAAATCAGGAAACGAAATATAAACGCTAAACAAAAAGTGTTTCTATTCTGTAATGAAATATAGTAAGAGTTATAGACTAACGGTGTAGTTGCCAGGATTCATGCTGATAGCCTCGGCGGTGAGATTTAGGGCGCGGTGGCTTCGCTCGCCGGAGAGGTAAACTGCCCGGAAGTAGTCCATCGTCTCCCGGAAGTCGGCCCGGTAGGCGATGGGCACAACTGGGTGGGGCCCGTCGTCCTGCGGCACCGGCTTCACATCCGACCACTCCGGCCGGCGGCTAAAGGGCACCCATTCGTCTTCGTCCGACGACATTATGGCGGTGCAAATAATCAATGATTGAGGCTTTATATTTAAGGGCTGTTTGGTAGCACCATGATTTGATTTAAGCAAGATTTTAGTAAATCCGCTAAAATCGGATTTAGAACATTTTAAGGGGTCTAAATCTTGATAATTATTTGATAACATTCATGTCTTCCTGATAAATCCTATTAAATTTTGTGTGATTGCTTGGTTATAGGACGGATTTAATGAGCGGATTCTTTCTCTCTAGTCAATGGATTTCATAAATTCGACAAAAAACAGGATTTTAAAAATCCGGGATTTAGCCCGAAAAAGCAAAATTTTCTCTCTACGACGGCTTTCATTTGCCGTGAGATTTGGTTTTGCATTTTAGGCTATTTGGCTGGATTTAGCTCAAATCTGCCTCAAATCCGATCTAAATCCTGCTACCAAATAGCGCCTTATAGGGAATTTATATAAATATATCTTTTAAATATTTAAATGCTGTGTAAGTAAAATATATATTTAGATATTAGATAAATAAATACATAAAAATTTTAATCTGCACCAATTTAAGTCAAATAAAATGAAAGAATTTACTTTTAGGGGGAGAAAATACATCTAATTATTATGATGATTTTTTGCATTTTATGAAAATAAAAAAATCAAAATTAGAAAATAAATATTGATGAATAAAAGAAAATCAAACATAAATAGGAATAGACAGGTGCTTTAAAATTAGTGATTTGTGTTGTATTTTGTTTGTCTATAAATATTCTTTGTTTTGTGTATTTATCTTATAAGTTGCCACAATTTTTATCTAAATATTTTGATCATTTCTTCTTATTTTTATATATTTAATTAAATCTCTTATAATTTAACTTGTTATGAATACAACTATTAAAATATGTCAATTGGATAAAAATGCAAAAAAGCATAATATGACTTCTATAATTTCAACTCGAAAGATAAGGTAGCAAGCACTAGGTGTGTCAATTTGGGTCAATGGATCGGGTTCGGGTCGAACCCGGAACTGACCCGGCACTATTCGGGTCAACCCGAATCTGACCCGTTTTTAAAAACGGGTCAAGTTTCTGGACCCAAACCCAACCCGATTCGGGTCCGGGTCAACCCGACCAACACAAATGACTAAGGGTTGACCCAAAATTGCCAGTTTTCCGGTCAAAAATCAGGTCAATCTGCGATTTTCTGGTAAAAAACGGGTCAATCTTGGGTTTTCGGGTCAAATATGAGTTTTCATGTCACTTTCGGGCCAATTTCGGGTTGCTGGGTCAACCCAAACCCAAAACGGAACCCGAACCCGACCCGTTTCGGGTTCGGGTTGACCCAAACCCGAATTTTTCCGGGTCGGGTTTCGGGTCGTGTCAAAAATTGACACACCTAGCAAGCACTTTTTTTTTTCTTATTTATATGCTCATCTTGCATTTCAATGTAGTCGTCCCATGGATGTTCGAGGCTAAATAACTTTGTGTAGCTCAGGACAAATCATATCTTACTTCTTAATGCATGAGTGGAGTCCCTAAACTTTCACCACCTTCACATTATCAATCGAGAGTTTATTAGGGTTCAATAAAACCCATAAAAGCTTAGGCATGGACTAAACATGGCCAAAACATGCTAATGTGTTACATTTAGGCTTCGTTTGGGACGGCTTTTGTATTACTTTCTAAAGTAGATTTCTAGTATAAAAATTTTAATTTTTGTACTAGGAAGCCGCTTTAGGAAGCATAAAGAAAGCCGTCCCAAAGAAAGCCTTAGGCTTCGTTTGGGACGGCTTTTTTTTTGCTTTCTAAAACGGAGTTTTAGTACAAAAATAAAAAAGTTTGTACTAAAACTCTGTTTTAAAAAGCAATAAAAAAGCCGTCCCTAACGAAGCCTTAGTAGCGCCACATAAAATTACTTCTCTCACCACGAGTGATAGCATGACGCATTCATGGATGCCTATTTTACTATCATGCCAAAATAGATTTACTTCCGATGTATTCATATATCCAACTAGATCTTTATTTTGTTAAGATTATTATGTTGGAAGATGGAGTTACTCAAATTCTTGGAATAAATTGATGGAGTTGCTCAAATAAAAAATATTATCATTTATTATTATGTGATCTAACTTTTTAGAGAAAAGGCCGCACATAAAAAGGTTTAATGTTACTCGTTGATTATAAGACTCATTTTCCCAATTTAGTGATTCCATTATTTATCATAGAAGATCCTAAGACCATCATTATATTTCACTCAAAATTATATTGGGAATCCATAAAAAATCAATGAGTCAAGATAATTATACTCTTAGGATGCATTGTAGTGAACCCTTCATCTATGGCAATATATTCACCCTTAATCTCAACAAAAGATTATTAATACAACTAATAGTAAAACCTTACAAAAACAAAACCACAACACTTTGCATCTCCTAAGCATATCATCGATCTTGCAGGGAAATATGTGTCTAGAATTTCTAATTTCAATGCCTTGGGAATAGGGGTGTAAATTTTTGACACGACCCGAATCCGACCCGGAAAAATTTGGGGTTGGATCGACCCGGTTAGAAAATGGGTCGGGTTCATGTTCGAAAATCTAACACGATTTGAGTTACGGGTCGGGTTCGGGTTGACCCGGAAACCCGATAATGACACGGAAATGATTATGCCCGTTTCTGTTGCTCAGCATGCCCGCCCAGCCCGTGAAATGACTCAAAGACATTGAACATAAAGGTATGCTACATGCATGTAAGAACAGATTTGATCACAGCATTTCATTGAACATTCACTAAACAGTTTAAAACTTAAACATAAAGTTCGTTCGTTGCACAATTTAAAACTGACAATAAAATATACAAGCATACAAATGAAATGTCCAACATATAAATGAAACATGAGCAATAAAAAAAAATATCAAATCAGAATCAATCCCATCCTCTGCTGCTTCTGCCTGCTTTTTCCATTGAACAACTCCTTCAATTTCTACAGCTCATTCAACAACTGAGTTTGTTGAATCTGCATATGCATGCTAACTTGTGCTTTCCTGAATTGCTTTAGCTCGGCTATAAAGGCAGCTACCTATTGGCTATACAATGACTCCTAGCTACTTGCTGAGAAGTTGGAGCCACTAGATGTATGTCCCTCATATGCATAGGCTTTCCAGCCTAAACTATAAACCTGGCCTTTTTGCATTCTACCTATCATTTGTGACCAAATGCGAGTCAGAATAATCTGCTAATCCCCCAAAAGATTCCTCACTTGCTACATATTCATCCTTTGAACCTTTATGCATTTGTTTGCTTATTATACAGATTTGATGATTTACTCACCTCTTTATTATATTTTGTGTGTTGAAAAGAATTTAACATAATTGTAACAGTGCATGTCCACAACTTAAATTCTTCTACTTGAAGGGCATGCAAATTGGAAATTTGCTTCTTCTTCTTTTTTTTTTCCTTAGAATTTTGGCACCTTAATAGATTATTTTCTTCCATTAGCATTTGGTTACAGATACAGATCATCATATTCCTAGTTTATTTGATGTAAAAGCTTTCCAATGTTATTTATCTTCCCATTTTTATATGATTTAAAATATTTTCTATATGATATTTTATCACAAAAATAGAATATTCAAATGTGCAGTTTATTTTCCCTATTATTTCATTCAATATTCAAATAATATTTGAACTTATTAAATAATAGACTAAAATATAGTTGAACATAATCCTAATAATTATGACACAATAAAGCAAACACAACAGATTATATAATTTTAATGAGTAGGCTTATATTAAATTAAAGTAGTTACAATATTTTAGAGTAACATACTTATGCAATCACAATTATAATGCAACTATATCACTATAAATTTTCAAATAAAATCACATATATGTCATTAAAATATCAGAATCTGACCACTTCTATATTGTTATAAAGTGTCCAAATATGGCTTCTCTATTAAATGTGTTGTTGAATATCATTAGGATTAAAACCATTTTCATTAAGCCATAACATGTGTATTTTCATTTTGTAATTGTGAATTCAAGCTACCAAGCACATTAATCTTTACAACACATCCAGTTGAAGCAATAATATAAGAGACATTAGATTTTTTATGTGCAAAATCTTAGAAAGGAAAAATCTATTAAAGTAATTACAATAGTATTTGTATTTAGTTACAAATGAAGACCTTCCCCGAGGGAGGCATTGATACACTGTAAAAACCACATTATAATGTATAAGTTGAAAGAGCTATTTAGCTGGAATCCAATACAAATCCAAATGCTAAAGTTGGGAGTTAGAGTTGATGTCGACAATATGCACTGATCTTATCAATAATGATGTGGGTTGGATGGTAGGGATGAAGTCGCTAGACATTGGAGTAGTCAGACAACACTGTTTAGGAGATTGTAGGCTGATGGACTATAATTAAGTGATGAAAGTTAGAAAACTGTAGTTGGGGGATGATGGTTTGAGGACTGTAGTTGGGGGATGATGGTTTGAGAACCGTAGTTAGGCAATGATGGTCAGAGAATCATAGTCAAACGACATTTGTCTTGGGATTTAGTTGATGGGTGATGGTGGTTTGACGACCGTAGTTGGTAGACAATAGAGGACAGAGGATTATAATCACCGAGAGACGGAGGTTAAAAGGGCCATAATCAGATAATTGTGGTTGAAAGGTTGTAGTTGACCAATAATGGTCTGAGTGACTGTGGTAAGATGGCAGTGTTCGATGGACCATAGTCAGGCTATGGTGGTCAGAGGATCATATTCAAACAACAGTGGTCCGAGGGATGTAGTCGATGAACAACGAAGGCCATAGGACTGTAATTAGCTGGCAACAATGGTCAAAAGGATTGTGTCCTAACAAGAGTGGATGGAGGATAATATTAGGGTAGCTATAATCGAAGGACTATAGTTATGTGACGATGGTCTGGGATAGTAGTCTGGCGATGGTGGCTTGAGGATGATAGTTGGCAAGCAATGGTGCCCGAGGATGTTAATTGGCAAGCGACAGTGGTCTAAGGAATATAATCAGTGAGTGATGGAAGTCAAATGGATCATAGTCAGATGATAGTGGTCAAATGAGTATAGACGGGTGATGCTGATTTGGGGACCATAGGTGGAAGTGGTCCAATGATCATAGTTGTCAGCTAACGAAGGACCAACAGTGGCAGCCTGATAATAAAAGTTTTACGATGGAAATCAAGTGGAGGCGCTTTGAATATGGTAGCTAATGGAGGTCCATAGGTGGTGGTTAGGCGAAGGCTATATGATAGTGGCTGGGCAATGAAAATCTATGAAAGTGCCATGACACAATGAAGAGGATGGGTGAATTGGTTATTTAAAACTTTAAATAAGAAATAATACAACGTGCACTAAATAGTATTTTAAAATATTAGTGAAAAAATAAAAAATAAAATATAAATATGAACTTTTTTATGAGCAATAAAATTACTTAAAATTAATTTGAAAGCAATTCAAAATAAATATTTTGATTTATAAAAAACTTGTGAAAGATTTATTTTGAAAATATTTCTTGAATGCAATCACAATAGTTTAAAGCCACAAATATCACATAATAAAATTTGTAATAAACAAATTGTAGAAGAAGTAAAAGAAAATATAAATTGAGATTTTATAGTGGTTTTGTCAAGTTTGACCTATATCCACTTCCCAAAGGTCATCATTTTTGGAAATTCCATTAGAAAACACACAATATGCACTCAACAAGGCGAAGAAGCACTTCTTAAGTCTCAGGTGGAGAATGACTTTCACAAGCTCTTCCTCCCAAAAAACTTACTCCCTCCTTCTACTTCTTGTAATAACATATATGCTGCTCCCTCATTATGCTCCTTGCAACAACAGAGATGTCACTCTCTTAGCCTCTTTGGCTAGTCACAAGTCTTTCAACCCTAGACATCTTCCCTAGAGCTAATCTCAAAGAGCATCAAAATCACAACTTGAAGGACCAAGGTGTGGCCTATGATGACAATCGTGTGAACTCCTTCACGTAAGCCTTGACTCCCCAAATAACAACCACTCAACCTGTTATTTTCTCTCTTGAGTATATATATTAGAAAAATTCTCTCCAGCAAGGATAAACCTCTCTCTCTCTCTCTCTCTCTCTCTCTCTCTCTCTCTCTCTCTCTCTCTCTCTCTCTCTCTCTCTCTCTCTCTCTCTCTCTCTCTCTCTCTCTCTCTCTCTCTCTCTCTCTCTCTCTCTCTGAAAAAAATTAGTTCTAGTTACTCACTTACCTCACACATAATTATTATGAAAAGAATCATAATTAACTATTTAAATCAAATCCTAATTTTTAATTTTAATATGTTGATTATACAATATAAAGTGTGGATTATATTATCCAATTAGTTTAGTACATATTTTTGAGTTCTGTTAGATCGGAGTGTATGATATGAATCATACAATACTATTAATTGAATTAGGTCAAGGATTGTCATGGACAAATAGTTGCTCTTCTGGCCAGAGTTCTAATAATTCGTATTGTATGATGTATATCATATAGTACAAATTGTATTTATTATTCGATTGCTTGATCAACGATCCAAATTATGTAACATCCATTAATAATCATACGATACGAATGTGTTCGTACAATATGATTATGTCAAATTTCAAAATTGCTTAAATTTGTAAACTTATATTTATGAGTGAGCATTTATTAAAATAATTGATCGTCGTGTATGATCAATGTTGTATAGTACGATTAGTTATATTGCATTTTAATTTAATTAATTTAATCAAATGCTTGATTTATTTTCTAAAACAACTGATTGTATAATACGATTTAATAGAGAAACTAAGTGTTAATTTTCATCCCCGCTCGTGAGTATGTGCGTGGTTGCCTTGCCAATATACACATAAATGCATAAAGACTAAAGAAAAAAAGAAAATGCATACTCATATTACAAGTTTTGACTGGACTTAATGATGTAATTTTTGAGTTATCTTCTTTGACTTGGCTTCTTATATATTGTACCTGAAAAATTAGTATGGCAAAAACAACTAATATGTGACCTAATCAATAATGTTTGAAATTATAAAAAAAAAGGCCTGGCAAATGGATTTCAACATCTTGGCAGTTAGTCGATCGACTAGGATTTGTAAGCGGTGGGGCTTAAGTGCAACTTCAAGATTTTTCAAGCTTTAGAGTTTTCTAAAATCTCTAGCCAAGGACCCAAGATCCCCTTCATATGGGAAGTTGGCCCTAGTTATAGATTTTTGGGAAAGACATTCATCGTAATTATGGAGATAATTTGGAGTACTTCATCAAATAACTCATATAATTCATCTGATCATAAAGTATTTGTTGAGCATTTAAATATCTCAATGATATCAAAATTAAGTGATTTTGGACTCATTGGATTCGTCCCTTTAAGCCACTCAATTCAATTATAAGCATTCCAAATTTAGTAATCATTTGATCATCTAATTATCCAAAGTATTCATTATAATTCAGCCTCTTGATTTGAGTTCATTTCGGCTCGGATTGGACATTTTTTTTTTTGTGTTATTTATCTCAGCTAAATTTTAATTCACATATGTATATATATATATACAAAATAAAGCCGGATGCTCCTGTCCACCGCAGGAAAAAGTATTCTGTGCAGTGTTCAGAGGCCAATCAATTTTTTTGTTGTGTACGGGATGAGACAGAGAAATTTCTCCGACCGCGGGCGAAATACCAGACTGCAGCTTCTTTCGTGACCGATCTATCGTGCCGGTATATACTTCCTAGTTAAAACTAACAAGTAACATGATCGGAGCCTTGGAGGTGTCCTGGCCGAGCTTCAGACATTGCAGATTTGACTGGTGAATTAGGAAGCAAGCGAACGCTAGGGTTTGGTATTCCGATGGCTTCTCGCTCACATCTCGACGATGTAAGTGTTCGATTCATCATTCGTTCTGTTATTTCTGGCGATTTCCTTCTCGAATCTCCCACCCATATGTTGTTTCCTCAGTTTCTAGGATTTTCGTTTCTTTTTCCGACATTCTTCCTGTATTTAGGACGACGACTTTGGTGGAGATTATGCGGGCAGTCACAGTGGAAGAATTAGCTCAGGTATTTCACAGCATTTTGGTCGAATTTCTCTATATTTGTTTTTGTTGTTATATATGTGAATGCTATATATTTTGCTCTTCTTTTTACGAACTTTTACAGGCGAAAAGAGAGCGTTTGAAGATCTTGACGAAGAAGAAGATGATGTTTTTGGAACGAAAAAGGTAATTTTGTGCCCTTACTTTCCAGTTTGGTAAATAACTTGTGCGGTTGAAAAAATCTCTAATGCATATCTTTATCGAAGCTTTCTTACTGCCATACCAAGAATGTGCTTGTAGTGTGTTTAAAATTGGTTAATTGCTTCTTTTTGTGACGTCTTTCTTAACTAGTTCTGTTTGAAAATTTCTCGTAATGCTATAAAATTGCCGAGCATGCCGATTCTTGTGCTAGAGCTTTAGTTTTGTTTTTGCTTTTCTTTGTGTCGAGGCCATTGGTCCATTTCAATCAAGATTAGGTACATTCTACTTGGAACTAATGAATGTGTTATCGCTAGTGTATGCGTTGCTACTGCAATAGTTGTATTTTTATGCTGCTTGCCTTTGTGTTTATTTCATAGATTTTGATTATGAATGATGGACTGTTCAGGCATGCAGTGCATTCGAGTTGTCCTGTTAGCATGGACAGCTTGTGGTTTTGAAAATATTACTTTTGTCGCATTCTAGTATTTAAGTTGAAATTTGGTATTGTATTTCTAACTCTATTCTTTTATAATCAAGGGTAAGTTAAGCATCGAAGAAAGTGGACCAGGTGCAGCAACAGGGATGATCTTATCACTTCGTGAGAGGTATAATTTTGTAACTTTAGTGAATACTTCATTTTCTTTTTAAACAAGGCACTTGGAACAAAACAAGCTGAATTTTTGGGATTATTATTTATGTGGCCTCATTTGTGCATTTTATTTGCAGTTTACAGAACTGTAAGGATGAACTTGCAACTTGCCAGGTTGGTATTCAACCTTAAAAATATTTAAAAGTATGCTTTGTTGTGCGATTCTTCCTTGTAATTACTTTCTAATAATAAAAAATACCTATTTAATAAACATATACCTTTACAAACTATAATTTAATTGTGATTTTCTTTTTCTTGAGTGACAATGTTGGGTGATATCAATATATTCCCCATTTTGATTTTACTTGAGTTACACCTCACAAACTTGTTTTTGTTTGACTTTGCCGTTGCTCTGCTCACTTAGTCATCAAATTAGGGTATTAGGTTTTCAATAACCTAAGGTTAGAGAAATGATCCGGTCTGTTTACTATGCATCTATTAAGGAAAGCTATATTTTCAGATACTTCTTTTCTATGATGGTTTTGTTTGTAATCTATTTGGTAGAGATTTTGTTGTTTTGAGTGCAATGGATATTATATTCATTTAGAGTAGATTTTATTGGCTATATCAGTGCTTTCATGCATTTTATTCCTTATGGTATAGCAACATCAGGAAACAGAGCATGTCTAGAGTCACATCTTTATTTGTTGAAAAAGGAAGAAGGTTCTGATACCTATACCTAAGAGGGTTGCGAGCCATGAAGAGAAAAGTAGTTATTGTGCATGCAGAGATAATGGAAAAATGAAACCTTGGAAGCTGAACTCAATTTTCATCATGGAAATTATTGACCTTAATAGCAATCATATTAATACATCAATGATTGCCAAAAACTAATGGATTTAATTTGATAATTTTTAATCTATTTTTTATTTATTTTATTTATTTTTTTAATTTTTAATCTAATTTGTCAAATATTGATTGTGAGATTTTATTTGATGCAGATAGTCTTATCTAGATATAAGATCCTCTTTCTTTTATCATTTATTGCAGGTAGAGTTACAAGCGGCACAGGTTGAGATCCAAAAGTGGCATTCTGCATTTCAAAATGGGCCAGCTTTGCCTGCTGGTGCATCTCCAGGTTTGCATTCTGCTTTATATTCTTAAAGATCTCTTAATTGTTTAATTTGTTTTTTCACACTTGGTATTCTTTTGGGAAATTCTCCCGACTTTTTTGTGCGAATAATTTAGTTTCTCTGATTATTATCCAACACAGAACCTACTTTAGTTGTTACCCATCTTCAGAACTTGAAATCCTCAGAAGATTCCTTGAAAGAGCAGGTCCGCTGCACTTCTCTTGCAAACTTTAACGAAATTAGCTTCATTCCATATGATAAGATGCTTCACTTTTTTTTTTTTCCAGCTTGATAAGGCTAAGAAGAGGGAAGCTGCGTTCATAGTAACTTTCGCAAAAAGAGATCAGGAGATTGCTGACTTGAAGGTAACGAATTATGCCTATTATACTTTCTATTATCTTTTGATTGCCTAGCCTTTCTTTAATTTTTTGCCCTTCTTTATCTCAATGCCATGGGTTATAGAATTGTTCTTTGGGAAGGATTCTTTTCTTTGTTATGCTTTTCTTTTGAGAAAAGTTTCAAAATGGTCTATTGACTTTTTATGGACAAAAATAATCCCCAATTATATTAAATAATCATTTTGGTCTCTCAAAATTTTAAAAAGGAATCAAAATAGTCCCATGGTGGGACTAGTTTGGGAGCAAATAGTCCTTTAGTATAATTAGGGACTGTTTTGGTCTTTCATACAGAGTCAATCAGTCAATGGACCATTTTGATCATTTTCTCATTTTCTTTCATACTAGATCATTATTTCCTTACCTGAATGGATGATCTAGATATTTATATCAAGCTTGTTTTGATTTATGTGCCATCATATGTAAGCAATCCTTGACCATTAACATGTTCCACTCTCTCCATCATAAAGAGTTATACTCATGCATGCTTTAAAGAGGGGAGGAAACCTCTTTTTCTCATTAATGTATTCATACATCTTTTCTGAACAGAGTACCTTCATCTATTGGCCCCCCCCCACTTGAGAAAAATTTCATTATCATATTGACATCCTTGAAGTCAAAATTGACTGTATACTATATGATTGTTATGAATTTCTTTGCTTTCTCTTTCTTAATTAATAATTTAAGAGATTGGTGCTCGTATTAGTCTTGCTGTGTTTTTGAGATGAGCATTCTCTTTTCATTGAACTACTTTCTTTTTCCAGTTCTAGTTGTTATTTTATTGCATTTTCCCACTTTGTTCTTGTCTTTTTCTGACAGCGGGAGAAGATAATGGATTTTGATTTGTGTGCTTGTACCTTTTTGTTATTGTATATTTGATGTTTGCTTGTACCTCTTTGTTGTTATGTATTTATGATGGTCTGCTCTTACTTGGAATAAAAGCCAAGGCCAATCCCTGACTACTCAATAGTATAAACTTTTTTATTCTTTGAGCTTAGAGTAAAATTTAACATTTGAATCACATGAGTTTGGATATAGTTACTGTTGTTTGTGTAATTTAGCTTAATCATGTTTTACTTTTTCTGTTTTAGTCAGCAGTTCGTGATCTCAAGAAACAGTTGCAACCTCCATCCATGCAGGTATAAAATTATAAATATTCTGACATTTCTCTTGTTTTTGTATGTATTTCCAACTCTATTAGTTGTCATATTTTCAAATAGAGAAACACATATCTCCTGCATGTTTTTGTTTTATATTCACCAAGTTATCTGCTTATAAAGATGTTGCATGCCTGCATGTTCTGTGATTTCTTCTTTTCTGATAATCTTCGAACTGAATGAAACGTGTACTTCCCAATGGGTATCAGACACAGTAAAGCTTTATTTATTGAAGATATATACTTTACATATTAATAATTTAGCATTAAAATTTGGGCCTGTATGGCAGAACTGCACTTGTTTGTCCTATGAATAATGTAATCATGGAGCGTAGTATTATGTTGTCAGCTTGATACCCTTTACCTCATGGTCGACTTGAAATCAATTACTCTGTGCATGTATTGTAATTTTGGTTTCAATGCATTGGCTGGTTCCATATAGCCAAAAGCCTTTTTTATCGATGCGAGATTTGTAATGTTCGTAATGTGATAGTTGATGGATTTTCCCATTATGGGCAATGTGTTTAGGTAACTAGGAATTTGATCCTTTAGGACTAAGTTGCCAATGGGCATTACAAAAGCTGGTCACTGCTGAAAGGTGCTGGTTAGTTTTGGAAATGATAAATACTTGCAAAAGATTGTATCTTAATATTCATCTATTTATAAATAATATATGTGAGTGAGTGAGTGTGCGCGCGCGCATATATATACAGAAAATTCTCATAATGGTCCCTAGATTATTTTTGTATGGTCAATTTAATCCCAAAGTATCATGTTGTCTCAATTTAGTCAATCGACTATACAAATTTGATCCAAAACAGTTCCTCATATTATAATTGTGATATAAAATTATTTCCAATTTAGTCCCTCGATTTTACAAAATTGATCTTAATTTAGTCCCTTGATTTTACATATTGATTTTATAAAATTGGATTCATGCTAGGTAGGTCTAATATGGACAATACATTTATTGAGAGGTTTGATAGAGTAGTATAGAGGGAATAAGGAGGATTTACATATCATGTTTATTGATTTAGAGAAAGCATATAATAAAGATTCAAGAGAAGTGCTACGGAGAGTGCTAGAAAGAAATGAGTTAATAATGCTTATATTCAAGTCATTAAGGATATGTATGCAGTTGTTACTTGTGTTCAAACACATGGTGGTTTGACCAAGTATTTTTCTATTTCCTTGGATTACATCAAGGATCAATCTTAAGCTCGTATCTTTTTGCTTCAGTCATGGATGTTCTCTCTAGACATTTGCAAGAGGTTGTACCCTGGTGTATGCTTTTTGCGGATGTTATTCTTCTTGTTGATAAGACTAGAGAGGGAGTTGAAGGTATACTTGAATTATGGAGGTCAATCGCAGAGTATAAAGGTTTTCATTTGAGCAGATCTAAAACTGAATATATGGAGTATAATTTTAGTAGTAATAGATCTAGTGGGGGGGGGTTGCGACTTTAGGCGATCAAGTAATTATTAAGAGTACACATTTTAAATATATTGGGTCTTTTTTTAGAGTGATGATGAAATAGATGGGGATATTATTAGTAGAATTCAAGTTGGATGGTTGAAGTGGAGGAATGCATCAGGCTTGTTGTGTGATAGAAAAGTCCCCCTTAAACTTAAGGGAAAATTCTATAAGATGGTGGTAAGATTTGCAGTGCTTTATGGTGCAGAATGTTGGCATTTAAAAGAGAAGCATAATATTAAGCTAAGTGTTGCAGAGATGAGGATGCTCAGATGGATGAGTGATTTTGCTCTTAGGGATATGATACAAAATGAGCATATACGTGAAAAGATTGGAGTAGCTCCAGTTGAAGATAAGATTAGAGAGAGTCGCCTTTGATGGTTTGGTCACATAAAATAGTGGCATTTTGATGATCGGTTAGGAAAGTAGATGTATTAAATTTGGCTTTTGTTAAGAGAGGTAGAGGTAGACCTAAAAAGACTTAGTTAAAAAATATTAGAAATGACCTTTCTTTATTAGATTTAAATAAAAATTTGACTCTTAACCTGACACAATGGAGAAAAAGGATTTATGTAAAATGCTTGTTGTTGTTGTTGTTGTTGTTGATGATCTCAATTTAGGCTTCGTTTGAGACGACTTTCTTACTGCTTCTTAAAAATGCTTTTTAGTTAAAAAATTAAAATTTTTGTTCTAAAAAGCTACTTTAAGAAGCAGTAAGAAAGCCATCTCAAAATGAACTCTTATCTCAAAGGACTATTTTTAATCAATTTCGTATAGTTGAGGGATTAAGTTAGTGCAAGGTTATACTTGGGGACTAAAATAGATATATACGAATAGTCTGGAGATTATTTTGAAATTTAACTCTATACACACACACAGGAGAAGTGAACAATGAAGAAAAATACAATAAAGGTGAATATCCTCAATAATGAGAAAATATTATAATTATAACTTGTACTTATTCTTACTTAAAATAATTAGCATTTGTGATAATTTAAGTATGGCAACACTCGATAAAATTATTGAAGGTTTTATTGCCCAATGATTGCAAGTGTTGCTAGAGGTGCACAACAATTATTGAAAAAGTGAATAGAGTAAAGAAGACACAGAGTTGGCGATGATATATTATGCATTAGAAAAGGCACCGATAGGCCCTAAAATTGTGATATCGATAAAAAGTATCAAAAGAGTTGTCAATGGAGAGTATCGATAAAGAGTATTGATAAGGAGTATTGATAGAGAGTGTCAACAAAGAGGTCGATGCACAAAGGATAAATACCACAGATGTTGTCACTATTGAGCATCATAAGTAGATTACAAAAGTGAACAAAACTTGTGAGAAATAAAGGAGGCTAAGTGCCTTAATAGTTAATGATGGAGATCAGTTATAGATGATATTTAGAGAGGTGAGAGGAGTGACAGTATGAGAAAGAGGTGTTCTATATTTTTGGAGGTTGGCAACGGCATTATGGTAGTGCAACAAGAGACACACAAGCCGGTGAGTGTGATAGAAGGTTAAGTTTGCTGGTGGAGCTAGGGTTGTAAACGAGTTAAGTGAAATTCTAGTATTCTAGACACTCTTGACTTGAGCTTGTGCTTGATTATTAATTAAATTCATGCTTGAGCTTAATTTTATGAGTTTGTGCTAGTTTATGAGCTAGCTTATTTATTATTAAAGATAGAAAGTCATACGATTTGAGGATTCAAGGTAATGAAATCATGAAAAAAAAAAGTAATGAAATCATGAAAAGATTGAGATATTAGAGAATAAATGATGAGAAATAAATTAAGATAAGGATGATACTTTGGTTGTTTGCATTATTTTTAATTTATAGTTAACCCTTAATTTTATTTTTTTGATACATTTATATTGATATTCTTAGATGAGCTTGCTCACGAGCTGATGAGTTCAATCAGAGTTGGCTCTAGCTCATCTATAGCTTTTCTTATGAGTCATTTATTGAGTTGTGTTGATCTTGCTCACGTGATTTCTTATCTTAATTACAAACTTAGGCTCAACAAATAGCCAGCTGATAAAAAAAAATCTAGAGGATCTTATTATTCTAATACTAAGTTGGATTGGAGAAAGAATTGTAAAGGATTATATTTTTATTGAATTTTCATCTTAATACAAATATGTTTGTAATTATATATAGAAGAGAATAATAAAAGAAAATATAATAAGTAGAATATTCTCAATAATGATGAAATATAATAATAATAGATACTACAGGTTTTTATTATAAATATTTAGCCAAAGTACTACAACAACAACATCGAGCCTTTATCTTTCTACTTGGGGTCGGCAACATGAACCATTTTTGTCTATTGTGTCCTATTAAGAGTCAAATCCTCATTTAAATCTAATAAACAAAATTCATTTCTAATACTTTATAACAAAATCTTTTTAGGTGTACATCCACTTTTCTTAACATAGGTCAAATCTAATACATCTACTCTCGGAAGGCTGATGTTTTATGTGACCAAACCATCTAAGGAGAGTATCTCAATCTTATCTACCACTGGAGCTACTCCTACCTTATCACATGCATATTTGTTTCACATTTTGTCTCTAAATGTAAAGTCACTCATCCACTGGAGCATCTTCATATATGTCACCTTAACTTAATTTTATGTTTGTCTTTTAATGGCTAACATTCTGCTCCATAAAGCATTACAGCCTTACAGGTCTTATCATCTGCTTATAGAAATTTCCCTTAAATTTGAGGGGTACTTTTCTATCACACAACAGGCCGGATGCATTCCTCCACTTCAACCATCCAACTTGAATTCTACTAATAATCTTTGTTTAAAATTGCGCAATGAGAGGCGCGCCTCTGCACAATTTGACCCAAATACGCCTCAAGGCTTACGCAATTACTCTCCTGACTGAGGCGTATGCCTCACCTGGTCTGAGGCGCGCCTCAGAGGCGCAATTGCGCAATTATGGGTGAGGCGTACGCCTCATAGAACCGGCCCCACCCACTTAAAATGAAGCCTTTTCTTCTCTTAATCCCGCACGGCTTCAAGATTATCCTGAAATTTTCCTTCCCGCAGCCTGTGTTCGCGAAACAGAGGGGTTCCCGCACGGTCGGCTTCCCTTCCCGCCGCCTCTCCCGCCGGTGCCGCCTCTCTCCGGCGAACTTGAAGTGTCCGGCCGCCCTCTAGGAGTACTCCACAATCGATTTTAGGTATTTTGTTTTAGTTTAGGGTTAGATTTTTCAAGTGAAAGAAAATCTAGGATTTTTTATTTTTTGATTTTTTTTGTATTTTTGGATTTTTGCTTTAGGAAATAAGGTTAGAGGAAAAGAAAAGGCGAATACGTAATTGCGGCGTGACCCTTCTTCGAAATATTTTCTTACTTTCCACTATTTTCATATATAATTTAGATGTTTTTATTGTATGATAGAATCTAACTATTATTTACCTGTTAAAACCCTTAAATTTTCATTTACGCAATTTTGCGTCCGTGAGGCTTACGCCTTGCCTCACGAACGAAAACCGCCTCGAGGCTTAATTACGCAATTTTAATCCTTGCTAATTATATGCCCATCTATTTCACCAGCACTATGAACAATAGATTGAGCAATATCTAAAATCTATACTCTTTTTAATGACTTGATCACCAAACATCATAATCGCCTCACTAGATCTATCACTACTAAAATTGCACTCTATGTATTTGTTTTTATATCTACTCAAATGAAAATCCTTTAGACTCTTAGATTGACCTCTATAATTTAAGTTTTCCTTCAACTCCCTCTCTAGTCTTGTCCAGAAGAAGAATATCATCACCAAAAAGCATATACCAGGGTACATCCTCTTATAAAATATACAGGCTTAGAGCTTTAAAAATATTCAGCCAAAGTGATACTTTAAATATGATAATTTTTCATATGCATTATTCGTTGTACATCTTAATCAAAAAGGTATTGAGAGAATATTTTGGTGGTGGCATCTTTAACGTCATCATCATCATTAGCCTTATCCCACTTAATTGGGATGTGGGCTTAGGTGTCATCATAAAGTTTATAATTAATTTAGTTTTGCATTCGAGAAATAAACAAAATGTTCATTTTGAAGGGGTTATCTAAGCTGAATCTGAACTTTCTAGCAAGTTATACACATCCTACATAGTGACATGGAGATGTTCGAAGATGCGTGAAAGTTACTGAAGTATATATGATTTTATACTCCCAGATAGACTTATTTTAATGCTATTTTTATTAGATTGCTTATATAAAACTAAGTTTTGATTTTTCATTTTGTGTTCTATTAGACAATATAGGGCATTTCTGGTTTATGTTGGTCTTTTTTCCTACTCTTATATGCCTCACTTTGGTTAATCATCATGTTTCCGTATCTTGAACAGACAAGAAGGTTGTTGCTTGATCCAGCAATACATGAGGAATTCACACGCTTGAAGGTGCATGCCAACTGAGAAGACTACATTATTATTTTTTTTTCTTTAAAGAGTGGAAGCCCATTTTATTCTTACAAGATACTTATGCAAAACTAGTTCTTTAAAGATTTTTTTTACATTTTTAATTCTCGGTCCACCACCCATTATAGCATGTTTTTGTTTATTTATATACCATTTTTTTTCCCGTAAACTCTATTCATTAGAAATCTATTGAAAACAAGAGAAGGAACTTTTCATTGGTTTGCTTCCATAATTTGTGCTTCGTTGTTGGACAGAATTTGGTTGAAGAGAAAGAAAAGAAAGTGAAGGAGTTGCAAGATAATCTTGCTGCTGTTAATTTTACTGCAAATAGCAGGCTGGGTAAGATGTTAATGGCTAAATGCAGAACCCTGCAGGAAGAAAATGAGGAGATTGGTGCAGTGGCTTCTGAGGGAAAGGTAAACGATGCAGAATGTTAAAGAACATAAGAGTTTGATGTATGAAAGTGTCCAGTTGTCCACGTAATTACATGTTTTTATTTTTATTGCTAGCGTGTATCTATTTGCTTCTTAAGTCTAGCAAATGGCCCATTGATTGTTTTGTTGAATATTTGGGCTGTTATATTTATCCTTTTTTTTTTCGCCTGTAATGTTAACACAAGTGGTGTTTGAAATACCCCCATTTTGTTTCGTGGCATGAATGTGAGAATCTCCCGACTTTTTTTCTGCTTACTATTGATTTGCATTTTCAGATTCATGAAATGGGGATGAAAATCGCTGTGCTGAAAACTCAAAATGCAGAGCTAAAAAATCAATTTGAGGGTGAGTTGCACATTATGCCGTTTCCATTTTGCCTCAGCTATTTCCTTTTTTTCTGATTATTGGAAGAAATAATGGACGAGAAAGAAGAATTAAATTTGATAATTAATGCGTGGATCAAAGACGCCTTGATATATTTGTTATCCTGTTGATAAGATGTCCAGGAAAGATTCTGTATCATTAGAAATGAGCCTATTCTTTTTTGAATCTAGAAGAATAATTTTTATTCCCGTTTTCTTTTTGTCTTCGTATGTGTTTTTCCATTATAGCGATTTGTTTTTGTGTTTGTTATCTGATTTCTATGAATGAGACCCATGCTTTCAGAAAAAAAAAGGTTCTGTTTTACTTTTTACTTTGCAAACATGATTTGTTGGCATATTATAGGTGTACTATGGCAAGGATGTTTACTATTTTTCTTGAAAATACACTTAGAATATACAAGTTCATGATTCAGACTTGCAAGCATGTGTACCTTTTTTCCATCTTCTCCGTATACAAACGTATGCATATTTATGTTTTTGAATATATCAGCTGTTTTTTGACCTTTTATGCATGGATAATAAATATCATAAAACATTAAAAAAACTATTAGATTAAGAAAAACTAAATATAACCATGATCAACAACATGTCGAACATGACCGAAAAATTATTTTCCTTATGCCCAAATGGTTACAGTCAATGGCCCACAAAAAATATGTATCAAGTTTGGCACTAATAATATATTGATTAATAACAAATGAACCTGTTAATAGCAATTTAAGTTTCATGGCAACTTTGGGTAAACATAAGCTATAGGATAAGCTATCAGAAAGCAGGTGGGGTGTTCAAAAAAGGGTTGAGCAAATAATTTTTCCTTTTCTTGTATAAGTTTTCTGGACAGTAGAACGAATATTCTAGCTCAAGAAGTAGCTTTTTTGACGTTGGGCTGAGAAAGGAAGAAAAAAGATCAAGCCTATGCCTAATGAAATGGTATGTCAGCTGAGAAAATCCAAATCTCCTACTCTAAGATGCACGGACACGGACACGGACACGGACACGGCGACACGGCGACACGGACACGGAATACGGCATTTTTTAAAAATATAGGACACGGGTGCGGTGTGGATACGGCATAATAATTTTTAATATAATATATAGAAATTAAGTTAATATTATATTAAAAATGGCAAGCAATATTAAATCAAAGTCATGATAACTTGTTTAGCTTATAACATAAAGATATTTAGTACAAAATGTCTAGTACAACCACAAAAATATAACAAAAAAATCATTTAGTACAACATGAAAGTTCAACTACTCAATAGAGGGAATGATAGAATTAGATTCAGAGGTTGGTCTTTGGCCTTCAATATCATCATCATTGAATATCATTGCCTCCAACTCTGGTTCATCTAAAGAAAGATTTGCAACCTCTAATAATCCCATATCATCAAGGCACTCGAACCCATCTCCAGCAACATCCCACATCTTGTTATCACCTGCCATATAAAGTGGGGTTTTCCTTGATAGAAGACGAAGATTTGTATGCACATAAACTAAATCTTCAGCTCGTTGTGGAGTTATTTTATTCCTTTTCATTGATTGAATAAATGAGTATGTGCTCCAATTTCTCTCACAACAGGAAGAGGATGATACTTGACCAAGAAGTTTTATTGCTATTGTTTGAAGAAGAGGTGCCGACGCTCCATGAATTAACCACCACATTTTTGGATCCATCCTCCATCTATCAACCAAAGATTCTTGATCACCAAAATCCTCTAAATATCCAAAGAACTTTGCAAGTTCTATATTAATTTTTCTTCTCTCCTCCTCATTTGGAAAATATCGTTTCAAGCATATCTTTCTCATACTTGAAACTTCTAAATCTTTTTATGGTGAGACACGTTGAGGGTCTTCTAAAAGCCATTCTTTACTTGAATACCTTCAAATAATATAAAGCATATAAAATTACATGTTCATTAACCAAGAAATTTAAATTAATTTAAAAGATGAATATGAATGTACCTTGGATTTAATGAATGAGCCAAACAATGCAAAGGTGTGTTGCTTTTGCTCCACCTATCCTCAAGAATGGTATAAACAACACTCCAAAATTTTGAGTCTTCTTCATGTGACTTTCTTTCATGTCTGTAAATAATTTCTTTCACTTTTGCTAACATAGAATCCCACATTTCATAAATCAAATGTAGACATGATTTATCTGTGTCAGCCTCTCTCAATATATCATAGATTGGATCAGTGAAATCTAAAATGTAGTCTACATTATCCCACCACAAATCATCTAAGATCTTCTCTTTAACATACCTTGCCTTCCCAACATCATCTTCTCGATAACAAGACCACTTCTCACTAATCACCATAGACTGAAGAGCATTTTTAATTTGCTTGAATCTTCTCAACATGATTATTACAGAGGCAAAACGAGTTTCAGCAACAGCTAACATTTTCAAGTGGGAGAAGTTATTAAACATTGAAAGTCTCATTGAATGGTTCATAATAAAATTTCTGATCAGAACAGCATCATCTGCAACCACTGTTATCCTATTAAATTCAGTATAAATGATTTCATTTGCTTCTGTATTCTTTGCTGCACAAATATTTTTAGTGCAAGATTTAAAGTGTGCACAACACAGGGTGTCCAGAATATATGGGGATAAGATTGCTCAACTAACAATCCTGCAGCTCTGCATACCGGTGCATTATCTGTAATAACCTGCACAATATTTGAAGGCCCAATCATGACTATCACCTCTTTAATCAAATTTGCAATAAAAAATTTATCCCTGTATTCTCCTTCACAATTCACAGCTTTAATAAACATAGGATAATTCTCTGTAACGGCCATAAAATTTATGAGTGGTCTTCTTTGAGGATCTGTCCAACCATCATACACCAAACTAACACCTTTTTCTTTCCAGACTCCTTTTGTTGGTTCAAGCAATGTCTCAATGTGTACTCTTTCCCTTTCCAATAATTTTGATCTTAATGCATTTTAACCAGGTGGAACATATCCTGCAAGGTTGTTGTTACATGCAAAACTGAATGCATTTTTATAGTAAGGATTTCTTGCAAGGTTAAAAGGTAAGCCCGCTGAAAAAAACATCATTGCTATTTCACCATCCAACTCCTCTCGCTGCTGCAAGCTGAAAGCCTTCTCTAAAGGACTACTGGCAACTCCTTTTCTTTTCTTTGTTTGATATCCTTCACTTCTGAATGATAAAGAATGATCAACTCTAACAGATGAAGAAGAAGCATGGGACGAACCATGGGTAGATGGCAAAGGTATCTCCTTAGGGAGTGCCCTTTTGATCCTACATTCAGCTTCATCAACTTGTCTGTTTATTTCAGTCAACTGAGAAGTAGTAATCTTGGGACACATTTTAATTCCATGGCCAGCTATCTTAAGTAGATGTGCTTTCACCCTAGAATATGATCCTTTGTAGGTTCCACCACAATAATTGCATTTGAATGACACATTCCCTCCTCCTTCAAATGTTTTTCCTAACTTGGTAACATGAAGCCATAATGGCTTATCAGTTTCTACAGATTGTTCTTTTGAACCTTCGCCTAATCCACTCCCACCAGCCGTAGAGCTCATTTTGCTTTAAAATGCACTGGTAAAATGGAAGTAATAAAGGCTTAAAAAATGTCTCAAACTCATTTCAATAAAAGCATAAAGCTCTCTCACAATAAAACCACTATTTCAAAATGCAAGAACAACCTATGAAACCAAAAGCAAAAGCAAGAAAAAACATGTGGATTCATCCAATTCCTACAGCAAGAAAAACCTGTGGTTATCTTTTAGGTTTCCATAGCTTTAGTTGATTCATCCAATTCCTACAGCTGTGAGGAGTTGGTTATCTTTTAAATTTTTTTAAACAATCCAACACATTTGTTTATGTCATATTTCTAGTAGATCGAAGTAGTTTGTTTCAGAGACAATCAAAGACATTTGTGGTCTACATGAAATTTGTACAGGAAACAAAGGAGAAAATAGAAAACATAGCATCTACTTCGTGATATTTTATTCCCTGATTGGCCAGGCATATTTTGTGGTCTACATGAAATTTGTAAAATAAAGAAGAAGCCAATCTTTAAACCTTACAAAATATCATTGCCTAATAAGTAATAAACTTCATCTAACAGCAACTAGAAATAGACATGCGTTTCAATCCAACAGCAAACACACGCAAGAATCACGGAAGATCCATTCAAGCTCCGGTCAAACAACAAGAGGAGAATATTTCTAGGTAAAGTGAATACAAGAGAAAGAAACATTTCTTTATTTCAAATTTTCAATCTCACATACCTTCTTCTCCTTCCAAATGAAGAAGACAATGCCCAAATGTAAAACCAGCTGTTTTCCCCTCTTCAGTGGAATTGTAGAAAAAATCAAATTTCCTGTAACAGGAATCAGGTCATAATAATTGCATTTAGGGGTTCTTTGGCAACAGGATTTGAGCAGGATTTATAGGATTTGGCCGAAGAAGCGCGCGAAAGGGTGAAAGTTACCTTCGCAGCGTGCGAGCTCCCCGTCGTTGCTTCCGATCAAAATGTTGTAACTTCCTCGTCGAACTTACAGATCCGGAATCTGGATCGGAAGCTGTCCTGCTCGGGAAAGTCGAAAGCTGAAAGCGACGGTGCGGGTTGGAGCTTCGATCGACTGCGCGACTCCTCTGCTCGGGACGGCCGGAAGCTGAAGGCGACTCCTCTCGACTGCGACTCCTCGATCGACTGCGAGTCCTCTCTCGCTCGGGACAGTGCGGGCTGGAGCCTCGGCTGCGACTCCTCTCTCGCTCGAATGAATGAAACGCACGGGATTAGGGCTATTTGTTGTGCGCGCCCTTATGAGGTTATTTTTTTTAATTTAAAATATGAAATAACCGGACACGCGTGTCCGGCTTAAGTTTTATTTTTTTTATCCCGGACACACCCAGAACGTGTCGGACACGTGTCCGTGCCGTTTCGGGCGCGTGTTCGTGTCCGACACGTGTCCGACACTGCATTGCCTCTTAAAACGGAGTGTCGGTGCATCATAGCTCCTACTTTCATGCTAGTTCATCCATATTATATTGTTCAGACACTTAAATCATGTGTTAAAATAAGAATGTTTTGTATTGTTGTAGTTTGACCTTGAAATAACAACTTCCAATCCAACCATGAGGGCAAATTTAAAGGTGCCACAGCTTCAAGTTGTGAAGCTTTAGTATGCACCATGTATTCTATCTCATTATAATGTAGTTAAATATAATCTAAAGAGCATTTTGAGAATTTGAATGGTGGAACAAGGTAAAGAAAGGGAAAGTTGAAGTACTTAAGTCGTGTTATGCCTGAGAGAGGGATGAAGCTCTGCTCAATATATGTTGGTGAATGGTGAGGGATGGGATAAAGGAGGGAGGGCATGAGTGAGGGTGATGAGGACATCGACAGACGTTATCGACAAGTTTATCGATGTAGGAATCGTAGATCGACGACTATGATTCACAGTCTTTATTTTTGATGCATTTATGTATTATGCTATATTTATTTTCTATTTCCGATTGTACCATTTTACTTGAGTTTATTTGAGTTGTAGCATAAGGGGCATTTGAGTCTTTTCTTTATTTTTATTTTAGGCCTATATATTTAGGCCCCATTTATTGTAAAAGGACGATGAATGATTAAATGAAATTTTGTTTTGTCTTCTTATTCTTCTTGTGAGTGCACAGAGGGAAGAGAGCCCAACGTGTGGGTAAGCGCAATACCCACTAGTCACTGGAAGAGTTGGTCTTCTTTTACGTTCTCTATTCTATCTTCGTTATCACCCACCAACTTCGTTTCATTCTTCCACCACCACTCCGCATCCAAAGCCCTCCTCGAGATCCAATTAAAATCCCCTTCCAAACTCCCACCGTCGGCCCAACCTTGGCCCCATCCAACCTGACTCAAAACCACCTCCTCACCCCATTGCCGCCGGCCCCTCATTGCTTACCCCTATCATTTTGGTGATTCAAATCCACATCATGACTTCCTAATTTAGCTCAAGCAAGAGAGGGTGAGATTTGAATTCATTTGAAATTCAAATTCGAATTTCAAATCATTTCCATATATGGAATTCCAAATAAGGAAAATATTTATTTATGAGTCCAATTTAAATTCAAAATAGATTGGATTTATTATTAGCTTTCCAAATTTATAAACCTTGTTTGGAAACTCCTTAAAACTTTTCCCCAAATCCCTCCTCTCTCCATGTCGCCGGCCCCCTTTAGTGGGCATTTGAGTTGTTTTCCTATTTAGGCTTTAAACCTACTTGAATTTGAATTTAATTTCAAATCCAATTTCCCTCCAATTCTCCTTAAATCTGAAATTAATTTCCACTTAATTACAATCCCCTAACCCTAACCTAGTTCCTTCTTTTCTCCCACAAGCCGCCGACCTTCCTCATCACCCAACCGCTGGCCCTCTTCCTCTCCCTCAATCCCTACCTTCTCCTCTCCTCTTCTCTACTTGTCTACTCACACCATTCAAGGCAAGCATGTATGGCCGATCCTGAGGTCCACCACGGATTTGTTTTCGACGAGCAAGGAAGGACGGATATTATTGGATCTCCGTTCTTTGACGTGTACTTTGGCAATGACGAGACTATCGATGGATACATCGACCGCATCTTATACCAGCTAATACTATCAATCGAAGAGCACATTCAACCAGGTCGTTGGATAATCGTTGGTCACCCACCACCTCCACCGTCGGCTACCTCTCCATCAACGAAGGTCTTCGGTTCCCTCCTCCTAGTGGTAATCTCCTTCCTCGTATGGTTCGTCTGCCTCCGCTAAAGCCTAAGAGTGAATGGGTGAGAAGGGACTCAAGGTGAACATCTTGTTATTAAGTGGTGGATTATGTTATGTGCATGTAACATTTACTATTGTTTTTGGATTTTGATTGGATTGTTTAGTTAATCTCAAGAGCGCTTCTTTGCCTAAGCAAGTTGAATATTTAGAATTCCTAAATCTTTTTTATTTGCAAACAATAATTTTATATAGCAAGTTTTAATCAATTGTTCCTTTTAATTTCTCAAGTAACTCCTAGTTGATTCACATCATAGGGTGAGGTGGAGAGGATGAACGAAAGCGAAGGGCGCCCTAAAGGAAAGACAAAAGAGAGGGATTAAAGGTGGAGTAAGGGGTGGTTGGTGGAGGAGGGGACTGACAATGGGCCATAGAAATAACTCTTCTATTTGTAGTGGTGGGGGTTTGGGAGAGGAAGGAACTGAGGCAGAGGGTCATTCAGAGTGTTCAATTATGGAAGTGGAAGCAGAAGCTTGGGGAGGGAACCTAAAAATGCCGGGAAGGGCGGACAGGGAGTGGCTAACTACGTGAATTTTGTTTCAGTCTGAGGCTCTGATAGTGGCGGGTGAAATTTAATAACGAAGTAGGTGGCAGCAAGAGCAGAACGATGGCATTTGATTTAGTGTTCTCCGTAAGTCATAAGGTTGATCAGTTCAGAGTCTCTTAACAAGGGAGGTTAGGACCACGGCTTTATTAGAGGCCAAAGGAAATAGGGAATGGAATTAAGACATCACGTTTATGTGTGAATTCAATGAGATGTTGAATTATATTTTCATTCAAAGTGTTTGTGTTTGTTTGTTTGTTTGTTTTTAATAATTTACAGATATTATGGGCTTTTTTAATTGTTAGTTTGTATTTTACTATGCTCATAAGCTTTATGTAGATTTTTGTGGCATGCTTTTCTTATTTGTTCTTGCTGTGATGTTTAGAACTGCCAGCTGCCAAAACTTTTGTAGCAATTGCCCTTTTTGGTAATTACGTATATTTTCAATTATGTACTAACTTTTTTGTTATAATGTTGCATGCAGCTCTATATAAGCACACAGAAGGACTTGCAGGTGATCTTGACACGTCTAATGAAATGGTAATCTCTTCAACAAGTATTCTGATACTGTATTTCATTGTTTAATTATGAGGATTGCAATGTCAATTCTTGCATAGTACTATTCTTTTCAAAGTTCATTTTATGTATATATTAACATTTTAATCCCTTAAACTTGTTCACTTAGAAATATAATTGTTAGAAGGCATAAAGTAAGCTCTCTCCCTAAAATGGGTTTTCATTAATTTTGTTACTTTGGCTGTTTCCTAACTTAAAAGGATTTTAATGACTTTCATCTTTGGTTAGCCTCTCTGTTTTTTAATATGTTTCATTATGCGAGGTAGATGCTTGCTAATGTTAGTTAAGTTGAATTTTAGATATACCTATGTTTGTTTCTGCTTATTATATATCATTTTAAAGGCCTCAAAACTTACATCCAGAATACGACGGTGCTTCTAATCATGAAAAATTCAATAAAAGAACGCATGGGTTTTTTACATTAGGTTTAAAAATTTGTACACTTGGAACTCGTAAATTCTTGAATTCCTGCTCATAATGCATTCTAGGCAGAATAGGGCAACTGCATAGTTTTTAGGGTGGATACAATTGGTTTATTAGATGCATAATTTTTTGTATGAAATAGAAAAATGAATCTTTTATAAAATTTGGGCAACTGAATTTGTTGAAGGTAGACAAAATAATTAAAATATTTATTCTCTTATTTAAAAAAAAAAAGATTTTAGGGTGGGTAATTGCTCACTTTGAGCTCTTCTTGATTCCACCCCTAGTGGAACATTAAGCCATGTAACAACAAAAACAACAACATCAAGTTTTTATCCCACTGTAGTGTCGGCTACATGAATCATTTTTTCTCTACTGTATCATGTTAAGAGTTAAATTCTCATTTAAATCTAATAAAGAAAGGTCTTTTATAATATTTTCTAATCAAGTCTTTTTTGGTCTACCTCTACCTTTCTTAACATAAGCCAAATCTAATACATCTATTTTTCTAACCGGTCGCCGTTTTATGTAACCAAATAATCTAAGACAGACTCTTTCTAATCTTATGTTCCACTGGAGCTACTCCAACTTTTTCACATATATGCCATGCAATGCTTTCTTAATATTCATGTAATGAGCATGAAATGAAATAGAACCCTTACGTTATTAAACCATCTTATGCTATGATGATGCAATATGATGACCATTACCTTGCTTTGGAGTGTGTCATATTCCAATTGTTCAGTATATTCTGCGTTCTGGAACGCTTATAATTGAATTTCCATTGAACTGCAGGTGGCTTTATTACAGGAGAAGCTGGAAGAGAAGGATAGATTGCTGAAGAAACTCATGTCCCAAAATGAACCAAAAGACGAACCAAACGAGTCTAATTGCGACGAGAAATCCGACCAGGAAACAGAACTAGTGGTTGAGACTTGAACTGGGTAGACTACTATTGTTTTTACTGTTTATTTTACCAATAGAAAAACTGCTTCTTCTATCCATCTGGATTAAAAACTTTCGACTTGATTCTGCATGTTTTGCAGTTGGGCTGTTGGCTGTGTTTTTAAATGAGCTGCTCGGCTTCTTAAGCAATTGAGTCAAAATTTTGCTTTCAACTATTATATTGAGCTTAATATGTGCTTTTTCCAGTCTAAGGCTTCGTTTGGGATGGCTTTCTTATTGCTTTCCGAAGCAATTTTTTAGTACTAAAAATTGATTTAGAAGGCAGTATGAAAGCCTTCCCAAACGAAGCTTAAGACTTTCAATAGTAAAACTTTTAATTAGATTCATATGCAAAAAAATTCGTCGGGGTAATTACATATGGAAAACTAAATTTTTTATCAAAAAACTAAGGTTTTGTTCTTTTTGCTTATATTAAAAATTTATTCAAAAAGTAAATTTAAAAGTAGGAAGAAAGTTATCCAAATGAAATTTAAGATTTTAGTACTAATGAGAAAGGCTAATCAGATTGATTCAAAGAGTTTTGGAGCTTGATCCATGAACCACTCAATAGATAGTTCTTAAAGATGGATCTTTGGTTCCATCATTTGCTGGCAGCCACTAAATTTGTGAGCACAGACCTCAACTCCCATACGGGACAAGACTTATTTTCTAGAGCAATGTAGAAATTATTAAGGCATAAATTCCAATAGAATTTAAAATTCCATGCTTGAATTAAAAAAGAGAAGATGGATCTAACCAATCATGTTGCTTATTTTGGGCCTATGATTTTACTGTTGAATATTAAGGATGTAATAGATGGTGCTCCCATTTCAACTTGTTAGTATCACTCCTTTGTGAAGTTCAAAATGCAATTTATCACCTAATTTACGAGTCCCAAAAGTCTCTAGAAAATCCTCAAGCTTTATCGAAGATGAGGTATTTGGGTGAATCCCAAAAAATTATTTAATCCCATGGGAAGATGTTAGAGGTGAAATATTTGGAGTCAATTGTGGCGTAAGCTGTTCTCACTCAGTGTCTAAGGAATAGGCCATTTAAATATGCACTCAACCTACAACAACCAAGGATTTTGATCGAGCTGCTTAGACTTGCCAATAGTCATAATAACATTGAAGAATATAAAAATGAATCAGTTAATTTAGTTGATTACATGACTTCAAATGACATAGAGCTTTCATCAATTTTTAAAGGGCTATCTTGGTCATCATAAAAACTTGATGTTGGTTAAGACATCTATAACAATAAGAACATCATCACACAAGGAAACATAAAGAGTAATTATGTTGCCCATTACTTGGGGAGGAGAGCCACAATATACTATGATGGATGACATGATAATCAATGCCTTGATGGCCTACAATGTTATATTTGGTCATCCTTTTTTGAACATTTTTAAGATTATAGTCTTTACTTTTCATATGTTGCTATGAAGTTTCCAACAAGAGGACAAGTCATCATAATCTAAAAAAATTGCTATAGTTAAAAGCATGTTATTTAAAATCTATAGAGATGTTTAAGAGAAGGTTATGCAGCTTGAGGTTCATATGAGAGATAGGCTCAAGACTATGGAAGTAATTGAAAGAAACCACATTTTTTTAAGAAGATAAAAGCAAAACACTTTGGATAAGCACTTTATTTAATGAGGATATAAATATAATCTTATTGGTTTTCTTTGAGAAAATATTATGGTTTTTTTTCTTGATTAGCTATTGATGTGCTAATAGTAGATAGATATTGCTTATTATATAACCAACATTAAAAAAATTATTAGGCTAATTAAATAGATGATCGAGGGTAAATTGTAACAACTCTAGTTGAGCCTATTCATTGTCAAAACCCAACACAACTTCATCTATAGATATTTAATTCCTAGAATCAATTATCCATTTTCTCAGATATGACACATGAAATACATTATTAATATTAGACGGATGCTCTCGCAACTATAATTCGTAGTTATATTTTCTAATCTTTTCAATTATTTCAATTGGTTCAATATATCTTAAACTCAACTTTTCTTTTTTCTTTTTTTTTTCAAACTTACTGATGCATTTCATCAATCTGATCTTCAAATATTCAAAATTTTGAATCTCAGTTGTTTACATCATAATACTATTTTTGTTTATCATGCACCACTTTCAATCAAACTCTAATAAGATGAATCTTTTCAATAATGTCCTTAAATTCCAAAAAAAAAAAAAAATCCTAAGGGAGTGATGTGGTGCTGAGGTTGAGGGCATTGCAGTACTAAGCTCTTGAATTTTTTGGGGTTTAAGTGGTATAATGTCACTGTGGTCTTTAGCATCGCAGTGCTAGATCAAAAAATTATTTTTAATAAATTTTAATTTTCCATTCACTTAACAACCCACACCACATCCGTACCTTCCTCATTTCATTTGCTTGGCTAGGAAGGAGAAATGAGGTAAAGGGGAGAGAGGATAGAGAGCGAGAGAGAAAATAAGTTCAGGCTAGTTTTTCCATCCCTTTCCGTGCTCTTAGCTCACTCAGTGGTTTTACATATTCTTCAAAAAGGGGTCAAGACCCAATGGAGTGAGGTAGATTAGGATCCCCAGTTTTGTTTTGTTTATTTTATTCTTTTGTAGTCAGGAGTATAGAGAGATAAATTAATGTAGTGATTGATCTCCTAATTATTATAAATTGAATTTTGATGATTGAATACATAAATGTATTGAGTCATATGATTTATAGTTTCTTCTATTTGACTTATTTATATTGATACATTATTAGAAGTTCTGGTAGATTAGTTAAAAGATGAATAGGCAATTCTTTCAAATTTAGAACTTGGGACATCACACTATATCTAAGAGTTAAACCCATTGAGCCAATTAGGTACAAACTTAAACTAAATACAAATGAAAATGCATATCAATATGAGATCTAGATGCTTAAGAAATTAACTTACATCCAACCTAGACTCATGAATCAAGAATTTGAATATGCTTTAAATATTTAAAAGATAAATAATTTCTAAATGCTTAGAGATGATTTAAATTATCAAGAGTACATGGTAATAAATATCTAAGAAAATAATATAATTAGGGTTCTTAGTGGATATGATCCCTTCCTTAAGAAAGAAAATTGGATAATTATATTTGGTTAAATGGAAATGGTTGTTTTAAGACTAGAAGCATAGGTGCCTAAGTAGAGAAGTATTTAGGTAAGTGGAGTACCCTTGAATACCTAACTATAAGTATGTTTAGTTAGAATGAAATGACTAAAACTATGTCTGAATTTCTCCTAGACAAATATGTGGTATATCTAAGAAGAAAGAGCGAGCTAACTAAGTAAGAGATCTACCTCAACTAATGAAAGATCAAGTAGCTAAGGCTTCATTTGGGACAGCTTTCTTACTACTTTTTAAAACGGCTTTCTAGTATAAAAAATTTACAATTAAAAAAAATTATACTAGAAAGTCATTTTAGAATGTAGCAAAAAAGCTGTTCTAAACGAGGCCTAAATCTACTCATTTTGAATTAAACATGGTTTCAACTAGAGTTTAACTAGATTTGATTATTAGGATATAATGCATGCTAACTAGCTAATGATGTTAGGACTAATCATAATGATCATGAGGTACTTGGTTTATGTAAATTTGACAATCTATATTACTTTTATTGGTGCCTTAGAAACATAAAGGTTTGGTCGAAGACTAGACTTCATATATTAGAGGGATGATTATCTCAAAATGTTATGAGTGAGAGCTATGTATGTGTTCTAGTAATATTGATTAATCCATAATGAAATAATAAATAGATCGATATTATGCTCAAATATATATGCAATGTCAAATATGACCATCAAATATCAATTATGACAATCAAAGATCAACAATTGTTTTTCTTAATTAACTATAAAATTTACTTTTTAAATAAATTTTAAGAAGATGAAATTAATCTATCTCTGAACAAACAACGAGGATAGATATTCTAATTAAAACCTGATTAAGAAATATCCCTTTTTTCCAAAATTTGGCATTATTTTCTATTTTTAATAATTAAAAAAGCTTGTAATAGTAACAAAACTTAGGAAAAAAATTAAAATAAATCTAAAATATATTTTGTGAATGTTATGATCTTTGATTTATGACGAATAATTTGGACATTAAACAATGAACATTGAAAAAAACACACGAAAAATTGCTTTGAAAATTAAAATTTTGACATTTAAATGAAAGGCAGTGATCAACAAGCTCATGAAAATAAATTAATATCCCTAAAAATGTTCTTAATTCTTGTAATTTATTTGCTATTTTCCTTAATTAAGGAAAAAAATTCATAACTATGAAAAATAGTAAATGCATTTGAAAATTTTAATGAAATTTATTATAGACTGAAATTGATGCATATGATTCAACTTAGGAATAGCTAATAGACAAAAATCAAATCTATTGAAAGAAATTAAAAATAAATAACCCAGTATCTTACTAAATGGTCTACCTAAAATAAGTTGGGGCTCTACCGTTGTAATTAAGTGAAACTTAGAGGGTACTTGTGTAACATCATTACACTTGCACTTATGAGAGTAATTAGGTGCGTCAGGCTTGACAACAAAAATATGCATCTTAAGGAGCTCTTTAGTACTCATCAAAGGCATGGAAAACATAATAAGCAACTCTTAGTGGGGGTAAACGTACACCCATAAGAGGGATGTCAATTATTCTGTGCGGACACTAGACAAGGAGAACCATTCGGTTTATCTCTATGAACAATAATAGCACGATGAAGCTGCACTTTTATTGTTCACAGAGACAAAACCGGACGGTTCTTCCCGTCTAGTATCTGCACAGAATAATATCTACTAAAATAGGTGGGGTTCCATTGTTATCAAAATAACCCGTTATGGTGCCTATGAAATGTAAGTCGTCAATGGGTGCATCTAAAGCAAGTAGTGAAATATGAGTGTAGCATAAAGAGTATCTAATTTTGGGGAGTTGATCTTGGTCAATTGAAGCTTTCAACTTAGGCCAACACCAAAAAAAAAAAAAAAAAAAACAACAACTTAGGCCAACACTAGCTGTTTATGGGGTAGCCTTTTTATTATTGTTATTAACCCATTGGACAAAGAATTTGATGATTTTATTATTATACTAGCAGACATAAGTATTTTTCATATGATCATATCTTATTAATAAATCACAGTCAAATAATCATGATCTTATAAAAATAATGTGTTACATTTATTGGGCAACATCACACAAAATTATATATATATATATATAACATATCAATTTTTATATATTTTTATTTAATACTCATAATTTTAAAATATTAAAATATTAGTAATATTAACTCATTTAAAATAAAATAGAAACTAAAATAATATATAATTCTTTAGTATATTTTATTTAGATGAGTTAATATTAATGATATTTTTATATTTTAAAATTATGAGCATTTAATAACTAAATTTAAAAATTTATATGTTAGAAATGCATTAAATAAAAATTATAAAATTTTTAAAAATTATATGTTATATTTTAAAAATATATTCTATTGGCCTCTCTGGGAGTCGATGCGAAGAGGAACACCGTGGGGTGGCGAGAAGAAACCGGAGAACCGATGAAAATAACCGCAAACCACCAGGCGCTAACCAACCGGAGAGAAACCACGCCGCCCATTCTTTCTATACAAAGACAAAGACAAAAACAAAGACATGAAGAACGCATTAAATCAGAATCGATCTAAATCAACAAGCGAGCAATTAATTCGCCGCCGCCGGCGGCGACGACGGCAACGGCAATAAATGGGCGGGTGCTACTCCTCCCCTTCCATCACCAACAATCATGCGCATCCGAAAGCCCTCCGATTACTCCCCGCCGCCGCCGACTCAGATGACGAGATCGAAACCTCTCCCCGGGACTCCTCCGTCGCCTCCTCCGGTTCCCCGGATTCGCCTATCTTCGTCCTCTCTAACCCGGCCTCCGCTGCCGATTTCCTCTACCAATACCAGCTCGGCCGGGAGCTAGGTCGAGGTGAATTCGGCGTGACGCGGCTCTGCTCCAATGTGGAGACAGGGGAGGCTTTGGCTTGCAAGACAATATCGAAGCGGCAATTGCGGTGCACCGTAGACTTGGCTGATGTCCGGCGGGAGGTGGAGATCATGCAACATTTGCCCGTTCACCCTAACCTGGTCCGGTTCATCGAGGCCT
This sequence comes from Dendrobium nobile, assembly GCA_022539455.1. Taxonomy (NCBI): domain Eukaryota; kingdom Viridiplantae; phylum Streptophyta; class Magnoliopsida; order Asparagales; family Orchidaceae; genus Dendrobium; species Dendrobium nobile. The sequence goes on along the minus strand of CM039726.1, from coordinate 64,526,932 downwards.
ACGAGGATCGGGACAACGTATATCTTGTCATGGAGTTATGCGAGGGTGGGGAGTTATTTGATCGTATCGTTGCGCGAGGGCATTACTCGGAGAGGGCGGCGGCGAGCGTTACCAAGACTATCATGGAGGTTGTTCAGGTATGCCGTATGCATATTCCAATTGCTGTGCGCATATACAAATCTTTCCTTCACTGCATCAAGCTATACTTCGATCAATGTTTTTATTTTAAATGATGAAATTAGCAATAAAAAAATTGTGAAAAACTAAAAGATCGTAACACACCATCCCACTTCTAGAGAGATTATTTTGTGCAGATACGGGACGGGAAGAACCATTCGATTATCTCTGTGAACAGTAAAAATACAATGAGCTGCGATTTTACTGTTTACAAAGACAAAACGGACGGTTCTCCCATCTGTAATTGAAAAAAATTATTTTCCACTCCAAAATACAACAAAGCACATATCAAATCAAAATTCATTTCTAACAAAAAAAAAAAAGAGAATGTATATTCTTCCTCTATTAAGACCATCTCCAACCGTTCGGCAAACAGCCGAATGGAGGCCCTCAAACGTCGCAACCGAACGTCATTTCTTCCGCCATTTGATCGCAGTTGAACAGTGTAACGCCAATATTGGCATCGCACTGTTCACTTGCGCCATTTCTTTCTCTCTACCGAACTCGTCCGAGAAAGGCGCGAAAGAAACGAACGATGATTTGGGGGCAAAATGACGTTCCACTGGAGATGAATCACGACACTTTTTGATTTTACTGCATTTTGCAATGAAAAATGAGAGTTTCGGTTGGAGATGCCCTAATGCTTTCGTAAACAGTATGACATCAATATTGAGATTGCACTGTTCAAAACACGAAAAATATCTTTCTAAATGCCGCTAGATTGAACGTTCACATGAACTGCAAATGCCCGAATATCATTCCATTGGAGATACCCTTAACCTGCAATGTTAAGATCTATGGGTGATGCCATATTAGGGACAATTTAGTTCAGTATTCTTTGGATATCATTGTTATCTAGATAGCAATATTATGTGTACAATAATTCTATTTACAAATGCAATTTATTTGAATCAATGCTATCTTACTTGAACTTTTTTATTATTATTTAGAATAATAATGGTGATTATGATATTTTCTTTTGACATTTCTTTCAACCATTAATAGAACACCATATTTTTTACTTCGTAATTTCTTTCAAAGGATCTTTATAATTCAAATTTAGGGTTCTCTTGCAGGTATGCCATAAGCATGGAGTGATACACAGGGACCTAAAACCTGAGAACTTTTTGTTTCTAGATCAATCAGAAGACTCTCCATTGAAAGTGATAGATTTTGGCCTCTCTGTGTTCTTTGAGCCTGGTAGGATTCCTGATTCCAAGTTCTTCCTATCTTGTCTATGTCTACATTTTCTTGTAAATGCATAACTATCTGTATTTGCAAAAGGTGAGCGCTTCAGCGAGATTGTTGGAAGTCCATTTTACATGGCACCAGAACTTCTGAAGCGCAATTATGGACCAGAGGTTGATGTGTGGAGTGCTGGGATTATCCTATATATCCTTCTGTGTGGAGTCCCACCCTTTTGGGCAGGTACTTCGGCCATTTGCGTTCCTTCACCCTCTTCGATTTTATATGCATTCCTGGTTTTTGTGTCTCATGGAGGTTTCTTTTGGGATGTCTTTCTTACTGTTTCTTAAAATAGCTTTTTAGTATAAAATTTTTAATTTTTGTACTAAAAAAACTGCTTTAAGAAGCGGTCAGAAACAAAATCCTACATGGGATTCTAGTTGGATACTCATGCTTTACTTGGACGGGCTTCGCCCACCCATGATGACTTTTGAGATGTCATACCCGCCTATACCCGCCCACTTTCCATACTTTTTGATGTAGTCTACCACGGATTGATGGCCTTGAGACTTGTTGCACTTTGCTCTGATTGTAAACTTTTAAGACGCATATCAAAATTTATCATAATAGCAACGTGGTCAAGTGCTGCACATTATGTAGTGAGGATTGCAGTAATATAAGATATACGGTGATTAGTATTATAAATCGATTTATCCCCTAATATTCAGTACTCACTCATACCCACTCACAAGGCCATGGGCGTACCCATACCCACACATACCCGGTATGGGTACCCAATGCAGGGCTCTAGTAAGAAAGCCATCTCAAACGAAGCCCAAGATGTTCTGATGGGCGATCTGATTTAAGCAGTTTCATGACTAAGGCCTCATTTGGAACTGTTTTCTTGTTGCTTCGTAAAACAATTTTTTAAGTACAAAAATTAAAATTTTTATATTAGAAAGCTGCTTTAAAAAGCAACAAGAAAGTCGTCCCAAACCAAGCCAAAGTATTATAAGCAGTTTCATGACTATGATTTCTGATGAACCATCTGATTTGAAATACAGATAGTGATGAAGGAATTGCACAGGCGATTATACGGGCAGCTGTTGATTTCAAGAGGGAGCCATGGTCAAAGGTTTCAGAAGGTGCCAAGGATCTTGTGAAGCGCATGCTCGATCCAGACCCTGATACAAGGCTGACTGCTCAACAAGTTCTAGGTAAAGCTTACAGAAATCTTTATTGTCTTTTCATTCCAAGAGCATGATAAAATGCAGGTTAAACAATAAAACAGACCCCGACTATTCATATGCGTACAATTTAATCTCAGGATATCACATTTTTTTCAATTTAATTTTTTGACCAAATCAAATTAATCAAATGGTCACTTAGGCTTCATTTGGAACAATTTTCTTACTATTTTATAAAATAATTTTTTATATTAAAAAACTGTTTTATAAAACAGTAAAAAAATTGTCTCAAATGAAGCTTTAATTATGATTAATTTTATAAAATCAAGGAACTAAATTTAGTTTAATTCTATATGGCAATTTCTACATGAGTGACTATTTTTTTATCAATTTTGTACAATCAAAAGGACCAATTAGAAAGTATTTAATACTGAGACTAATTGGCTATGGACTATTTTGGAATTTAATATCCTATATTTGTGCAAATTATTTTTCTTCCATATTTAAGTGTAGTTCTGAAACTCCCAATATTTTAAGAGTCAGTTCATTTATCATCTATGATCTATCTATATTTATTTACACATAAGGCTAGAGATCAAGGAGGTGATGAAACTTTGACCTTTTAAAAATTACACCTTTGAAATCATTAATGTTCAAACTTCACTATTTACTCACATACCACTAAAAACTTGAGAAAATATCAAACATCTAAACTCAATTTCTTCATTTTCTTCCACACGTTGTCCGTCCGACCGCCCTTTGCCAACAAGATCGAACGACCTTAACCTGTTGTTGATGTCTTCATATTTCTTCACATGTCGTTGCTCCTTCACACTCATTCACACGCCACCACCCTTCCCCAACAAAATTCCATGACAAGATTTTATTGCAACCTTCATCCTCCACAAGTAGCTTGGAGTGGGAGAATTGTACAAATGGGATGTGGGAAGCAGAGATAGCTCTGTCCTGATAGGGAAGGAGGGGATGGCGGTCGAAGCCCTTTATTGACGATATCTCATCACAACTTCCTTGGCAAGATACAACACGACTTAATGTCGGGATTTCTTTAAATAGTGAAGTTTAGATGTTGCTCCCTTTAAAAAAAATATTTGATTTTGAAATATCTATGCTTCGATCCAGATATTACATCTTTATTTTCTATTTTTCAAACATTCAAAACAATTTCCCATGCAAATGCACAAGTCGATTTGCTAATTATTATAATTTGGGAAATCCTTTGTTTGAAGTTTCTTATTTGGATTTAGATTGTTCTTTATCATGCATAATTTCAAATAAAAAGGTTAAATATAGTAGACAATAGTTAATTTGAGAGGTATGAGAGGGAAAGCTGAATTTTATTATATAAAATCATCCCTATTTATAGATTTATACAGGCTGTCTTAATAGAGAAACAAATAATGACTAATTGTCTTAATATAATCCTTCCTAAATTATCTTCCTAGCTTATGGAAAGTGTTTCAACATGGGCTTCCCACAGATCTCTTATTTGGAGCCGTGAGATCCATCTGAGAATGTAATGCTGAGATTTAACACTCCCCCTCAAGTTAGGAAATATAGATATGTTATTCCCAGCTTGTCAATCATTCTGAGAAAGGCAGAGTTATCCAACCCTTTAGTAAGTATATCTATAAGTTGATCTTTTGATGATGCATGATTAATACATATTAGAACACTGTCTAATTTTTCTTTAATGAAATATTTGTCCACTTCTATGAGCTTGGTCATATCAAGTTGGACTGGATTGTGGGCTATGTTGATTGCTAATTTGTTGTTACAATATAGCTTCATGGGATCATTCTACTTGATCCTTAGGTTTTCTAGAATCATTTTGATCCACAGTAAGTCACATATTCCTAAAGTCATAACTCTATATTCTACTTCTGCACTAGATCTTGGCACCATATTTTGTTTCTTGCTTCTCCATGTAATTAGGTTCCCTCCAAGAAATGTGCACTATCCCGAGGTAGATCTTCTGTCTACTGGTGATCCTGCATAATCAGCATTAGTGTATGCTTTTAGGGTTATTCCTTGATCTCTTCTAAAGAGAATCTCTTTCCCTGAGTTTCCCTTAAGGTAATGTAGTATTCTATCCACCGCTTGTATATGTGTTTGTTTTGGGTTATGCATGAACTGACTGACCATACTTATAGTAAATGATATATATGGTTTGGTGTGGGAAAGATAGATCAATTTTCCCACAAATCTTTGTAAGCATCCTTTTCTACATCTAAATCTTCTTTAGCTTCCGCCAATCTGAGATTTGGTTCTACTGGTGTTGGTGCTAGCTTACATGCTAGTTTTCATGTTTCCTTCATAAGATCTTTAATGTGTTTTTATTGTGAGATGAAGATTCCTTTGCTAGAGTGAGCTACTTCAATTCTAAGAAAGTATGTTAGTCTATCAAGTTCTCTTGTATCAAATTCCTTGGTAAGGTCCTTCCATATATTCACTTTCTCCTTTTCATTATTCCTAGTTAAGATAATATCATCCATATAGACTAGTAGTATTGAAACTTCCCCTGAATCCGAGTGTTTAAAAAATAGTGTATGGTCCCCTTGGCTTTATTTATACCCATTAAGAAGCATGAATCTTGAGAATCTTTCAAATCAGACTCTTGTTGATTGTTTGAGCCTATATAGAGCCTTTTTAATCTGCACACCTTGTTGCCTCCAAATTTTTTCTTAAACCCTGATGGTATTTTCATAAATATCTCTTCTTCTAGATCCCCATGCAATAATACATTTTTCACATCCAATTGTTATAGATGCCCATTGTATTTGGCTACTAGTGAGAGTAGAATTATGACAGTGTTCATCTTGGCTACAGGTGCAAATGTTTCCTGGTAATCAATGTCATATGTTTGAGTGTACCCTTTTGCCACTAGTCTCTTGTCTTGTATCTTTCCAGTATACCATCAGCTTTGTACTTTACAAAGAATACACATTTGCAGCCGACTGATTTTTTTCCTATAGGTAGATTGATGGTCTCCCATGTATTATTTTTTTACGAGCTTGCATTTCATCTTCCATAATATTTTTCCAATTTTCATCAGATAAGGCCTCATAAATATCATTACGAATATGAGTATCTTCTAGTATAACCAAGAAGTTTTTGTGTGAGGATGAAAAGTTATTGAAGGATATAGAGTTGGTTATAGGGTATAAGGGAGGAGGTGAGCTTACCTTATTTTTAGAAGATGGTTCAGATTTTTGGATCTGCTTCGAAGCACAATTTGAACTTATACGTCTGGAGTATACATTCTCAAATCTAATGATAGCTTTGTCTTTAGTTTCCTTATTTTGGGTCCAGGTGCATTGATTTGAGGTGGTGGAGGAAGGTCAAGAGGAGCAAGGATATTTTCTTCATCTTCCTCTATTTCAATCTCCCCCTGAAGATGAGGTTTGATAAAATAGGAAATTTGTTCATCAAAAGTGACATCAATGGATACAAAGGTTTTATTTGTAGGAGAGTAATAACACTTGTAACCTTTTTGGATTGCTAAATATCCAATAAAAATACATTTGAGTGCTCTTGAATCTAATTTTCCTTTATTTTGGCTGTTGATGTGAACTAGACTGAGCACCCAAAGATTATGGGTGTAAGATTATTATGGATTCAAAACTCAGAGTAAAATGAGGACATAATTTTCATTGGACTTTTCAATCCCAAGGTTTTTGAAGGTATTCGATTTATGAGGCACGAGTGGAGGCTAAAAGGTGACCATTCTTCCTTTCTGCAACTCCATTTTGTTGTGGGGTGTGAACACAAGAAGATTCGTGGATGATACCTTCCCTTTAAAAAAAAATGTATAGGATTTGCTTGAAGTAGTCTTTAACATTGTCGAACTGAAATATATATATATATATATATATATATATATATATATATATATATATATATATATATATATATATATATATATATATATATATATATATATATATATATATATCTTTAAGCTAGATCTGCACCCACAACTCATTGTTTCTCTTTTATCTTTTGCATGAATGAAGAACATCCTTGGTTGCAGAATGCAAGTTCAGCTCCAAATATTCCACTTGGCGAGGCCGTCAGGTCTAGGTTGAAGCAGTTCCTAGTGATGAACAAGTTCAAGAAGAAAGCATTGAGGGTAAGCCTATGCCTCCAAACTCTATATCTAAAGCAAAATGCAGGCTGAATACAGGAAATAAAAGTTCAATTAAATTATTTTATTTTTTTTATCAATTGATGAATGATACCAAGTATTTTTATTTATAGGTTGTAGCTGATCAGTTGCCTTCAGAAGAAATTAATGGAATCATGCAGATGTTTCATATGATGGACAAGGATCAAAATGGAAACTTGACCCTTGAAGAACTTCAGGAAGGGTTCCACAAGATTGGTCAGCCTGTTCCAGAACACGATGTCAGGATGCTATTGGAAGCAGTGAGTACTCTCTTTTAGATTATGGCTTTATTTGCGATGGCTTTCTATCTGCTTCTTAAAGCAGCTTTTTAGTACAAAATTTTTAATTTTTATCCAAAAAAACTGCTTTAAGAAGAAGCAGAAAGAAAGCCGCCCCAAACGAAGCCTATATATCATCCCAGAAAACTTAGCAGTGCCTTTCCTTTGCAGGCAGACATAGATGGAAATGGCATGCTGGACTGCGATGAATTTTTGACTGTCTCTTTGCACCTAAGGAAGGTCAATAGTGAGCAGCATCTGCCTCAAGCATTCAACTACTTTGACAAGAATGGTAGTGGATATATTGAGATTGATGAGCTGAGAGCAGCTCTCGGCGAGGGTCACCTCGATCCGAATGATCGAGTGATTCGAGAAATCATAAAAGATGTTGATATAGACAAGGTGATTATTACTACCGGATCTTTTCAAAATCATCTCATTCTCAACGAGGGGTGTAAGTGAGCCGAGCCAGCTCGAGCTAGGCTCGTTTATGGGCTCACAAGATGAGCTTATCGAGCTCACGAGTCGAGCTCGAGCTCTAGTTCGAGCTTGAGCCGGCTCGGCTCGTGAGCTCGCGAGTCGGCTGTAATAAATATTAATATTTTATTAATAATTTTATTTTATTTATTAAAATTTAAATATTAAAAAAATTAATAAAAAAATACCTAAGTTTTATTTAAATATTAAACATTTCATATATATATATATATATATATATATTTTTTTTTTTTTTTTTTTTTAATTTTAACTAAGTTTTAAAAATCCCGCCTAAATTTAAAAATTCCCGCCCATGGCTCGAGAGCCGGCTCGAGCTCATTTACAGTGAGACGAGCTCGAGTTCGAGCTCGCTTTCCAACTAACGAGTAGAGCACGATAACGGTCCAAACTCGACTCGACTCGACTCATTTACACCCCTATTCTCAGCCTAATCTTTTTTTGTTGTGCATAACTCTATATTTAGTTAAACATCTACCTTGGTGATTACATGATCAAGCTTTGAATCTTTACAGGATGGGAAAATTAGTTACCAAGAATTCGAGGCAATGATGAAGTCTGGAACAGATTGGAGGAATGCTTCGAGGCAGTATTCGCGAGCATTTTACAATACACTGAGTCGAAAATTGCTGAAGGAAGCATCCATGCCACCCAAAAAGGTCGAGCGAAAAAATGGACTAAAAAACAGCATCTAAAGGTGATTTTATGGCATTGCTTTCTATTTGGGAGATGCCAAAAGGCCAAATCCAGTGATATGAAATTTTTTATGTCTGATATTTTAATGTGTAGATTGTTTAAAAGTTTTTGGATACTGAGGCTTTCAACCTTCAAAGGTTGTAAGAATGTTATGACAAGGGAGCTCAGATGTAACCATATATTCCTAATGCATTATTGAAGGAAAGGTTTTGAATTACAGTGGGGTATATCACTTTAGTTACAGTTAAAGAATTGGAAAATTTTTTGACATTTTATTAAATGACGAAAGATTTTTTTTTTTTTTTTTTTTTTTGAGACATTTAGGCCGATTAATGCAAACTCACACACACATCACATACGTAAGACTTGAACCCAGACCTCTTGGTTGGTAGCCAAAGTTTTTTTTCCCAATAAACAGACCAAGGTGAGCTACGTCGAAAGAGAACATTTTGAAGCAAAACATTCTATCTTGCCTTAAAACACAAAATAAGATACTAAAAACCGCTGTCAAATTGGGCCTTAGCATGCAGGTAAAACAATCATCGCTTAAAAAATGTTAACTAACCCACAACTAAAGTTCAGTATTATTATATTTAATGCCATTACTCATAGCATTATCTCCAACGGCTATTTCCATTCCAAGAACGATATAAAGTTGATGATTTTTACATACTTGCCATTCTAGTTGTCTCTCGCCACTGGCTTCAAAAAAATTGTAAGTTTTCCAAATATTTTCATTAATGTCACTTCCCATACTTCTGGGAATAAAAGTGATGCACAAGAGTGTGTGAATTATAGATGAATTAAATTAATGTGTCCTATTTTAAAACTTTGGAAGTGAGATATTGGGCATAGGTTACAACGTGAAACTAATAATTCTCAAAATCAATTATGATTCATGCGAGGTAGGTCTACTATGGAAGCTATACATTTATTGAGATATTTGATGGAGAAGTATAGAGAGAATAAGGAGAATCAAAATATGATATTTATTAATTTAGAAAAAGCATATGATAAAGTTCCAAGATAAGTGCTCTGGAGAATTCTAGAAAAGAAAGGGGTTAATAATATTTTTATTCAAGTCATTAAGGATATGTATGCTGAAGATGTTACATGTACTTAAACACAAGGTGGTTTGACCAAGTATGTTGCTATTTCAATTGGATTACATCAAGGGTCAACCTTAAGCTCATATCATTTTGCTTTAGTCATGGATGTTCTCACTAGACATTTGCAAGAGGTTATACCGTGTTGCATGATTTTTGCTGATGATATTCTTCTTGTTGATAAGACTAGAAAGGGAGTTGAAAATAAACTCGAATTATGGAGGTCAACCTTAGAGTCTAAAGGTTTTCGTTTGAGTAGATCTAAAACCGAATTTGTGGAACATAATTTTAGTAGTAATAGATTTAGTGGGAGGATTATGACTTTGGACGATCAAGTCATTAATAAGAGTACACATTATAGATATCTTGGGTCTATTGTTCGGAGTGATGGTGAAATAGATGGGGATATTATTATTAGAATTCAAGTTTGATGGTGGAAGTGGAGAAATGCATCGAGCTTATTGTGTGATAGAAAAGTACCCGTCAAACTAAGAAAAAATTCTATAAGATGGTGGTGAGAGCTGCAATGCTATATGACACATAATGTTAGCCATTAAAAGATAAGCATAATATTAAGTTAAGTATTGCAAAGATGAGATAGAATGCGAAATGAGTATATATGTAAAAAGATTGAGGTAGCTCCAGTGGAAAATAAGATTAGAAAGAGTTGCCTTAGATGGTTTGTTCATATAAAACGTCAGTCTTCTGATGACCTGGTTAGGAGAGTAGATATATTAGATTTGGCCTATGTTAAAAAAGATAGAGATCGACCTAAAAAGAAATGGTTAGAAAATATTAGAAATGATCTTTTTTTATTAGATTTAAATCAGAATTTGACTCTTAACAAGACACAATGAATAAAAAGAATTCATGTAGCCAACCCCACATAATGGGATAAAGGCTTGAAGATGTTGTTGTTGTATTTTCTTTAAAATATCACAACTAATTATAGAACATCATGTAGTAATAAAATTTGTAGATTTTGGAAAATGCAAATCATTGAGTCATTCTAATTTATTTTGGAGCATTGATGCATCTAGTGTTGAACCTAACCAACTATCTAAGATACATATGAATCTTAAATCGATATCCATTGTTGCTAGCATATTCTAGCTTCAGTGTAATTTTCATCCTCTAAAAAAAGATTCTTGCTCCATATGAAAACTAACTTTAATGTGTGATATATCTATAGTGCTTACACAATCCTATTTATAAAAAACTATATAAGTAAGAATAGTTATATGACATTGTTATTTTGAACCACTAGTTATTATTATAAATTAATAAAGGCATGAATATATTGTTTGATTGTATCTTATATAGAGTCTAGAGCATTGGAGGCTTAAGTAATATTATGTAACTCCCCAATGGTAAACAACATAACATTCAAGAACCTACTCACTGTTTCTCCAAATTGCTGAAAGTTGAATCAAAAGACCCAATTATGAATATACAATGCTCAACTATATGTATATAGAGTAACATAGCAACTTATTTGATGCAATCAAAAAGATCGAAAAATTACATAAAAACTAGGTATTTCTTTGAGAATAAGAAAATAGACAAATACCTAATAATAATAAATAATAAAGACAACACATTGCAACGACACCTTACAACTCATAATTTTAAAACATAAAAACATCTAAAACAACTTTTCCTTAATTGAGAAGAAAGATACAAATGGGGTGGTCACTTGCGGATAGAAGAGAAAACAGCAGCTCATCAATTCCCCCCCCCCCCCCCGGGGGACAGGAACGGGACGCCCACAGGGAGTCGAAACAGGCAACCACTGGAAGAAGAAAAGGTAGCCACGGGAAGAGGAGCCAGCAAAGGAACCAAAAGGCCAGCAGAGAGGGGAGGGAAGAAGGGGGGAATGAACTAAATTTGGCATTAAATACACATTAATAAGATGATTTTAGAAGAAAGAAAGCAGCTCATCAATTCCCCCCAGCGGGACAGGAACGGGGCGCCCACAGGGAATCGGAACAGGCAACCACTGGAAGAGGAAAAGGTAGCCACGGGAAGAGGAGCCAGCAAAGGAACCAAAAGGCCAGCAAAGAGGGGAGGGAAGAAGGGGGGAATGAACTAAATTTGGCATTAAATACACATTAATAAGATGATTTTAGAAGAAGAAAGCAGCTCATCAATTAACCCCTTCCCCCTTTGCCTACATTATTCCTCAATGAGTACATTGATTGTGACTACAAGTAAATTTTATCTATGGAATAATTTGCATAATTTGAAAAAATGCATTCTTTTTATTCATATCATATCAACACAATCATAATCAAATCCGTCAAATAACCTAAAAAGATATGTTTGACATTAGACTTTCCTTTTAGGATTACATCTTCATCTTTCTCTCCTTAGTTCATATAATAAGTCATATAACACACTGCAACAATAAAAATGACATAAAAATTTGAATAATTTTGATCTCTGCTCGTATTTGTATCATCCCATTTGATTGATCATTGTTCAGTCTATCTTAATCGCTCAGCCATTGATTTCTACTTCACAAAGCACTTGCATAAGCCCTCTTAACGGTACTTCTCTAGCAAGGAAATCATCAAAAGAGAGCCAAGCTAAACAAAGCATTTGAAAATTCTCACAAAACTTGAGTACTGACCATTTGCCTACAAATTATTCATTATATCTTAATCGCTCAAGCCATTTGCCTGCATATTATTTATACATGCACAATAGCATAAACAAATGAGGTCCGAAAAAAATTATTTGGGAAAAAACATAGAGACATTTTTGAATCTATGAGCCATTGAGTCCATCCCATCCTTTTCCGTGACAGCTATCCTAGTAAATTCGGAAGGATAATATATCAAAATAAATATATTTCCTATATATGTAAATTATATTTTCCTTCTTTTTCTACTTGACATCAAACACTGAGCATGAATGTGCAGGTAAATATACCACCCATTTCCTATATAGGTAAACCAAAAAGATTTGAAACACTGCGTCACTATCAAACCAAAAAAAATAAAAAAAAAATCCAAACTATTTAATATTAATTTTGTGTTAAACATTGTGTTCATTCATAAGACCTAAACATCCAATTGAAAAAAAAAAAAAAACATTGTGTTCATTCGAAATGGTGGCGCAATCAAAATAGTTGCAAAAAATAAAGAAGGGTATTAAAAAATGGGGTTTTTACATACATGCCACTTTATACCTTATATTTTACATATCTAACACCTAAAACTTAAATATTACACAACAACAACTCAAACACAAACTTAACCTCATATATACCACTCCGTTCCAAATAGGGCTCACTCCGTTTCATTCGTTATTTCTGCTTTACATCTCCAGCGTGAGTGTTTCCGGCAGCAAAGCAAAATCTCCTCGATGTAGGAGGAGCGGCTGAGTTTAGGTTTGATTTTTCTGTAAATTCGTATGTATACTTCTGTTGATAAAAATCAGGTATCGGCTGAGTTTTGATCTGCGATTTTGCCTTCGTTTTTCTACAGGAATAGCGGCTGAGTTTTGATCTGCGATTTTCCTTTCGTTTTTCTACAGGAATAGCGGCTGAGTTTTGATCTGCGATTTTCCTTTCGTTTTTGGTTACAGAATGTTTTATCATTTTTGAATGCAATTTGTTCAAGCTTCTCTGTTGTTCCACCGAAATGGTTTTTTCCACTTTATTTTTTTTTTTTTTTTTTTGATACAGAATGTCAGGAGTGTTCAAGCTTCTCTGTTTTTCCTAAAAATTCTCTGTTTTGTTACAGAAAAGGTTGGTTTTATTCCAAAACATTTCAAATGAGTTCTACGAATTCGTCCGCTGCGAGAGATAGACGCCAACGATCTGAAGTTTATTGTCACTGTCACCTGAATTGTGTATTGTACACTTGCCACCGTGGACCTAATAATGGAAGAAAATTTTATAGGTGCGTGAATAACCGAACTGATGACGACTGCAGATACTTCAGATGGATAGATGAAGTTGAAGATGCATCTTTTGGTATAGACGATGAGCGCAAAGTGTTTGAGGCGAAGGTTATTAATATGCTTGAATGGATGATGTTCTTGATGAAAGTCTTCATTGTAATTGTTGTTGTTGATGTAATCATCCGTTTGTGTTTGTAACGTGTTGTGTCGACTGCAGAAAAGGTTGTTTTTGTTATGTTCAATTTTGTAACCTTTTATTGATGTGTTGGTCAAGGGTATTGTAAGTTGTTATGTTGAATTATTGATCAAATTTATGCAATTTTCTCTCCTGTTTGTCATTGTCAAGCAGCTCTTTGTTCAGCTCAAAAATACCTGCAGCTAGGAAATGTTTACTTCATGCTAAAAAGAATTTCGGACTTCATGCTGGAGAGAATTCTGTATAGACAGAATTCTGTATATCAGTTTTGTAACCTTTTTGAGCTGTTTTATTACAATTGTATCAGTTTTGTATATCAGAATTTGGTATAAATTGTCAAGCAGCTCAAAAAGAGTGTAGACAAACTTTAATCTGGCATATATGAATTGAACGTGCAGTCAATAACGTGCAGATTTTAATTTGAAAACGGACAAACTTTAATCTGGCAATTCATAACAGTTAATAACGTGCAGATAATGGCTTAATGGGAGAAGATATGAATTGAACGTGCAGAGTTGAATTGATCATGCAGATTTTTCAAGTTAATTTAACGTGCAGATATGAATTGAACGAACCATTTAGCAGATATGAATTGAACGAACCATTTAGCAGATTTTTTTGAACGAACCATTTAGCAGATTTAACGTGCAGATATGATCACTGCTATCTACTAGCTCAAAAAAATACAGCTGCTATCTAGTAGCTCAAAAAAGTTACAGGTGCTATGTACTAGCTCAAAAAGTCAAAACAGGGAGTTCTTAAAGAGCAGTGAATGAGGTCAACAGCAGGTTTAGTTCGAGCATCATTAACCCATGAGTTAAATGACTCGGCAAAATTGTTTGTATTTGCAGAATGATATATCCCAATCATAAACTGACTCCTTGACCACTTATACGGTAAAGAAATAAGATACGAGTAAACTGCTTGGCTCAAATGACATAGTTCTACTAGCTTCTCATTGAACTCTGTATTTGTGTAAGCATTAGCGGCCTCCCAGACAAGTCCATGCACTTTTTGTCCATCTTTACAGTGGAAATTTTTTTTAATGTTCTTCCATAAATGTACTCCATCTAGTCTCCTAACTTGGAAAGATTGTGATGCCGGCAATACCTGCAATCAACGAATGGACAAGAAGGAACAAGCAAGATAGAACTCCAGGTTCCCTTGGAGCTGATAGTATTGATTAAAAATGCAAAACTCCCTACCTTCATACAACTCTGGCTAATATATGCCAGCCATTGCTAAAACTAACGTGTCCATGAAAAAGGACATTCTGCTGCTATGTAACTAACTAAAGCAAAAAGGATAGTGGAAACGAAATCGAAATAACAGAACAGCTAATAAGTATTAAAAGGAGGTAAACTACTCCCTGGAACTGGATAAGCCGGGTATGCACCGCATCATTCGCCCCCACTAGAAATACAAGCTGTACCAACAGGTTGATTGGGATTGTCAAGTTCATCCGGCGGGTGGTATTCATATATGTCGTTGACGTTGAATGTGCGAGATGTGTTGAAGTCAGCTGGTAACTCAACTGTGTAAGCATTATCATTAATTTTACTGATAATAGGAAAGGGCCCCCATTTTTTCTTTCCCAATTTTGAATATGCTCCCATAGGCAGACGTTCACGTTTCATCCTTACAAGAACCAAGTCACCTGGCTGAAAAAGTTTCTCCCGCCTATGGACATCAGCATCCAGTTTATATTTGGAGTTGGTTTCTTGCAATTTTAAGCGAATATTGGATAAAAATTCTGCATAATTCTCCACCAAAGAAGCGGCGGATTTGCTTTTGCAATTCGGGAGGGCTGCAATATCAAGAACTGTATTGGGTGTTTTGGTATAAACAATGCTAAAGGGACACATACCAGTGGACCGGTTGATCATTGAATTGAATGCGAATTCAGCATGACTAAGAAGTTCGTCCCATAGTTTAGGATTCTCTTGAACCAGGCAGCGCAATAAATTGCCCAAGGTGCGGTTCACTACTTCAGTTTGGCCGTCGGTTTGCGGGTGGTAGGACGAACTAAGTTGGACTTGAGTATGCAAGCGCTTCCAAAGCTCCCTCCAAAAATGGCTAATAAATTTGACGTCCCGGTCGGAAGTGAGACTACGGGGAATGCCATGTAAGCGTACAATTTCTTTGAAGAAAAGTTTGGCAATGTTGAGAGCATCAAATGTTTTTTTACACGCAATGAAATGCGCCATTTTAGAGAACCGGTCGACTACTACCATAATCGAGTCGTTACCATGTTTGGTTCGCGGTAAGCCTAATATAAAATCTAGGCTTAAATCCTCCCATATTGACGCGGGCACGGGTAACGGTTGATAAAGTCCAGTGTTTTGACCGCCTCCCTTGTATGATTGACAAATGGAACATCTTTCGACAAATTTGGAGACATCTCGTCTTAAGTGAGGCCAAAAAAAATGGTGTTGTAGCTGGGCAATAGTGTTATCCCGTCCCATGTGTGCAGCAAGACCACCGGCATGGGTTTCTTTGATGAAATGTTGCCGCCATGACGAAGAGGGCACGCATAATAAATGGCCTTTGAATAAGAAGCCATGGCGAATTGAATAATCAGCAACTGGTTCGTGATTGCAGCACTTAGCCCACGGTCCTTTAAAATATTCATCTTCAGGATACAGCTCGATTAAGCTAGCTAAACCGTTGAATTCAGTTTGTAGCTGGGTAATGGTAAGAGCTCGCCGACTTAGTGCATCAGCTACGGTATTTTGTGCACCACTTTTGTGTTGAATTACAAAAGTGAATCGCTGCAGAAAAATAATCCAGCGCGCGTGCATACGGTTGATATTTTTCTGGGAGTTAATGTATTGTAATGCCTTGTGATCGCTACGAATTACAAAATCTTGATGTAATAAGTAGTGCTCCCACTGCTTCAACGCTCGAACTATTGCATACAGCTCCTGTTCGTAGACCGTCCATTTTTGACGAGAAGGGCTCAGTTTTTCACTAAAAAATTCAACTGGTTTCTGACCTTGGGATAATACTGCTCCAATTCCAATAGTAGAGGCGTCAGTGTCGACAGTGAATGGCTTGCTAAAATCGGGCAAAATCAAAACAGGGGCTGTAGTTAATGCCAGTTTAATCGCATTGAAGCTCTGTTGTTGCTCCTCAGTCCAGAGAAACTGCGGTCTTTTGAGAACATCCGTAATTGGCGCCATTATGCTACTGAAGCCACGGATAAATTTGCGGTAAAAATTAGCCAAGCCGTGAAAACTTCGTATATCGGTTAAACACTGGGGAATCGGCCATTCTTGTATTGCTGTTACCTTTTTGGGGTCAACCCGAATTCCTTCTGCTGAAATTATAAAGCCCAGGAAGCCAACCTCGGTTGTTGCGAACTGGCATTTGGGGAGATTCAAGTAGAGCTTGTTTGTTCTTAGAGTGGCGAGTAAATTCTTTAGATGTTGTAGATGGTCTTCTCTGTTTGCACTGAATAACAGAATGTCGTCGAAATAGACAACGCAACATATGTTCAAGAATGGCTTGAGCACCTCATTCATAAGCCGCATGAATGTCGCCGGTGCATTGCACAATCCGAATGGCATAACTTTCCATTCGTATAGCCCTTGGCGGGTTTTGAATGCCGTTTTCCATTCGTCACCACTACGAATGCGAATTTGGTGGTACCCGCTGCGTAAATCCAATTTTGAAAATATGGTTGCTCCGGCAACTCTGTCTAGCATGTCTTCAATTCTCGGCATTGGAAACCGAAATTTCACTGTGATCCGATTGATCGATCTGCTGTCCATGCACATCCTCCATGTGCCGTCTTTCTTGGGCACGAGCAAGGCCGGTACGGCACACGGACTCACACTCGGTTGAATCAAGTTCTTGGACAGTAGATCATCAACAATTTGTTGAAGAGCTTGGTGTTCATTTGGGCTCATTTTGTAATGGGGTACATTAGGCAAGGACGCCCCAGGAAGCAGTTCAATCTGGTGCTGTACCGCCCGCATGGGCGGCAACTCTGATACCAGTATGATGCCGGCAATACCTGCAATCAACGAATGGACAAGAAGGAACAAGCAAGATAGAACTCCAGGTTCCCTTGGAGCTGATAGTATTGATTAAAAATGCAAAACTCCCTACCTTCATACAACTCTGGCTAATATATGCCAGCCATTGCTAAAACTAACGTGTCCATGAAAAAGGACATTCTGCTGCTATGTAACTAACTAAAGCAAAAAGGATAGTGGAAACGAAATCGAAATAACAGAACAGCTAATAAGTATTAAAAGGAGGTAAACTACTCCCTGGAACTGGATAAGCCGGGTATGCACCGCATCAGATTGAGTGTCTTCACATAAAGAAGCTCGAATTCTCCATTCACAACCTTGATAGGAACAAGTCGCAATCACACGTTTCTTATCACTGGCTTTTATCCGAACCCCAAAGTTCTCCTTTATGGCAACTGATCGGAGAGCATTTTTGAAACTTTTTGCATCGTTGAAGAAGGTGCCAATACCTATATCTATAGCACTTGTATTATGAACACTTGAAATACAACCATTATGAATCACAGAACATTCTGCCATATATTCAGCACCAACAACCCCCATGAGGTTTGTGTTTGATTGCTCTCTATCTACCTCTTCTACTGAGATAACTAACTCAGCACGAAAATTTTCACTTGAAACTTTAACCATCTCTGCCACGTCTACGTCAGTATTTATAATTTTGTATTCCTTCGACGATGTTTTGTGAATGTGATAATGCATACTATATTTATACCCTTTGAGCCATGGACATATTTTAAGAATCTCTGTTTTGAGCATAAAAAGATTCATACTTCCTTTCTCAATTTTGACAGTCCTTTGTTTGCCACCATTATATTTTTTTCTAAAGTTGTCATTTCTATCAACCCAAAATCCTCCATATTTAATTGTAACAAAAAAATGCCCTTCTTTCTCTCCACATAAATCATCACAATCCATTCTACACAAAGTATGCCACCCACTAGCAATTTCTTCTTCAAATGTAACCTGAAATAATAAGGAAAAAGTAAAAAGAGGGAGATTAGCTACTGGACGGAACTTGACCAAATACAGCTCCACTGGACGGAACTTGTCCAAATACGGCTCTGCGACAAGACAAAACGGAAGAATCCCGTGCATTTTTTGGAACCAAATACAGCTATGAGGAGCTGTCTAGACCATTACCAAGAAAAGGAAGGCACGGGATTTACCTACAGCTTTTTTGCGACAAAGCAGACGAAGGCAAAATCAGTCACAGCACGTCGCGAACCTTTCGTTTTTCTCCAGCCTTCGGGATTCCGCTGCTTTCGCGCGACATTTCATGGCAAGCGCGGGAAATTACGGGATGATGAAACGGAGTGAGCCCTATTTGGAACGGAGTGGTATATATGAGGTTAAGTTTGTGTTTGAGTTGTTGTTGTGTAATATTTAAGTTTTAGGTGTTAGATATGTAAAATATAAGGTATAAAGTGGCATGTATGTAAAAACCCCTTAAAAAAATTAAAACCAGCGTTAGGGATGACTGAAAAGCGACAGCGACCAATACGAGGTTGAAGAGGACGTGCGATAGCGAAAGACGAAAGTGCGGCAGCGACGGCGATGGCGGCGGCCGGCGACGCTCAAGGGGAGCTAAGGCCGCGACGACGTAGCTGGCCACCGCAAGAAGAAGGGCTATCGCTACGGTTAAGGTGGCCCCGTCAAGCTGGTGCGAAGGCCGGCAGTGATCATGAACTGAAACCCTAGGGATCGTATGGCGAAGTCGAAGAGGCTCTAGCGGCCAGCCGGCTGAACTCCGCTAGGTATAGAACTTTGGGGTCGAACTAGAGCTAACAAGTCAAGCTTTAGTCCGACTTTACTCTTTAACCTTATGAGCGGGCTCTTTAAAAAATATTAATAGAAAATATATTTAAAATATATTAAAATTTTAAATACAAAATTATTAAAAATATTTAAAATTTATATCTTAATTTTTTATATTAAGTAATTTATTATTATTTTTTTATTTTTTATTATAATAATTACTTAAATCATAATAATTTCTTTCTTTCATAATAAATGAGCCGGCTCGTAAGCTCTTGAACTCATAGAACAAAGAGCACGAGCTCAAACTCAATTAATTAATCAAGCTCAAGTAAGAGGTGACTCGAGTTTGACTAGACTCATTTACACCCCTACTCCACTATATTTGGAGCGAAATTATTACGTACAGTCACCGGACGTTATCCAAAGGTCAATTAATACGCATCACATCACCAATATGTTGTGTATAAGCACTATGTACTACTTTGTATCATGTAATATGATACGTCATGATTAGCCTTCAGACGATACAGTGACTGCACGTAATAATCTCTCATGAAAATGGTGTCAAATAGCCATCTTTGAATACACGTTAAATTGCTCATTTAGCCTATATATATAACTGAAACACTATAATATTATATACATAAATAATAAAATTTTAACTCTAGATTTATAAACTTATAATAATTATGTAAAAAATATGTAAATCTCCTCATTTTATATTGCATTTTATTCACTTTTAATCAATAATAATACACTCATTCTACTTATTAATAAATAAGGCCTTCAAATTCATGGTAAGACTATTATAAGAACATAGTTTTTAAAGTTATTATAAATATTAAATATTTTTCTTTAGAAAATTTAGAATAGGTATTTTATCTCTATCATCCTTAGAGGTCTTAATAAAAGATCCAATCCGACAGAAATTAGTAAAAAAATTAACCTGCACAATTTTTGGGTCAAAATCAAATTGACCCAAAAAATTTAAAAATTAACTCATAATTAACCTAAACATCATTCAAATTCGAGTTAAATGAGTCAAGTCTGAGTTAAACTGATCATCTTCAAACTAAACAGGTTATGTTAATATAAATAAAGTACAAAATCTATATAACAAACTAGTCAAACAGTTCAAATTAGGCGAATTTGATTCAGTTTAGATTCAGGTTAGACATTTTGATCAATACAATAAACAGGTTAGAATAAAACCCAAATTCAATCCATCAATCTGGATTGACAGCTCTAATCACTATAAAGCTTAAAAAAACAGCAATAAAAAACACACAAAAATAATACAAACATGTATAATAAACCTCCGAAGATGTAATATCAAAGGCATCCTTAATTGAAATAAAAAGTGCTATGTAGATTATCAGTTAGGCTTCGTTTGGCGCGGCTTTCTTACTGCTTTTTAAAGCAAATTTTTATATTAAAAATTATTTTAAAAAGTAGTAAAAAAGCCATCCCAAACGAGGCCTTAAACCACCTAAATATAACACCAATTTTAAGGCTTCATTTGGGACAACTTTATAATAAAAAAATTAAATTTTTATACAAGAAAATTGTTTAAAGAAACAATAAGAAAGCCATCCAAAATGAAACTTAAATGTGCAATAACTTGAGAAAAATAATATTACTGATAATGAAAGATAAGGCAGCTCAACAACAATACAATCTGATTATTTCGATCCCCGCAAGAATTATTAAGACTTCATTTGGGATAATTTTTTTATTGCTTTCTAAAACAACTTTATTAAAAACAGTAAAAAAATAATATCAAACAAACCCCAAGTTCCAAATTTACAATGTTAGAAGCAACCCAAGATAGAACACTGAATTCCTTCGCAAGCCTAAAAGATCAAGCTTATGCTATTAGCTCATAAGATTAAAACTTCGTTTGGGTCGGCTTTTTTATTGCTTCTTAAAACAGCTTTATAGTACATAAATTTTAATTTTTATATTGAAAAGCTGTTTTTAGAAGCACGAAAAAGCTGTGCCAAACAAAGTCTAATATGCACATACAAAAGCTGATTTGAAGTTCGCGTGTCCAAGACGATGTTATATCTTATAGTTGTCTCTACCTACTTTAGAATGAATGCTTCATCATTAAAAGCTTCTTTCATCGCATCATCCCTCCTCCACATGGAACTCAAAACCTGCAGCAAATATAACTTAGGGTACATTTGGGATAGCTTTTTTATTGCTTCTTAAAACAACTTTTTAGTTTAAAAATTAAATTTTTTATACTAAAAAGCTGTTTTAAGAAACAATAAAAAAACCGTCCCAAATGAAACCTTAATTGTTGTCATCCCAGCAACGGGTTTTGAGACTGATAGATATCTATAGAGCAACAAAATCTGTAAGTGACTCCATGGCTTGTATCCAGAAAGAATGTTGAACCGTTCGAAGGATTCAATGGCGACGATGCTCACACATCTCGCAAGCTTGATTTGAGCTGGGATTGGCAAATGTGCACCTTTCACAATACCAGTAGTTGTCAAAGTTATTGGTAGTTGTACTTGATTTGGGGCTATTCCCTGGACTGTTCTTGCTCGAAATGTTCTTTGAGCTTGAAGACTTGCTGCTATTGGTTTGCCGATTAGGTCCTACATCTTCCAATCCAGATTCTAGGGCTTGAACCAGGTTCTGAAAGTAGTTTCGTGTGACGCTGGAAAAAAAAAATGGCAACGCACAATAGAAAAGAGTTGGCCATAGCTAAAAATTAGTATCAAATATTAAGAAATCATATTGAATGATGAAATTTTGCAGTAATCTAAGAATAACAGTACACCTTCAAAATGAAGAAAAGTTAAAGAAAATGCATGAAAATCTAAAAACATTTTGCAAGCTTGATGATTTAATGCTTATGGAGTTATTCTTGATATATTTTAGACTAATCCTATACTCCAAATGTGCAAAGACAGATTTGTTATGCAATCCAAAAGATTATTTGGTGATCATTGGAAAGATTTTGTTGAAGAATACACTCTGTGCTCCGCAAACCCAAAAAGAATCAAATATGAAAGCTAATGAAGCATACGAATCAAAGTCATACTTTAGTGCTTATATTATTATCTCCAATATACGAGACCTACAAAACCAAAAAGGAAAAGGAGAACCAGTTTTAACTGACTGATCAATGTAACAGCAAAGCTACTCTGTAATCCCATGCGAGGGGCCCTGTTCTCGAAAGAAAAATGTTTTGAAAGTAGGGATTCAGAGAACATTTTTGATGCGGACATCCGACGGTGGACGTTAATTAAAGGTAGAGACGAAGATCGATCGCCGAGATCCCTCCATTTTATCTAAGTTTATTAATTGTAATTTTTATTTAAATTATGCACTTTCCATTTTTACCCTTACTTAAGGGTCTTCTCCTATGTAAGCCCAAGGGGCAAAGTTGTCTTTTATTTTTTTATAAAGCCTATATATAGAGGCCCGTGCTCTTGTATTAGACAATGATGGATTAATAAAAAAAATTGTTCCTACACTTTGTTCTTGAGAGCGATGAGAGTTCTTAGGAGAGTGGAAGTCCCTATGTGAGGGTAATGAAATACCCACCAGCCGCAGGATGTGTCCGGGCTCGTGGTTGAAGTCCCTTGGTGAAGGGCAACGCAATACCCGTCAGTCTTTGAAAAAGTCCGAGACTCGCGGTTTTTTTTTATTTATTCTTTTTTTTTTCTAATCGTCATCTCCATCCTCTCTCCAATCTCGCCGACTTCATCCCCTCCACCCAAACTCACCGGCTTCTTCCCACAACCCTCTCTTCTTCCCCACCGAAATTTCCCATCCCCCTCCTAAAACTAACCGGCCATCTTCCTCCCCCCCTCCAAATTTCCTCCATGAATTTTGAATTTCAAAATTCAAACCTCCCTTAATTACCTTCCTAAAATAGCTCATATCAATTTGGAAAGTATCGTTATTTGAAATCAATTCTCCTTTTGAATTTCAAATACTTTCCTCTTTGATAATCCTTAATTAGGAAGCCTCCCATAATTTCATCTTGTATTCAAAGCCTTCCTATTTTATACATCTTAATTTTATAACAATTTTAATTCAAAATTCAAATTAATTTGAATTTGAATTTTTCCTAAATTTGGATTTGATTTAAATTATTTAAATTAGGAAAGTTGTTTAAATTAGGTCCAATTAAATTTTTGATTGTATTTGATTTCAATTAATCTTCATCAATTTCGGTTTCCAATCAAGGCTCACTTTAATTCTCTTTCCCTAAACTCTCTTCTCTCTCTACCCGCCACCCGCTCTCTCCTATATCCTCTCTCTACTTGATTAATGCTTCTCCATTAAGGCCCCCAATTTCTCTCATATTTTAATTAATTCCTTCCCAAAAAAATAGAACTCTATTTAAGGAATTAATTAAGTACCTCTTCCCTCCCTTTTCCATTTAGTTTGAAATTCAAATTTCAAATACCCCCCCCCCTCCCCATTTGCTAAATAAAACAACATCCTCCAACAAAGTATTAATCAAACAAAAATAAATGAGATCCTAGGCAAGCGGAAGTGTACAAAGGAATCATACAGGCGACTAATCTTATGCAAATAGCTTTCTACTAAATATTTAGGCTTCGTTTGGGACAACTTTCTTACTGCTTCTTAAAGCAGCTTTTTAATTTTTGTACTAAAAAATTGCTTTAAGAAGCAGTAAGAAAATCATCCCAAACAAAGCCTTAATGGCAAATGAGAATTAAGTTCTGCATGATATATATTTGCCAATGATACCTAGTCAATCCAGCCAGCTTTACGCGAAAGTCCGCAAATTCCTTCATTGGAACCTCAGCTTCAAGGTACACCCGGAGTTCCTTCTCTGCACATTGATGAAGTCGCTCTAAACCTGCCTCAGCCTCACCTATGAAATAAACAGTACGCGTTCATTAGAAAAAGAGAAACAACTAGGACAAAACTGAATACAAGTCGATAGCAATTAAGAACCTTGTAGATACTCAAAAAATTGCCTCTTAGCGTGTTCATGTTCAGGTAGGTAATACCCATATGCATAGGTCCATTTCAGTACTCTCCTACACTCAACTACCTGCATATTGCAATGCTAAATCAATTAAAACATGAGCATTTAAAAGTCATGTCTGTTAAAAAAAGCGCTATCTCCAAATATATTGATGGAAAAAAATTCAGTTATTTTCACCTGTAACATAGCTTCAATTATAAACTTGAGTTGAGACTCTGGCTGGCATTGTATTTTGCTAAGCTTCTCAAGCTTCAATAAATACAAAGAAAAAAAAATTAGAGGTTCTATAATGCTTTCTTTGTCTTGAAAAAAGAATTAAATGTTACTTCCAAAAATCAACATCAGCATTAGCTTTATCTCAACACTTTTGAGTTTGCTTGATGAACCCTAAATCTTCTTTCCTTCCTTCTGAGTTATGCATAAAATGTTATAAAAGTTTCAACAATTAATTTGATGAGTTTTCAGAATTTTTTCAAATTAAATGAATCATACTATGTATTTTTTATTACCGTCAAAAAATTACATTTTTCAATCTAGCCATGTGATGGACCAGGAGAAAATTAGGAAGTTTACTAATCAAGAGGGAGCTGTTTAGAAAGATTCTTAATCAATGGAAAATTGTTTAGGAAAATTTTAATTACAATTGAGAGGGTATTATTTGAGATCTAATTTGAATTCAAAAATCTAAGAGAAAAATATTTAGGAAAAGGGAGGAGGAATCAAGACATAATCGTTTAAGAAAGTTTTAATTATAATTGCGAGAAAATTATTTAGGGCAAGAGATCTAATTTGAATTCAAAATCTAAAATGATATTATTTAGGAAAAGGAGATTGATTTAGGAGGAAATTAGGGGGAGCCTATTTAAGGCTAACTATCCTCCCATTTTGAGGGGAGGTGATTTGTGTTTGTTGAGAGGGCTCTAGTCGGCAGCTAGGGATTTGGGAGAGCCAAATCTTCCTCTCAAATTGAAGATCCAATTGTATCTTACATTTTCTTTAATATATCTTTCAATAAAAAGTTCTTGTGTGTTATTCTTCCTAGTTCTCTCTATTCAACATCCACTTTCTATCAATTTGTATCAGAGCGATTTCCTGGGTTGAAATATAAGTTTTCCTTGCTGATTTCTATTGCATTTTTCTCTCCATCATTGCTGATTTTGTTATTTGCAGGCCAAATTTGCATCAAATTGCTGTTTTTGTGCTATTTGGAGCCTAGATCCAAGTACGTATGACATGAAAAAAGGTAGAAGTATTGTAAGGGGAGATCGGACATTTAAAATCTGAAATTTCAAATCTTCAAACTCAAATTTCAGCTGTTCGCGAGAAGATCGATGGAAAATTTGCCATCATAGAGAATATGATGAAGAAGTTACTCGAGGACCAAAACAAAAATGGCATCATTGGAGGCGAGGAAAGTAGACAATAGCCAAGGGAGTGAGAAAAACCCTAATCCAATAAAAAGAAGGGAAGAACAAAATGTGAAGATCTTGGAGAAAGAAGAAAGAAGACCTCCTCTAGAGCCTATATTCCTAGGGAGGAGACCAATAGAATGTATGGGGAAAGGCATGAGCGGGTTGGGCATGAGCGGGTTGGGCATGAGCGAAGATATGCTGAATTTGAAGAGAAATGGGTGGATTATGATCGCATGGATGCTAAATTTGAAAGGAGTGTGGCAGAATTTGAAAGAAGATGAGCTAATTATGATCAAAGGGGCGTTGAATTTGAAAGGAGGGGGATGCTGAATTTGAAAGGAGGAGGTGAGATTTTGACGAAGAGTTTGGGTATGAGCAATGGATGATTGAGACACTTGAGGGTAACCACCTCTTGGGTAATGAGAAATTATGGAGGAAACAAGGGGAATAAAGGAGATCCTGTAACAGTCCAAACTTTTTAACTATCGAGATATTATCCGCTTTAGCCTAAGGGCTTCATAGTTTTACCTTGTTGGTGTAACTTCCCAGGAGAACACTAATCTTAGGATTTCTCCAGGATGGGCACGCTTGCCTGCAGAGTTTCTTGGTGCAATTTTAACCATTACACCAAAAGGCATCTCGATGTTTAAGAGTTTAGCTTCTTTTTTAATTAAGAGGTTTCACAATCTCCCCCACTTAATTAACTATGTCTCCGTCAGTATCTTTATCCAAGGATAAGGATCTAATAGAGTGCATGAGTTCACTTTCAGGAATGTAATTCCACTGGGTATTGATTGCACTTGGATACTTCCAGATGAATTTTAGATAGGAAACACATGGTTCAACAATGTTGTAAGGGAATCAGTCAACAGATCCTGCTAGGGATGCCACTGAGCTTGCACTTACTCGCAACTGCACTCCACACTAACGAGATTACTATAGTAATTGGAGGCCAAAAAGGAGAAAGAAGATATTAGAAAGATAATTTTAAAAACTATTATTGTCATTTTTCATTTCCCTTGATCGTCAAAAAAATTTGAAAAATATGAGGACTTTAATACCGAATTTAGATATTAATGTCCTTTTTCATCACAGTGGTAAACTTAAAAAGCTTAGAGGCAACTTGTTGTAATGTCAAGGTTTTTATTACTTCTAAATAATTCATCATGCCGCATTACACACTCCTAGCACCCTCTCTCACATAGGCAACAAAGAATTCTTCAAATCCAAAAAAAACCATTCAAAGACATTTAAGGTACTAATAATCCAAATTTCAATTTAGTTGAGAAGTTATTTAAGGGGTTTCAAAAGTAATTGGTGGGGCAAGTAAGAAATGAAGCAAGCGGAAAGTGCTGCTATCCCCTTCTGAATTTTAAGGAGGTGCGGAAGCACATATATGAATTAAATGAGGCATCTAGATCTCCTGCATTGTCTGCTAAGCTGCATGCACTGGTTATGCCATTGTCTAGCAAGCCGTCATTTTCACATATTGAAGCAAAAAATGAAAAAGTGGACATAATAGATAAGGCAACCTAAGCATAGGCCTAAAATGATCAACATTAAGTGCCGCACATACAAAACATATGTTTTGACAACAAAGCCTATATCATGTATAGCAAAGGAGAGGAAGTAAAGAATAATAGAAGGCAACCTAACAACCAAACCAATTTTTTTTGCTCAGTCTTAAATTTGGTCCACGGGTGGAGGTTATTAACCAAAGATGCAACTTGAATTTATAGGAGTAATTGATCTTCTCCTTCCATTAACAAATGTCATAATACCTAGGTATTGGAGTTAATAGGCACAGCATGTTTCTACTCCATGGATTTAAATTATTTCATTACTATCTCTAAATACAAAATTGTTCAAGGGTATCTACAGTGCAAGGTCTTAGTTTACATGTTCAATGGTAAGATATTGAACTGTTATTCACCAACTGACAACGTATATGCTCTCTTATAAATAGGATCAGCTAGACTGCTCTGATTAAGATGGTACATTCAAACTAATGAAACAGTTCATCTCCATATAAATTTAATGAAATTAATATTTAATTATCTACAATGAAATCAAAATGATAAAAGAATACAAAAATTGGATGGCATACCTTCTCAGTTTGGATATTGTGCAGCTGTGCGAGTGCCTTCTGTCTTGACTGTAAAAAATGTAGATAAATATTACATTTGACTTTAATGAAGCCCAGTCGGAAAGAATGTTTCAGATAATCACGACATAACATAGCTCTTTAAAAAATAGCCATGTTCAAGTGAAGATAACCCAGAATTAAAAAAAAAAAAAAAAAAAAGGTAACAGATAGACAGCAGAGAAGGAATGATAAAAAAAAAGTACAAGAGGAACGAAAAAAAGGCTTATCTAAATGCAAATATGGCCTCTAAACAGTGAATGCATCACTATTGTAATTGTCAAAATCTCAGTCATCCCTTAGCATTTGATCCCACGGTCAGGATGAGAATCCGTGGGAGGCTCACTTGGATCACACCAATATCCTTCTATATTTGGGTAGCTGAATTAGGAAGGATTATATTGAGGCAATTATGTATCAATTAGAAGTTATTTATTTCTTTATTAAGACATCTTGTTTAGATCTATAAATAGGGATAATTTTGTATAATAAGTAGAAGGTATTTTTACCCTTCTCAAATTCTATGAATTCTAACAGTAATATATATCTTTTTTTTTAAACCCTTTAATGACCAATAATCAAGGAAACTATACAATTTCCCTCCACGTTTGGCACATGGCAGTATAGAAAGGTCCATCATCCAGTCTTGAACAGGGAAAATAGAATGCAATACTACACATGCTATGGGTTTGGCAAAATATGGTATGACAGCAGCATAAAAAAGAAGAAACGATAGGTTTTACCATAAAACTAAAAGAGATTACTCCTTTTAAAATTGTCTAGGAAACTTGGCTGACCTAGTTGTTAACATTTTAGATCTGCTTTCCAATAAGACTTTAGTGGAATCGTAATAATTGTTATCATCAAGATTATCCCAAAACCAAGAGACTCTCCAAATAATCTCAAAATTAACTTCTTAAGGCAAAATTGTAAAAATTGTATTAAGGAATTTATTAATTGCAACATTGCAATTTAAATTTTCAAAACATGTGGCAGCCAAGGACAAAGGAGATAGAAATGAAAATGGAGATAATCAAGTAAACTATACAAATTCACTCCAATCTCTCATGTTTATCTTAAGGTTTGCCGCTTTTAAAGGAGGGATTCTAGTAGTTGTTAGCTAATTTTAGGGGTCCACTCCTATTTAATAGATTCTTAAATTTGAGTAGATTTTTACAGGTTTTTTGGATCTCCATAAATAGAGATCAAATTCGTAACTTGAAATTGAGTTTTAATTAGATAGATATTGATTTCTAATCTCCCAAAACTTCCAAATCTCATCCCATGCCGGCAGGCCCTCTCTCCCTTTGTTTAATATTCCATTAAGTAGGAGTGTTGATTTGCCCCTATTTTCACAATCTAGAGCAAGCAATGATCTCCTGAAGCAAGTCTAGTATATCTACACTACAAGATGCCGGCAACAACAAGCCTAGGGAAGGACAGAAGCGTCTAATTGCTGTCCTCTTCTCTATTTAACCCATGATGGTAAATTTGTTCATTGTTTAAGCCAAAAGAATAGGGGAAACCCCCAATCATCGCTCAATATATTACATAGAAGGTCTAAAATCCTTGACCTAGATATTTCTTATCAGCTCCATAAGTTTTCAACACCCCAATTACAGATCAAACTTTGGCATCAAAACCCTAGATCCAACTCTTTCCACAGTTAAATTACGGACTAAGAAAAAAAAAATTAATGGCTAGGAACGATAAAAAAAATTAATGGCTAGGAAGGATACTATTGGTGATTCTATAAAAACTAAGATCTACGATTATGAGGATTACAAAAAAATGAAGAGAAAATATTTAGTCTAAAAAAATAAATAGTCAAACAAATAACTACAATGATTTCTACTATTAAAGCTCTTAAAGCTAAGGTTACACCAACTGCACTGAAAGAAGGAAAAATAACTCATAGTTTGACATATGAAGGAGAATCCATCAACAAGAAAAGAAGCTAAAAAGAACACAGAAAAGAGAAGATTTTAAACTTAAGATAGAAATAAAGTTTGGGTTTCCTTAATCCAATGAAACAATCAAAGTTAAGGCAATTTACAATTTTTATCAAATATATTTCATGGTTTACAATTATCCTTGTATAAAAAATAATCGTATTTGTACATTTGAAGTTTGCCTCGCATTCTTTAGTTTGTTGAAATTTACTAACTATATGATGAGAGTTTAGAATATTGTCAAAAGCTTAATTCTATCCCATCGATCAAGAAGGAAAAAAAAAATTTGATGGAATAATTTGATGAAAGATTACAGGCAATATGTACAAAAATACATGATGGAATTTTCAAGGCAGATAACTTATAGAAATTTTGTTGGATAAAATTTGTATTTATGAAATATGTAGCAAGGTCTCATAAAAACTTTTTCTTAGAATTTAAACTTTTTCCAATTATTGATGCCTTTGAAGCTAGCACAAAAGCTATTACAATTGAGGAAAAATTATTGAAAAAAATGCCCAACTTACAACAACAAAGAAGGAGAAGACTAAAAGTTCAAATACAGAGGAGCAAAGCAATCGACCACTGTGTGTTACAGCAAAAATCCAAAGCATAAACTTACGTGATAGTGGAATTTATATCTGAATAAAACGACAAAATGATAAGACAAGAAAAAAAATCTTCACTCATGTTTCAGAAGAACTAATTGCAGTATGAGTGTAGGGGTGTCAATTTCGGGTTACGTGTCGGGTTTGGGTCAACCCGAACCCAACATGTTTTTTGCAACCAGGTCGGTTTTTCTGACCCGAACCCGACCCACTTCTAGTTTTGGTCAACCCGACACGACCCGAATGACACGGGCCAACCAAAAATTGCTAGTTTTATGGTAAAAAAACGGGTTAATCTCTGATTTTCAAGTAAAAACGGGTCATTCTCAGTTTTCCGGGTCAAAAACGACTCAATTTCGAGTTTCTGGGTCAACTTGAACCCGACCCAGTTTTTGAAGCGGGTCAATTTGTTGAACCCGAACACAATCCGTTTCAGGTTTGGGTTGACCCTAACTTCGAATTTTCGAGCCGGGTTCTTGTTGGGTTTTCAGGTCGTGTCAAATATCGACACCCCTAAGGAGTGACAAAAGGAAAATATGATAATATCGTTGATAGAGCATGCACATGAGAACATGCAAGTGAAGAAAGCATGGAAATACATTTCCACCTCAAACTTTGGGTAAAATCTGCCCTTGTTAATACTATTTTGGATCCAAAAAGAGAAACAAACCTCATCTCTAAAGCTTTGGTTGAGAAAACATGGCTAATCACTACCAAGCATCAAAAAATAAATTCTTTAGGTTGGTCCAAGAAAAGCAACGCTTGCCTGGTTACTAGAAAATATAATTTTTAGGTTTATATTGTCTATAAATTGCACTGATAAGGCAGAAGTGAAGTTATATCAATGGATCTATGTCATGTATGCCACGTAAAATTGTTTAGTTAATATCTATAGGATAGGTATGTTATTTTCGTTAGAAGACAATAAAATTTTGTGCTTGTTAAGAGGAGAAAAATATATACAATTAGTCCATCTATTATTCCATCTTCAAAGGATATGGAGAAAACCAACAAGCTGGATGATTCCAACATAATGTCATGAACTCTCTTCCCCATGAAAAGTACAGAGGCAACATCCAAATTGCAAATTGGCATTTTAAAAAGAGAGAGAAAGAGAGAATAAACCGTCCCAAAGTTGAAGCATAGAATTGAGAGCCATGATTAAACTAAGGCTTCTAACCTTGAGGCATAAAATTATAAAAAATAATTAATGAAACATTGAGTTACAAAAATACAATTTGACTTTCCAAAATATGTGGGCTTCCAAGGAGGGTGGAGAAATGCAAGTTGAGAGAATCAAGTAAACTACTTAATATTCACTCCAACAACTTATCCCCTCCTTATCCTAATGTTGACCGCTTTTTAAGGAGAGAATCTAAGAGTTGTTAGTACTTTTAAGGGTTAGTTCCTACGCGTAGATTTTTTTATGTTTGATGAATCTCTAACGAAATGAGATCAAATTTGTAATCTGAAGTCTAATTTTTATTGAATAGAAATTGATTCATTGTCTCCTAAAACTACCTCTCTATCTCAATCAGCCTGATTATACATTACAGCAAGTAGGAAAGCCAGATTTCATCTCTTTTTCACTTTCCACAGCAGTTGGCAACCCTCCTGCAAACAATCCAGCATATCTACCTTACTTCTTCCTCTTAGTCTTCTTTTTACTTCTTCTCTTCACGGTTTCCCTTCCACCTGTATCTTTCTTCTCTTAACTATTGTGAGTTGTAAGTGGTGTTGTGCCTTGTTCCATTGGTATATACCAGATGAGCTAAGTCTTGTGCTAGAACCTAATTCATATGGTGGATCGCTAGTTTTTCCTTTCCTTTAAGCACCTTTCCTAGTTTATGTTTGCATGTGAGGTGACCATTCGTGGTTGTTCTGATGGCTTATAGTTTGTGTTATGTTATTTGTTCTTTCTTATGCGACTTCCTAACTAATTTCATATATTAGTTTTCTACTAAGTGTCCATCATTTTGGTATTTGTTTATGTGAAATTGAAAGAAAGTATCTAATTTTGCATTCCTAGTGTTCTCTTATTTGGTTTAAGAACTTAGGTAGCACCAAAATCCTTGCCTCACATATTTCCTACCAGTTCTGTAAGTATTTCGCACACCAATTTTTGATCATGACTAACTACTTCGGATCAGCTTTGTGAATGCCATGTCATTCAGTTCTGTTTACAAGTACAATTTTTACTAATCTCAGTTTACCCAAATACTTGAGGATAGATAGAGCATCCATCAAGTCTAAGCTCCACATCTGAAAACCATATCTATTCAAACAAACATAAGGTACTCGAGAGAAAAATTCAGTTACAGAAATTTAGAATATCCACCATTTCAAAAGAAAGATGTCTACAGATGTTTTTACCAATACCAACTAAACCTAACTATTAACTAGTCTTAGAAATGGCAGGAGGGTAGAGCCACCATGAATTTCTCTGTTGCCAAACTGTTGGCAATTCTCTCTCTGGAAAGAACCAAGCTAATCTTGGATGTGGAAAAGAAAAAAAGGCATCCTGCACAGTACCATAAATTTCGTAAAACTTGGCATGATTTTGCATGACAGGCAGAATGAAAAGAAAAATCAACAAAGGAGCAAAAATGTTGTTCATTGAAAAGTATCAAGGAAAAACAAATACTAAACCAATTAATAGTTAGAACTTTGAGTCAATCTTTCTTAAAAGATCTTCAGTTCTATCAGAGCAAATCTTATATGCAAGCATGCTCTTAAACATAAAAATCTGTGATGATGCCAGCCTTTAAAAGGTGGAACAACCTTTAATTGTAACCATGACTAAAAGATATCAAGAAAAATGATAATCCATAATCAAACTGTGGTCAGAAAAGATATACGCGAGAGAAAACATACTCGTTGGTTGGTAGCCCATCGTTCATAGTAGTGCGTGTACCTCTCAAGAGAGTTTTTGGCCATTTCTCTCCTCCTTTCCGATTCATCATACTGAAATGAACAAATACCTCATAGAAAAGCATTCCACATATTATCATAAATTACATCAGAAATAACAAGATACGTCGCATGAAGCATACCACCCCCTCTTCCTTTGCAGCTTCATAGCGATTACAGGCATAAAAACCACCAGTTCTCTCCCCATGCTCTATCCATGAACCAAGGCATAACCTAAGATGATTTTACAAATTTCACCAACCATATCAATGAAAACCAAGTAAAATATAGCATTTAAGTATGACATCAGAGATTCTTACCAACAGAACTCATGTTTGCATGGTGGTGTGCAAGTTATATGCATGCAGCCTTGATTTTTCTCAATTGGCCTTTTGCATTTAGGGCAAGGTTTGGAGTTAGCCAATATCCTGAGATAAGAATTCAAAACATAAAAAACAACTAGTCAAATGGACACCAAGCAAGAGAATAGTGTTTAAAAGAGCAACGTCCTACTTTAGACAGCTAAAAAATGTGTAACGACAGAAAATTAGAATAGTTTTTCTCCTTCTTCTTTTTCTTTTTTGTAACAAGCTGGAAAAGCATAGGTGCATTGAGTAATCAAATTATTATGTGTTTGAATATGAAACTGTGTGGGCATCCATATGAATATGCATGTTTGAAAGACAAAGAAAATAAGAAAAGCAGGGCAGCAGTTGACAAAGGGGGATTCTCATTTTAGTTTAAAATTAATCAGATTTTCAAATATTTACGAAAAATAATCAATTTTCATCCCATCAAAAAGTTAAAGCTAAACCATCTATACATTGTGCTCTTTAAAAAGCAGAGATGATATCAGGAAAAACAGCTAAAAAAAAGGCCAACAACCGTGTTCAGGGAGAAAAGTCCACACGTGCCTGCACAGATGATATCAGGGAAAACTCCAACTGTGTTCTTTCCAAGTACTAAATAAGAATTTTTTATAAAAAGTTCTTTGATGGAATCATGCTTCTTTTTTGAAAAAGAAATAAAAAGTAAATAACCAAATGAAAATGCTTTATGAATATTAAAAACATTAAATTCCTTAAAAAGCAGAGAAATAGATGCAATCAAGGCTTGAAATAAAACTCTCATATATCTTGAGAAATTGATGAATTATACGGCTATCTTGAGAACCACAAGTTTCCAAGGACCCAAAACCACATCTTGATCGTTTACCCATCTGAAACAGAATAGACATTCCGGGACGTATGCCCAATGCAAGACTAACACTAAGTTCAAAATTTAATTTCAGGCATTACTTTTAAATAACAATTTCAAACTAGCTCGCCAAAAACAGTACCAGGAAGAAAAGCTTGGGTAGCAAACAACTTATTTGCCTTTATCATATCCCATAGGTAAGATTAGAAAACATAACATTTTATTTATTTTTTCCTAGATTTCATCTTTAATGAATTCGTTGTTCCATATAGTCAGACATAAAAGGTAAATCCATGTCATCACAAATTAGAATAATAAAATTTCTTCATTCATCAAAATATAAATTAATAGGAAAAATGAATGCAAAATGTTAATTTTACAAACATCAGCAAAGAAATTACATTCAATTGGACAAAAATCCTTTGGCAACAAAGATTATAGAATTTAATATTTCCTAAAAAATATTTAAAAAAATCAGAAGTCTCTCTTCAGCGAACTGATATTATCACAAAACACATGCATATATATAAAGAAACATGCATGGACAAAAATCTTCAATAGTCAAAAGTATAACTTCATAGGAAAAATGCATGCAAAATGTTAACATGGCCAACATTTGTTAATGAATCACAATCAATTGGACAAAAATCTATTGGCAACATAGATGATGTCAATTTAACATTTTCAGAAAAAATGAATAAGAACTTGATAAAGTTTTCCGTTAGCAATTTGATTTATCAGAAATCAGATGCTAATATTCTTTTCTATGCAGTGGCTAAAAAAGGAAAAAAAAAACATGAAGAAAGCACGTGGTTATTCCTACCAATTCATGTTTTCAGACTCTGCACTGTTCTTTAATATCCACTTTGCCACAGTGGAACATTCCACTGGACGATGAGCTTCCTCTGTACACTGCATGATTTACTTGAGCAGATTCAGAATCCTTTGAAACAAATTAATAATTAAGAATAAATTATGTACTGACAAGTGCTTACATTCCAACAAAAACTGTGGGAGCAATTACAAGAAACGTCATAGCTTCCAGATCCCATAACAAAGTCAATAGCAAATTCACATCCAGGTGCAGGACACCATTTTGTCTGCATATATGAAGGTTAAAATAAAAAAAACTAGGTGGAATACCGTAAAAGAAATAACGCCTAATAACAGGGAACATTACATGTTCACTCGCTAACGAACCTTCCGGTTATTTTCAATGAATGATCTGAGGAGGTAGTGAGAATACTTCTGCTTATCTTCATCAATAGCAAGCATATCAATCATATCTTGCCCAATAGCAGCACTGCAAGATGGATCAGGACATCTCAACATCAAGCAGCCCGGGCCATTAGTCACAGCTGTTCCTATATAACCTGACAATGTTCAAGATTCATTGTCACCATTAAAAGTAAATCAATGACAACCTATCAAAGTAAATAAAATAGAAAGAAGTAATTTGATTTCTACAATCAACATAGAACCATTAGAAATTAGACCTTAAATTCCGATTACACATATAAGATAGAATACTGTGGCCCACACAAGTAGAAACTGAAGCAAGTTGTGACATGGAAACCTATGATGATAAGTCCTATCGCAATATGTGCAATGATGTAGAACGGGAAGACAGCTGCTTTGCTAGGGAGAGGTTCCAAAATCCAGAAAACGTTTCAGATTTTGGAACCAAAATCTGAGCCCAAAATTCTGAGAAAACCTTCAGTTTTCTATGCTTAGGAGCAAAGAAAATTGGAAGGGGAATTCCAGCTTTTGTCCAGCAAGAGGTGAACGTGAGATACCTCTTCCAGATCAGCAATTCCCACGGGACAGCATTGAAGATTTTCAGCCAGCAAAGGGAATTAAAGAAAGGATTTAATTCCCAAGACAGAAGGCTGATTTTGGCAATCCGATTTCCTCTTGAGAGGGGAGGGGAGGCAAGCTCTTAGATTTTGCCTGAGAAGAAAAGGGAAGAAGACGGGTGGGAGAGGGGGGAATCTTAGGGGTGTCAATTTTTGACACGACACGAAACACGACTCGAACCCGACCCGGAAAAATCCGGGTTCGGGTCAACCCAAACTCGAAACGGGTCGGGTTCGAGTTCATGAAATCAACCTGTTTTAAAAATCGGGTCGGGTTCGGGGTGACCCGCCAACCCGAAATTGACCCGAAAGTGACACGAAAAATCATTTTTGACCCGA
This sequence comes from Dendrobium nobile, assembly GCA_022539455.1. NCBI lineage: Eukaryota > Viridiplantae > Streptophyta > Magnoliopsida > Asparagales > Orchidaceae > Dendrobium > Dendrobium nobile. The sequence goes on along the minus strand of CM039726.1, from coordinate 64,490,312 downwards.
AAACCCGATTTTGACCCGAAAACCCGAGATTGACCCGATTTTTTACCCGAAAATTAGCAATTTTGGGTCAATCACGGGTCATTCGTGTCGGGTCGGGTTGACCCGAACCCGAATCGGGTCGGGTTCAGAAAATGACCCGTTTTTAAAAACGGGTCGGGTTCGGGTTGACCCGAACAGTGCCGGGTCAGTTCCGGGTTCGACCCGAACCCGACCCGTTGACCCGAATTGACACCCCTAGGGAATCTGATGAAGAAAATTTCCAACGGTGTAAGGGGAAGAAATTAAGGAATTAAAGTCCAATTCCCCTCTACAGCCTAGGGAAGCAATTAATGGCTTGATCTTTGAAATTCACGGCTGGTAGGAAGGAGGCAATATCTTCCAAAGAAAGGTGAGAGGGAATTTCAAATCAAAAATGAGTTTGGCAAGATTTAATGAGGGGATGCTTGGGCAACATAACTTGGAATGTGAGGGTGACGTGAATATGGGGGAGGATTTATTTCCAAAGCTAATTTCAGGTTTTGAACAATTCGGTTAGGAGGAGATTTAGGGATTTTGAAATATTTCCAAAAAAAAAAGAGAATTGACTTAAGGAAATAAATCTAAATCCAAGCCATGTCTTAAATCTGAATTTAAATTCAGATTTGAGAATTAATGACGATTGGCTTAAATGGTGGGAGAGATTAATGGTGTGATTAATGCTAATTCGAATTCAAATTTTGAATTCAAATTTGCATTAATGAAGACCTCTTCCCTAATTGGAAACTAATTGATTACAAGGGAAGGATTAAGGGAGGCTGGCGAGATTTTGAATTCAAAATTCTGAGATTTTATTTCAGAATTAATGACATCATTAAATGCCTAATTATTAATAATGAATTAAGCAATAAATAAATTTGAATTCAAATCCTTCATTAACTTAATCCCTCCAATTTAGGAAAGACAATTAATAATTGGAGCAAAGGTGGGGGGTTCTCGGTTGAGGTGATGGAGGGGTTGTTAAAACTGGCAGTTCAATGAGAAGGAGGAAGGGGCCGGTGGCGGTGGAAGGAGGAGATGGGGTGGTCTGCTAGGAAAATAAAGAGAAACACAAGATAAAAGAAAAGCTAGAACCGCGAGCCTTGGACTCTTCCGAAGACTGACGGGTGATCCGTTGCCCTTCTCCAAGGGACTTCAAATCACGAGCCCGGACCCATCCTGCGGCTGGTGACATCTTCGATTCCTTCCCATAGGAATCTCACTCTCGTTCTCTCCCAAGAAGAACACAAAAGTGGAAAACACAAAATTTTTCATATCAAAATAACCATCCTATTACAATAGCTAAAGGCCATATATATAGGCCACAACATGAGAAAATAAAAAAAATACAAAATTGCCCCTTGGACTACAACACTCAAATAAATTAACCTAGGGGTAAAACAAGAAATAACATAAAAATAGAAACTAAAATGCAGAAAATAATTCATAAATGACAACTTAAATCAGAGCCGTCGATTTACGACGCCTCCTGTGATAGATGCGCCAGATTTTGGTGCCGATGTCCGCATCATGCAATCTGTCGTAAAACATGGTATTGCAATCTAAATGGCCTAAAAAATTGCTTACGTTAAATATCCATTATTAATTAGCTTCCATTTGGAAATTATTCTGACAAGAATGCAGGCATTCCTTAGACTGTTAAATATTGAATTAGTTATTTTTACAAGAAATTGCGTATGAGTTCACCAAATATAACAGAAACCAGTCATTTAATTTTTTTTTGCCCATAAAGGAGAACCTTAATAGCACCATAAAATAGAAACAGTATTTTACTTCTGCATTAGAAGGAAAAATAAAGAACTGGCATAAAGACAATTTAGTTTGTCCATTCAACACTGGAACATCTTCAAATCTATTCAAATCCTTTTAGCTCTAGAATATTCTACATAAGCTTGTTAAAATGTGCGTGCCATGCTAACCAAGTATCATCTCAAGTGTTTGAGATCATCAGTTAGGAGATGGGAAAATTAGATATTAAAGCTCCAAATGTCATTTCAGTACAGCAAGCCAGTGTAAATATTTCTTAAATTGCACCATAGTCATATAGAACTTGGAGCATGTGGAAAAACTAAAACTTGCTTAATTTAATCCCAAGAATTGACTAAATTAAGAAAAAATGCAGAGCAGTTAAGCACAACTAGTACTTAATATTAATAACAAGAATAATGTCCAATTTTTCGCCATAATTACACTTATAGCAATTTGTTTCACAATTTTTACAGCGTAAATGCTCAATAGCCAACAAAAAAGGAAATAACCGGTTCCAATTAAAAATTGAACTCATATAAAAAATAGGCTTTAACAAGAAGATGAATATACCTCTCCAACATGAATCACAAAAAGGGTGACCACAAGCAGCAGAGCTCATTGCTGTCCGAGGATGAACTTCAAAGCATATTCCACATAGCAGCTGCCAACAGAAGCAAGCAGTTCAAGGTCAAATGAACAAAATAAAAAAAGAGCGCATTTAGAATCCTTAATATTCATTTTCTACTTAAATACCCAATGCATATGTATCATCTTCCAAGCATAAGCAAACAATAACAGCTGCCACATATCAAATGTTTCAAGAACTATTTTTATCTGATCATATATAAATGTAAAGCTGAAGACAGTCTAGGTTGATGCCTGGCGAATTCCTAACTGAATGTCATATCGCTTTCTTACAAAATGCATTATCAAAGGGTAGTCAGGCCTCAGGATATCAATTCAGTAGAACGTATTACGGCATTTAAAGGACATATTAACAGAAATCCTCTAAAAAGAAAAGTCAACCATCAAAACTACTAATGATTTTGAGAAAAAGTTGCAAATAGTTCTCCAACTATTCATATGTGGTCAATTCAGTCCCAAAATATCACATTTCACCAAATTAATCCCTCTCTATATAAAAAGGTATTCCAAATAGTACTCATGCGCAAATTTATAGAAGTTATGATACAAAATAGATCTCATACCCTCAATATCATTCGGGGAATTAAGTTGGAAAAATATGATACTTTGAGAATTAAATTGGCCCTGTATAAATAGTCAGGAACTATTTTGAGCTTTTTCCTAGAGATTTCTATGTATATTATTAAAATAACGAGCATAACAAGAAAAATAAATAACAAATTACAATGTTCGAAAAAAGATGGGAAAATTAATTAGTTTTAAGTTTATCAACATACTTCTGCAACATTTGGCATTTCAACTTGCTTCCCCAACAAACCTACAGCCCTCCGAACACTTTCTTCATCAGCAAACCACTCTTCATGCACCTTACTAACGCTCCTGTACAAGCATAAGATCAATTGATCAATTCTTTCAAGATCGTGAAGGCAAAGAGTATGCATTGAAAATCAATAATAATAGTCTTCCTGTCCATACAGGCATATACAGAATACAAGATAAAAGGATATCAGATAACATACAATCAATGGTATTGCATTACCATCATCCTAAACATCATCATCTTTCTCGGTGTTTGCTTTATGAATCATCGTTTTTCATTTGTTCCCACTTAGAGTTACATGAGCTGTTAAAATTTATCCCAAGTAAATATTTTTCAACTTCTATGGAAAACTCATTAGATACACCCATTTCTTTCTTAATCCTTCAACATTATTTTTATATACCCAATCAATGCATGTAATTTCTATCATTTGTTGTACATATTCAAAAAACATAAGTTTATTTCCATTAATTTATCTTTAATTCTTGTTACTCCAATTGTCCTCTAATGCAATCATTCCTCAATTTATCATTTCTAAATTTATCATGTATCTATCTCATCAATCTCATTTCTATCAAACTCACCTAAATTTAGAGCTGCCCTTTTACTTCCCAACACTTAAGATTCATTCAACATGTTAATCTGAGTATAAAGTTTAATCAAAATTTTTAGCACGCATGATACAAGTGCTTTATGAATATTTTTCACAAACCATACAACAACAACTTCAAGCCTTTATCCCACTGCGTGGGGCCCAATATATGATACTTTTTCTCCACTACATACTATTAAGAGTCAAATTCTCATTTAAATATAATAAAAAGGTCATTTCTAATACTTTCTAACTAAGTCTTTTTAAGTCTACATATATCTTTCTAAACATAAGTCAAATTTAATATTTCTACTCTCCTAACACATCTACTTTTCATCAAATATGTGTAGCTTAAAATGCAAGTGACCCCCTCTCACTTTACACCTCAAAATTTTTTTTTTCTCATAGCATCATGAAGGAAACACTTTACTAAAGAAAGCAGATTAATGACCTTCTCTAGTGCTAGATTATTAGGACAGCTTGATCGCCTTTTTACTCCGATCCCAATTTCAGTAGTTCTAACAATTGGATTGAAAAACCATCTACTGCTACATGGTTTTCATATTGACATAAAAAATGAGAAAGGCGATAAAATTAGAGTCATTTGAAAATTCAAGTCATTTGAGCATTATATAAATTTTATCAATCTGCACAGGTATGTAAATGCAAATGAAGTTAAAAATGTTCATGCGTATCATCAGAAAGATAAGGCAAAATATCAAGTATGCCTCAGAAAATATCAAGCATTTTCCTAAGCATGAAATACTTGTAAATAAATCAAATGAAAAGAACTAGCATAAGGGGGAAACAAAAAAGTTCACGGGGACAAAATCAGGCCGATTTTACTAGGAAAAGCTTACCAGTTAAAATGACGGAGAAGAAGACATGCATGAACTCTTGAAGTAGACAGTACCATTGATAGACTACGTATATCATCCTCTTGGCGCTGCCTTATATCAGTTTCATCCAAGACAGTATAGTTTTGCTGAAATAATGTAAAAAACCAATTGAATAAAAAATAGCCGATATAAAACAAAGGAAATGTAAAACAAAAAACCAATTCTAAGTCTGCAAATGTAGGTGACACGGCAGCATGAAAGTCAAATGGATCTTAGACAATAGTTCAATTTAAAAACAATTAAAAGGAATATATTGCAACCAATAAATGACAACACATTGCCCTGAACATTTGGGAATGCATAAAAGGTTTAAAAAAAATTCACGCCAAATAAAATAGTTATCTCTGTATATAACGACATCACTAAAACTGGATTAAAAAAATCTCAAACAGTGGATGTAACAAAAATCATGTAAACAATATCATATTCAGACAGAGGAAACAAAATGAGAAAAAAAGTTAAATCAACATACTATACGTGAAACCAGAAAAAGCTCTAACCTTTTTAGCCAATACCTCAATATCACACTATCATTTTTTTCAATACTCATTTTTATGAGGAGATTTTCCTTTTCTTCTTTTAAGCTAAGGGATTCCATTACAAGAGTTACTTACAACTCAAGAGCTTCATGCTTGATGAAAAAAATATTACTGACAAAAAAAATGTTATAAGTATAGAACCTATGGTAGATGACTTGCTTCTACAAGTATTGTGCAGGAAACAAAGTGTTCATTGCATCTGGAAAAAATCTCCCCCCGTCTTTCTACAGAGCAATTAACCCAACACCCATTCCCACCCTCATGCAATGCATGGCTTCTCGGATGGCTTGAGCTCTACCACGAACGACAGTGACTGTGAGGTATCTTCATTAGGTGATCTCATAGATGTTGAATATGGGAATACTGATAAAGTTTTTTTATCATTTATAAGCCTTAAGGATATCCTGTTCGAGGTCACTATTGGAAAGGAAATTGAGGAGAAAGGAAGAAAGAAAATGCAAAGACGTACAAGCCATATGAGATCATCCATTGGTAAAGTTCTGCTCAAATCATAGCAAAGCGCTTCCTCTTCCATGTCAGGCCACCCACCATCTACTCCATACTAGCTCAAATGCTCACCAACACCCCACTGCAGCCCTAAGATACCGTTAAGGTGAATTTATAATCTTGCTCAATCTCTAGTTGTCTTCTGCTTGGACTGACTCAGCACAACTGCCTGAATTTTTGCCTTATGTGCAACAAGCTATATGGTGCAATTATAATCGTTCAACCAACATCTCCATCGCCAATGTAAGTGTTTACATGCTCCATGATCTTGACATTATGATACATGTTACTTTCAGGTCCAATTTGAACGTAGGAAGCAAGCTGCTACCTAAGGGAGATCCCCTCCTGATCAACTTCAGACTACAACTCAATTAACTCATTTGCCCCACCTAATTTTTTTTTTTTTTTAAGTTTACTGGTAGGGCTAATTAAGTAATTTTCCCCCTCTCCCCTCCCCTAAAATCCATGTTTTGCACCCCCCCCCCTTTGCCCTAACAGCTCTTATTCATGCATGAAGGATCCGCCGCACCCCCACGCAATCTCTTCTGACGGGCCACGACCGGTAGCAAACTCCTTCCATTCTTCGTGCGTGTGCGTCCACGGCCGACATTCCGGCAGGAAGCAGCCCACATTGGGTTATTTATGTGGCTTTTTTTTTTTTTTTTGTTCGATGCTTTCTTCAGGGACAACACCACAAGGTTCTATTTTTATTTTTATGTTTACTTAATGTGATTTCTTCATTAGTTTGAGTTGAATCTGGTATGGGTTTTGCTTTTTCGTTAGATATATAAGTGATTTTTACTCTGCAGAATTTCCCAAATTGTTTGGTATTTGACATATTTTCTTTAGGAATGTGTTTTGCAGCAGGTGTTTTTGATCTGTTTTCTTCAAGTTGTACTGTAGTGTTAAAATTTTTTATAACTAAAGCTTTCTAGTTCTAGTTACGAAGAAAATGGAATTCAACCTAAAAATGAGGTCATGCTTTGTTCAGGAAATTCCACAAGAGCACATAACAGGGCAATCTAGAAAGTAATTAAAGTTGATAAACAAAGTGGAAAACCTATCTAGATGCCAATGGTGAACGGTTTAGAACAGAAATTAAAACAAAAAAAAAGAAGCTAGATATTTCAACTAGAAAACAAATAAAATTTATAAACAAAGTGAAAACCTTATCCTGCAAACGTCATTTGTTTTCAATGTTTTGGATAAGTTCTAAATTTTATTACTTGTTAAAAAAACGTAACATGTTATTGCAAAAGTTATAGCCAGTAGAAATAATTATCATGTTATGTTTGTAATTTTTATTCCTACATTTCTTAAAATTTCCCATTTTTTGTTCTTGTAAAGTTGTGTTTAAATACGGAATACGAATTTTTTTATAGGATATATCAAATGGAGCGTTTTTTAAAAAGGAAAGAACGTTTGAAGACAGATGTTAATAATATCCCAACCGATTCTGGAATTCGACCTTCAATTTGGTGTTACAATGTTAATGAAATAGATAAAATTCGGAGAGCATATCTGTTGAAAGGACCCCATCAATCAAAAAGTCATTTGATTTGGTTATAAATGAAGTTGTAATGCAACATTATCAAAAAATGCAAAATAGAATGCAAAGCTTGTAATTTTCATTGCAATATAATAACTTGCTTGAAATTTGTTATCTATTATTTTTTTATAAGTTTGCCCCCCTAAAAACTAAGGCTGGTTCCGCCCCTGCAGCCAACTGATCTATGGACGTTGCAAAATAACCAAACTCTACCAACCATCGTGTCCTCCAGAAAGGTTAATATATCAACTTTGAGATTCTTATGCGTAGGTCACTTCCTAATTAGAGAGACTACAAAATAACTAAAAACCTACATCTAAGAAAACATCTTTTGCAAACAACAACATGATTAAGAAAATATATAAAAATATTTTTTTATACCCCAGATCAGAACCCTTTGTAGCACAGATTCATCGAACCACACAAAGCAATAAAGTTTGAGTATAAACCTCGTTATTCAATTCTTTCCTTACCTGCAGACGCTCGGAAACGATCACGTCGGAGTCATCCGACTCATTATCGCTGAAACCATACTTGCCTTCGTCTTCGCCTTCGTCTTCGCCGTCCCTCACCACCGTCTCCTCGCTGTAGAAGTCATCCTCCATCGACTCCGTGTCGCTGGCGTCCTGCGTGTCATAGTCCGATTCCATCCTCTCAGACCCCAATCCCAGAACCCTATCGCCTTATTCAAGAATCTCTCGGTGAGGGGCAGGGGATCGTGAAGATCAAAACAGGATCTGGCGTGACGGGATTCAGGAATTCCACAAGAGCTGGCGTTTATGAGAAAATCAGAAAAGCGAAATACTACAGCTAAAAAAACCAATTTTTACGCAGCTGATTTTAGCCTGGTGGTTGAGCTCTGAGGCTTTTAAGATGATTTGGCTTGGAGTCTTTGCGTATGTATTATGCGTACAAATTTGCCTTAAATAACCTATGTCCCCAAAAAAAAACCGAATTTTGCATCTATTTAATAGCAACTCCTCCAGCGAAGAATAATGTCGAACACTTTTTTTTTTGGCTGGTATAGGGTTCATAATGTATTTTTAGGTTGAATTTGATCCGCCGAATTCAAATATGAGTCGGATCTAATCCAGGTCGATCCGACCCAACACATTGACCTGTTTGGATTTGATTTTTTTTTTTAATTTAGATTATAATTTAAATTTTTTTAAAAGGGAATAGTGAGCACATTATTTTGCAATATATATATATATATATATATATATATATATATATATATATATATATATATATATATATATATATATATATATACAAAACTGAGAAGATAATTTACTTCCAAATAACTTAAATGCTAGACAAAGAAAAATTTAGTTGAGTTCTACTTAAATATAGGGGTGTCAATTTCAGGTAACGGGTAGGGTTCGGGTCGAACTCGGAACTGACTTGGGTTCAATCGGGTCGACCCTACCCCGACCCGGGTAGGTAAATGGGTCGAATATTTGAACCCGGACCCGACCCGACGGGTTGCCGGGTTGACCAGACCCGACACGGGAAAGAAAATAGCGCGAACGCGGGCGCGGTCGAGAGCTGACGCGGATGCAAGCTGGCTGGCGCGGCGGGAGCGCAGGCTTGCGGGACGCGGGCAAGTGCGGGGCTGGGTGCGCGCCCGGGTGCGCAGGCAGCCGCGCGGGGCAGCCTCAGGCGGTTCTTTCAAATGGGTCGAATCTGGAAACCCGAATCCGACCCGTTTTAGAAACTGGTCGGGTCTAACCCAAAATTTTTGGGTCGAGTTCTAATCGGATTTTCGTGTCGTGTAAAATATTGACAGCCCTACTTAAATAGTTAAATTTTATTTTAGAAACATGCAATTATTAATTAGCCGATTTAGCAATGTATAGCGTGATAATTTACTTCCAAATAATTTAAATGCTAGATAATTTAAAGCCAAACTAAAATAGTTAACTGATTCAACAATTGATGCAAATTGCACAATTGATTACAATTACAAAGTCCACCAACATATTTTTACAAATCCAAACTTTAATAATTCCACAATAAGTTAATAAGCATTTAGGCTTTGATGGTGTGCTCCCACCATAAGGGCATCTCCAACCGAAACTCTCATTTTTCACTGCAAAATATAGTAAAATCAAAAAGTGTCGTGATTCATCTCCAGTGGAACGTCATTTTGCCCCAAAATCATCGTCGTTTCTTTCGCGCCTTTCTCAGATGGAGTTCGGTAGAGAGAAAGAAATGGCAAAAGTGAATAGTGCGACGCCAATATTGACGTCGCACTGTTCATCAGCGACTAAATGCCGGCAAAAATGGAGTTCGGTTGGCACGTCTGAGGCTCTCCATTCGCCTGTTTGCCGAACGGCTGGAGAAGGCCTAAGGCCACAAACTAAATATTTGTCATATAAATCAAAATAATTAATTAATTAATTTTTACATATCCTGGCAAAGAAAACATTTATTAAATCTTATATAAATCAAAATAATTTTCATATGAAGCTACAATATAGAAGGATGTTAAACTATGGTCGCAAATAATACTGAGCAACCTCCCTAATATGCATGCAAACAGAAGGATGTGTATTTTGCATGTTCAATAAAGGAGATGATTTCCTTTTCTTATAAAGATTCTTAAATTAACCAATTTGACTGTCAATGAAAGCACAAAATATATGCCAAGTTGAGACATTAAACATAAATTAAGAAAATTTTCGTATGGGTGTTTATGTGCAGAGATTTAACACATTAGATCTGTAACAGCAAAATCAAATAACTACAAAAGAAAGCAAACCTCCTGATCTGATTGAGTTTCCTTTGCCAGGATTTGGGAATCACACAATCCAGGTTTCAATATGATATGCTCAAATATGAAGGAAAATAATTGTGGAAAATCATACTAGAAAGATTGCCAAGCTATCAGCCCATTATATCTAAAATGAAAAAAAGTTACCGGTCGTCGATATATGCCGATGAAATTTTAAAATTTGAAGCCTAAAGGGAACAACCAAACCAGGAGATGAGAAAAGGGGGTCTGGATTCGTCATATGCACTTGGGGCTTAATTTCTTGATGATTCAAGGCTATAAGACAACCCTTGAAACTCAAAAGAACGTGGACGAGAATGGGAGCAGGGGCATAGAGTGTAACAGGCAAGGCAAGACACAATCAGAGAATAAGAATTAAGAAATGTGCGGCCTGCTCTAACCCTAAGTCTCTAACACTATTAAATATTAACGAAGGAATTGGGTTACATTCAGGTCATTATCGGGTTCCCTGGTTGACCTGAATCCAATCCAAAACTAAAAACAGGTCAAATCTGAACCCGAACCCAACCCGTATGCTAAATTGGTTGATCCGAACCTAAAAATTACGGGTCATATTTTTGGCTCGTGTCATATATTGACACCCCTAGGCTTGTGAGACTTTCTAGACTGGCTATTACAGTATTACTTTGTTTGTATTTTTTATTATTATTTTTTAATTAATTATAATACAAAAAAATAAATTCTAAAAATATATATATTAATATGTGAAGATAAATTAAATTAATTTTAGCTGGGCTTTCTTCCATTTTAAGTTGGTCTTAAATATTAAAAAAATAAATCTATTTATTTTTATGTTAACATTTTACTATTTTGTTCTTCTTCGTTATAGGAGAATAGTTTATCGAATCTCCTTACAAATTTGACTCCTCACTTTTGAGCTAGATATGGGATATTAAAATCCAAATTCAGTTATATTTTTGACATTTTCATGCATTATTCTTCCTCTAACTAGTATGATGTTGTCTTATGACCTCATTCTTCCTAACTTGGTTCCTCAAACTTGAATCAAGTCTTAGATACTAAAACATAAGTCCCTCTTACCTTTTGTTCCATATTTTCATGTGTCATTCTTCATTATTATATTATCATATGAGGACTACGACCCATGAATATCTGTCTATCCAGTTAAGCTCCTTCATCCATAAGTCTAGTCTAATTTAAAAAAACTTAAAATAAAATAAGTGAATCCACAATTGACATGGACCATTCAAGATGACTTTGAGTTAAAAGATTACTTTCAAGTTCATCTTCTAGTTTACTCCTATACACACTTGTGCTAGGATTAGGATAGCAAAACCTTTTGACCTCAACATCGTTATGCATTATTCTTCCTTTTTATATGAAGGGTAGGATCCATTGACCTTTCCACCATAGTTGGTCTCTATTACCTTTGAGTTGGTCTAGTGTAATAAAACTCAAAATCTATATATAATCTATGCTACATTAATATCAAATTCTCTATGTTATGTCCTTGAGCTCCTTACTAGAGGCAACCTATGAATATAATGATACACATTCTATCATATGGTTTAATCAGCTCGATTATAATGGATGGACTCTTTCAAGTTAATACTAAATCAAATTGCGAAAAAGAGGATGTTATTTCCTTTAAATTCCAAAATTTCACTCTTTGATAGAAGGTTGTGCAATACTTATTTGAGTTTATTCCAATTTGTATCTCTTGTTGAACCCTATGAGCCGGGTGTACACTAGGGTTTAATTTGATGATTACAAATATTATTGCTTATATTAATCATTAATTAAATTATGTGTGTAGTAAAATAGTTTTTGTACTAACGCTACAGGAAGCACACATGTGATGGATTCAGGAAGAGAACTTGTTAAAGCTAAAAAGATTAAGTGATACATAGATCTGATTGTAGGATGTTCGGAGAAGACGATCTGGTACCATAAGTTAGCAACTTTGCTCAGATTATACTGTATGATACATAGATTAGATTGTAAGATGTTCTTATAAATTAATCATATTAGAATTTTTTGTATTTGATTAAGTGATTAATATAAACACTCTTTAAGAGGCTTTTGATAGAAATTCTTTTGACATCTCAACCTATCATGGGAAAGATTACAAGGGTTGAGAGAGATTGTGGAGATACTCATTCTATTGTGTGCGAGAAAGAGAAGGTGAGAGAGATATAAGTGATTGTGAGGGATCTCTTGGAAGGGTGCTCAAGAGATCAGGTTGCACAAAAATTATTCTTCCTACTTTATATCATTATTTCCTCGAGTTTGGTAGAGTGAGAGCTCTTGGGTGTAAAAGATCGAAAGAGTCTTGGGAGAAGACTCTTGTACTAGATAGGAGATTAGTGGTGAGGCATCTCTATTGTGCTGGGTGTAGAAGGGGGGAGACTTCTCAAGAGAGAGATATGATGTAAAAGGGTATTCTTTGGTCCCTATGAAAGAGAAATGTTTCTCTGCCTTGCTAGCACCAGATGGAATGGATAAGGTAGAAGACTTAAGGGAGTGAAGATAGATAAGGTTGACTAAACCATTTTAAAAATTTGGATTGTATTCTTTTTCTTTTTTACTTTACTTTCTTACTTGCATTTTTTAATTTGTTGCCTAGATCTATTTTTGGTGCGAGTGAATTTAACTTTAAAAAAATAAATAAAAAATATTCTTTGTACTTTGAATTTTAATTTATCTACTAAGGATTGTTGCTCAAATTTATCTCTCTTAAAATTATTTTGAAATTAAAATTTTAAATAAAAAATTTCAGTTTATCAATTAGTTTGCGGGCAGAGGTTGTGAGCAGATGTTTCGTGGGCAGATGTCGCAGGCAAAGTTCTGAGGCTCGTGAGCCTACTCAAGCTCATTTATATTGGGACGAGCTTTTGCTCGCCCTTTGAGCTTGACTTTCTTTCTGACTGCCGAGTTAAGCTCAATAGTGTCAAAAATTGACTCGACTCGACTCGTTTATGCCCCTAATCCAGAGGGGTACTTCTTTTTGGGCTGTAATTTGCCCCAAGTCCTTCACTAGGAAAGTTTCATCTGTTGGACATATAAATTACCATCTGGGTGGAAGGGAATTATAGAACATTCAACGAAACTATCACATCCTGAATATGCTCACCATTGAAAAAAAAATATTTAAAACTCGTCATAAAAGCAAAAAGTGAAAGTTAGAGCTGAATTTTTCTTGCTTTGATTAAAAATTTATTTTTTTCAATGATGGAAATTCTTCTACTGCACTCTGTCCGAATTTTCAGCTCTAATCACTGCTATGATTTTCATTGGCCTTGCATATATAATTGTTTTGAGCATTATGGTTTTAGGTTGTGGTAAACTAGAATGTCTGAGGTTTTTGTTGATAATTTTTATATTTTTATTGGATTGGGTGCATAATAGAACTGCTCATGTTTTTTTTTTTTTAAAGTATTTTTTTAGTACAAAATTTTCGAAGATTCTCATATTTTATAATTTTTGGGGATATTGTCTCTTAATAAATGTTATCAAGTAATCAAATTTTATTAGTAGGATTGGATGCATGTGACCCTCAACTTTCCAAAAAAAAAAAAAAATTCTTATTTTTTTAAAACATGCATGACGAAATCTCTATAATTGAATTGAAATACCTCTAAGGGGCTGTTGGTTTGCAATAAAATGATTGTAAAGTATTTCAAATGTAGGGGTTTTAAGAATATTGGTGTTTGGTTTGGAGCAAAATAAATACAGTGTAAATTGTTGGTGTATTTGAAATTCACAATCTAGTTCAATTTTTATGTATTTGGAATCCCCAATTTTGAGGTATTTTCAAATACATCATAAATTTATTGTTATTGCTGCTGTTTGCCGCCAGTCATGACTATCACCCACCTTTGACCATTGCTATTGCTGGCCACCACCTACCTTCGACTACCACCAATGCTCACAATCGATTGTGGCCATGGCCATCCACCGCCAGACTCCGCTACCACTGCTATCCTACCGCCGCCCATCTCTAGCCTTTACTGCCGCCCACCATCGACCCCCATTGCCGCCACTACCACCGGCCACTGCCACCACTTCTAGCCATCATCATCACTAGCCACAGATAGTTGCTGCCGCTGGCAACCACCCATAACCGCCAGCCGCCCACCACCGCCATTGGTCACTAACCACGACCATCTTTTGAGTTCACTAAATGATCATTTTTATCTTTTTACTCTCCTTTTATGTTAACATCAAATATATAACAATTGTATATAGGTCAATAAATGATCATTTTTATCTTTTCACTCTACTTTTATGTTAACATCAAATAATTGAGATCAACATAATAATATTTAATTAATTTAAATTTTCCAATTGGAAATGAAAATCCAACCTTAATTGGTAAGGTACTTGTGTTTATCATGAAGGGATTTTGTGAAAAGAAAAAATATTCACTCTTTGATGGATGGTGGAAGCTAAGTTCTTTAGGTGATGACAAAGAGTTTTGGATACGTGTAAAATTGTTTTCATTTATTGCTATTAACGATCTTCAATATTTAAAGAAAAAATTGACTGTTTGTTAAACTAACCGGAAAAGGAAGAAGAAGAGGGATTCACATAGACACTATTAAATTCTTATTTATTTACAAATTTAACATCTAAATCTTTATAGTTATTTTTGTTGCGGGCTAGAGTATACGCGACAGAAGAGTGAGAAAAATTCTCATTTTAGTATTGTATGAATATCCAACACACAAACAAGAACTAGAAAATACAAGAGTTTTTTACGTGGAAAATCCGAGAAAAAGGAAAAAAATCACATGCCACACTTAGTTGAAATGATTTGACTAGTATTTGAATGAGTTACAAAGATTGACCCGTCTCAAAACTTGGGGATGGTGAAATTATATTAGTTTGGAGAGTTGGGCAGAAATCCGGTGTCAATCGATGGTCACACCAGTCCGGTGACAGCCGATGGCTGGGATAAAGTTCAATGTTAGTTGGTGGTCGGGATAAAGTTCAACGTTAGTTAGTGGTTGGGCGAAAGTCTAGCGTTAATGGCGGCCGGAGAAAAGTCCAGCGTCTGTCGGCAGCCGAGTGAAAGTCTGACGTCTGTCTGCAGCATGGCAGAAGTCTAGTGATGGCTGGTGGCTAAGTGAAGGTCGGTGGCTGGGCAGAAGTTCAGCGATAGTCGGTGGCCGAGAGGAAGTCTGGTGACATTTGATGACCATGAGGAAGTCTGGTGTTGGCAGTGGCAGGGTGGAAGTCCAGTGATAGTAAGTGGTTTAGCGGTGGTCCAATGACGGTTGGTAGTTGACTGTGGTCTAGCGGTCATGGGCGGATCCCCATTGGATTGAGGGGCGGCAAATGCCCATCCTAAAAAAAAAAATTTAAAATAATTTTAGAGTGTATATTTTGAAGCATTTTGAGTATTTTGGATATTTTGCCCCATCTCAAAAAAAATGTTTGCCCTAATTTTATCAATCCTAAGTCTTTGCCCATCCCCCACCCAATTTTTTTTTTTACCCACCATGAAAAAAGAAGCTGGATTCGCCCCTGCTAGCGGTGGTCAATTGCTGGGCGGAAGTCCGGTGATGGCGGTGGTTGGGCAAAAGTCTGGCGTTGGTCGATGGCTGGGTGGAAGCCCGGCGATAGTCGGTGATCTGATAGTGGTCCAAAGATGGTGGTGGTTTGACGGTGGTCGAGGAGGAGCTGGTGGAAAGAGAAATATAAAATTTCTCTTTCATGTTTATCTTATTTTTGTAAAATATGGAGGTCTATTTATAATTTTTTTGGGAGTGACATGACTAGTAAATAAGGAGAAGATCAATAGTAGGTTTGGACTGTTTCAGATGGATGACTGATATCGATTCCCTTGACCATGGGCTATTAATCACACATTTTAGTGTCTTAATGATGTCAAAATTCAGCGATCTTGGGCTCATTTGATTCGTCTTGTCGTGGCGCTCGATTCAACTATAAGCTTGTCACATTTGAAAATCATTTGATCATCCAACTTATACTTTGAAGCTTTCAAATGTGATTTGGACCCTCGATTTGGACCTATATGGGATCAAATTGGTTCGAATTTTGTGCCGTTGGGTTCATATTTTTGAGATATTTAGTTCTATTATAAGTTTGCTCAAATAAAAAAAAAGTTTGCTCAAATCGGAGTTCGGATAGTCCCAAACTTAATTTGAGAAGTTTTAGATTCAACTTTACCTTGAGATTTGTGCCCAATCAAGATAATTTTTTGATGATATATCAATTTTTATAACACCTTTAGATCTAAATTATATTGAAACATATGCATAAAAATATATCTTTCACTTTAGAAGTAAAGTAGTAGTTGTGATGTCCGACAACAAAGGGTGGTGGGCGGTAAGTGGTAGTGGTGGTCGACGGTGGTGGTAAGGGCAAGGGGCCAGCAGTCGGCGGGTGGCCGGTAGCTGATGTCGGTGATTGGTGGAGGGCAAAGGCTGGGGTGGTGATGGCGACGATCAACGGTTAAGCAAGTTTGTGATATAAATATTTTTTACTCAAAATCAGGAAATATTAATTTGCACTCAAAATTAACTATTTATTTTATATTACATACTTAATAATCCAACCAACCCTACGTATAAAAGAGAGAATCTCACTGACGAGCAATGACTAACCTTTACTTAGCAGCCCTACGGATAGTACAGGGCATTAGGCTACCATAGACCTGTCAATTTCGGATCACGGGTCGAACCCGAAACTGACCCGGCACTATTCGAGTTCGGGTCGACCCAACCCGTTTTTTTTAAAATGGGTCGATTTTCTGGACCCGAACCTGACCCGCTTTGGGTTCGGGTCAACCCGACCCGACCCGCAAATACAACAACGCCTGCAGTGACGGGTCGGTAGGAAAACTGGGACGACAGCAGCGGATGCCGGCGAAAGCAACCGGTGATGCGAACTCGACGTCGGTGAAAGCAGCTTGAGGCGCACAACGCAACACTCGAGCGGGATGTGAGCAAGGGGCGTGTGCGGCGACGGTGTCCTCGGGACGCGACACACAACCCGACGCGCCGACGTGGCGGGGCAGCCGGGGAGCGGGCAGGGCCGGTCAGAGCCTCATTCCGGGTCATTTCAGGTTATTCCCGGGTCAACCCGATCCTGAACCGGTTTTGTAAATGGGTCGATTTTTTGGACCCGAATCCGACCCATTTCGAATTCGGGTCAATCCAAAACGGAAATTTTTGGGTTGGGTCCGGGTCGGATTTTGGGTCGGATCCAATATTGACAGGCCTAGGTTACCATCAGCCCATTTGAGCACCTGAGAGCCCTAAATAACCCAGAAATCTAGCAGCCCGTTCTTGGATCGTCACCCATCTATTCTAGCGTCGCCGGCACAGCCGCAACCAACGCAACCTCCGCTGCTGCCGCTCTCCTACTGGCTGGTTGCTTCCATGGAGGCGCAACCAACACCCGTCCAATCTGCATCCTCCTCGCCGTCGCCGGTGCCGGTGACAGCGAACCCAGCCCAGCCTTCACAACTCTCCCAAACAGCCGCGGCATCCCCTGTGAAATCCGAGATTCCAGCTCGCGAATCGAACGAATCACTCCCTGCCGCGCCCTCCTGCCTTCCGGATACCCCGCCGCCGGTATCGTACACCATCACAATACCCAGTTGCTCCGGTAATCCGAAGCACAATAGAAACCTTTACATCCACCTGCACTTATCTTCTTTTCTTGCTTATGATTTCCTTATATTCTATCTAGGTTGGTTTTCCTGGGATCAAATTCATGAGACAGAGAAGAGAATCCTTCCAGAGTTTTTCGATGAGAGGTCGTCTTCCAAGAACCCTAGCGTCTACAAGTATTACAGGGATTCTATAATCGGACGTTTCAGAGCGAACCCTTCGAGGAAGATCACTTTCACGGAAGCCCGGCGCGGGCTGGTTGGCGACGTCGGATCCGTACGAAGGGTTTTTGATTTCCTGGAGGCGTGGGGTTTGATCAATTACACGCCTTCCGTGAAGCCACTGCCCAAGGAGAAAAAAGAGGCGGGGGATACGGCGGAGAGGAAGGATAGCTCTAAGAGGCTTTGCAGCAATTGCAAATCGCTCTGCAACATTGTTTGCTTTGTGACGGACAAGGTCAGCTAGCTTCTCTAACAAATTAATTTTATTATTCTGTTTTGATGATGAACTTATTAATGTTATTATGAGTGGAAAAAAAAAAAATTGTGTGCTTTTATTTATCTAACGGTTTCCGGTAAATCTGCTGCTTATCTAGCAGGAAAGTTTGTTTAAAAATTTATGCAGTACTGTAGTTTGAACTATTGATGATCATAGGACATTTTCTTTAAATTCTGTAATTGATCCAAGTGCAAGAGTTTGCTTTCATGTTGACATAAGAATTGTGTTCATTTTTTAAAACCAAATATTTACGGGGATCTGGTGCGAACAAGGCAAATCGCTCACAATATAGACTATATAGTTGGATTTTTTAAATAACCCTTGCTGTAGATGATATCTGAAGTCCTTTCCTAAGGGCGAGTTTTTTTTAATTGTAATTTAGTATAATATTTTTAAATTCATTTTTCTATGGATAAAATTGAGTGAATTCCCAATCACTTTTTTCTGCTCCCTGAAGAAATTTTAATTCATTGCCCACTCAAGTATATGATCAAAACACAGGATTAAAGCATACACGTTAATGTAAAAATTAAATGCTGAGGTATCTAACTAGTACATATTATACTTTCTGTCATACACCAAACTATATTTATCATTATATTTTTAGAACCATTGACTAATCTATAGAAATAAATTGTCTTTGCAGAGTAGACATGATATTGTGCTAATCTATGCAACTTCCTAAATTGATATTTGTTTACCATTGATCTGATTGGTCAAGATGATATCTATTGGCCAGTTGACATTTTTGATGATTACAAATAGTTTAGTTGAATAATACATTTGGAAATTATCTAATGTAAGATTATATTTTTAGTTTTGGATTGTGCTTACTAGGGGTGTTAATATTGAACCTGACCTGAAAACCCGACCCGAACCCGATCCGAAAATTTCGTGCTTGGGTTGACCCGAACTCGAAGCGGGTCAGTTCGGGTTCGGAAACCGACTCGTTTGCAAAACCGGGTCGGTTTCGGGTTGACCCGGAAACCCGAGAATGACCTGGGTATGACCCAGAAAACCCGTCTGCCTCGGCTGCCCGCTGCTCGTGTTGCCTGCCCTGGCTGCCCACATGACTGTGTCGAATCGCATTGGGCTGAGGTTCGAGACATCAAGCCGCGCGTCGCCTGCCTGAGTCACATCGCCGCCAGCGCAACCTGCCCCGCGTTGCCTGATTCGCTGCCGCTGCCGTCTCCCGCTATTGGACAGCCAGCGGACCAAATCGCGTGCGACATTGCCTGCACCGAAGCGGGTCGGGTCGGGTTGACCCCAACCCGAAGTGGGTCGAGTTCGGATCCGGAAAATTGACCTGTTTGCAAAAACGGGTCGGGTTGACCCGAACCCGAATAGTGCTGGGTCAGTTTTGCGTTCTACCCGTGACCCGAAATTGACACACCCCTAGTGCTTACACAACATAGATTATGAAGTATTTAATCTAGGAGAAACTGAGACTTTTACATACATGTATGACACAGGTTGTTTGTGTCCAAATGCTTTGAATTATTTTTTATGTTAAAAAATTGTATTATTTTTTATTGTTTAAAAATGGCATGAATTTGTAAAGGTCTATTATTGCGAAAAACTTCTAAGATCTTCATACCACTAGGTTAAAAGTTCTATGGCTGCTAAAAAACTTTTAAGAGCTTCATAATACTTGTTAATCATTAATCTTTTTCTTGAATCGATAAGACGAAATTTTCTATTTTACAAAACAAAAAGGAATAATTAGAACTTTCCTTTAGGCTACTTTCAAATGTTACCTTTAAGCAGGCAACTACTTCTCATGTTTAGTAAGGTAAGTTTTCTTTTTGAGTCTAAATATTTTCTTAAGCCGTCTAATGGGAAAGCTATCAATATTTTTTAGACCAAATATATGACAATTGTGGCTGTCATAATAGTGAAAAATATCTATCTTCTTGGCACCCTAGTTTTGCAATTTGGCATCTTACCTCTCAAATTGAATGTTTAAACTTTAAAAATGAGGGAAATAAAATAATTCTTGTTTAACAATTGGTTCATGATGAGTTGTCTCATACCAATTGTTTTACTTCTTGAAGTCTATAAATTGAGTGGCCATTATAGCTAGAACTCTTTCTCTCTTGAAAAACTCTTCTCAAAAAGCTTTCAATCTCAGCAAAGCTCTGAAGTTTTTCTTAGTTCTTTCATTGGATTTAAGCTTCTTTTTCAATCTTTGGTTTTTAAATTTATTTCTTGTAGTGTGATCTTTAAACAGGATTTCAACTTTTGGGATTGTTCAACTTTTGTTTTAGGTTTATAAACCTATCTTTTTTTTTGCTATTTTGAATTTTAACTAAATCCTTAAGAGTTTTTGGCAATTGAAGTATACGGTCTATTTTGTGTTTGTTCCCTTGATTAAGACTACTACCAAATAGGTTGATGTTGAAGTACCTTGTAATTAGGTAAGTTTGTTGGACAATCCAATGCTGCCAATTTGTGTCTAGTGTTACAGTTTAGGTGTAGATAGGGGTGTAAGTGAGCCGAGCCGGCTCGAGTTCGATTTGTTTATGGGCTCGTGAGCCTAGTTTATTGAGCTCATGTGTCGAGTTCGAGATGGAGTTCGAGCTCATTTAGTAAATGAGCTCGAGTTCGAGCTTGAGCCGGCTCGGCTTGTGAGCTCGCGAGCCGAGCCGGCTCGATTAAATATTAATATTTTTAAAATAATTTAATTTTATTTATTAAAAGTAAATATTTAAAAAAAAAATAACCACCTAAGTTTTATTTAAATATTAAACATTTCATAATTTTTTTCTAATTTTTGACTAAGTTTTAAAAATTCCGCTTAAGTTTTAAAAATCCCACCTAAATTTAGAAATTCCCGCTCATGGCTTGCAAGCCGGCTCGAGCTCGTTTATAGTGAGACGAGCTCGAGTTCGAGCTCGCTTTCCAACTAATGAGCCGAGCTCGATAAGGGCATAAACTCGACTCGACTCGACGCGTTTGCACCCCTAGGTGTAGATAGTACTTGTTTAGGCCTTGAGCCATAAGAAAATTACTTTTAGAAGTTTTGAGTTTGGAAAATGTTTTAGTGCAACGGTGCAACCCAAGGAGAGGCTTCTAGATGGATGTATGGGTGTCAAAATGAGTCAACGCCTCAACGGGTGGGTTCGGGTCCTATCCAAACTTGACCCCAAATGGTTGATATAAAATTAATGATGCTAATGACAACAATTCTTTGAAAGCTTGTGCAGTTTCTTTCATAAATTAAAAGTGTCTTTTTATTAAGAGATCTACGTCTACGGCTTTTTTCCAATAAATTTCCTTATCAAATATTTGCTTGTTGAGTTGGTGATTTGCATAAATTAATGGTTATCCATTTTGTTATGGTCCCATTTGGTTGGTTTGAGTTAGAAAATATGTTTTGAGAAATGATAAAATTTATTAGGCCCATTATTTATTGGGTGCAGTTAATCAACATTGGCATTAAGCTCCACAAGCCTTTTTAAAATACCCCAAATGTACTGATTTCGATTTCACAATCAAAATGAGTGAAAATGATCAGCATTTTTTTTAATAACATGTTTTCTATCTACTAACAAACAAATGAGCCCATACAGAAATCTACAATGTTCAATAACTGGAAAAATCTAACCAAGGTATATTAATATGCTTGCCGATAGCCTCCATATCAGCTGCATATATTTTTCAGATTATTACCCCTAGATATTTTTTTCCTTGATTAAAGAAACGTTACCGTTATGACTGTTATTTTGAGTTTTGCAAACTAAGGAATGTTCAGCCCTCAGTTCTTTGGCTTACCTTCTGATGTTGATATGAAGTTCTAACATTGGATTCCTTCCTTCTGAACCCCTGATTATTTTCTGGGACAACATTTAAACAAACGGTTGCATTTATTTTCAGTAATTACTTGTTGGACTAGTGTTGTTTATTCAGAAATGAGCTTGCATCTCATTATTCTTTCATTTTACTGTTCTATCCAATCCAGGCAGATATAACTCTCTGCGCAAGGTGTTTTGTCCGTGGCAATTATCGTGCTGGTCTTAATTCAGCAGATTTTAAACGTGTTGATATTAGTGAAGAAACAAAGACAGAGTGGACAGACAAAGAGACCCTTCATCTTCTTGAAGCCATTTTGCATTATGGTGAAGATTGGAAAAAGGTGGCTGAACATGTTGGTAGTAGAAGTGAAAAAGATTGTGTTGCTAGGTTCATCAAGTTGCCTTTTGGGGAGCAGTTCTTGGGGCCTTCTGAGTTTACTGAAAATGACAAGGTCAATGCTGAGCCTAGTGGCTATAATATTGCAGAGTTAAGTCTCTCAAAAAGAAGGCGTTTAACACCTTTAGCTGATGCAAGCAACCCCATCTTAGCTCAGGTCTGTCTCTCATCTCTCTTATGAACCCTGCATTCCAATTCTTATTTTCAATGGATTAAAAAAAGAAACTACGAATGGTCATAAAGTTTCTAATAAACTTTAAATATGCCTGAAATTATAATTTATATGTGCACATTTATGCAGAGATGATGCAATTGGTAAATTGAAACATGTCATCAGAAGAAACAAAAGTTAACAAGCTATCACGACCAACAAAAAGGTGGTCGTTTTGGTTTTGGCTGAGGAAAATTTTGGCTGAAACTATCCTATTTCCAACTGCCTGGCCAGACTGTTAACCACCATATATAATGTTTATAACTGCTATATTGTATGAGTTTTTATGAAATTAATAATTGGATAGGTTCTGAATAGAAGAATGGAGTTGATGACGTTATATACCCTCTCTTTTTTACATTAGCCTTTTTTAAGCATAGAGAAAAAGAATATTCTTGTTGATTACCATAATAAATGTTGGGATCGTAGAGGAATATTATTAGAGCGTTGACGATTGTAAATGTGATCGATTTTATGAAAGAACTTTCAATGTAATAGAACCATAAGGTGCAAAATGAGATTTGGATTTATGTTTAGATGGGAATAAATGACCGTTTGTAATATGAGAAATATTAACATTTGCATGGAAGTTTTTTTTGAACTTTATAGGCTTGAGTTGATCAGATTCCTTAAATTGCAGAGTTGCTTTTTCATCATGAATTCAACAGTCTCGTTCAATCTCCTTAAATTCTAACTTTGCATGTAATAGTGCTTGCTTCATAACAATGGAGGAGCATTAAATATCAAGATGATGATCTTACGGCTTATTAGACTTTGACGGAGTTCATCAATTGCCATACAATTGTTTAGGAAAAAAAAATGCTGAAAAGCTTGACATACGTCCCATCCTCCTTATCCTTCAACCAAAGCTATGATGCACAGACATGAATGCGGTGACATGGATACGACACGGACATGGTACACTGCAATTATTGAAAATATGGGACATGGACACGGACGCAGACACTGGTTGGATACGGTATTATAATTTTTATATTTTAAAAATAGTATACAAATTTTGAATAAGTATAATATTAAAAAGAATTTAGAAATAATAAGTCATTTAGCTAGAATTTGTACTTAAAATGATTAATATTAAGATATTGAGAGTCTGACGTTGATGTCGTGTATCTAATATCGAGAGAGGAGATGACAATGCTGTCGAGAGTTAGCCATCGATGTAATACAGCAAGTATTGAACGTCAATGTCAAGAGGGTGTTTGTTGTTGATGTTGAGAGGGCGTTGATCGTCAATGTTAAGAAGACGCCAAACAAAGATGAACTGTCAAGTTGTGGGTGTAGAAATTGCTAGTGTCGAGCATCAATGTCAAGACAATGTCAGACTTTGATGTTGATATGGTTTTAAAATGTCGATGTTGTAATGATCTCAGACGTCGATGTTGAGATGACATCAGGCATTGTTGTGAAACCAAAGTCACGACTCGCAAAAGAGAAATAAAAATGAGAATATTCAATGAATGAGATATTGAGTGTGAGTGATTGATTTGATTTTTTTTTTTTTCGGTGGCTACTACTTGTTGGAGGGTGAGTGATGAAGTTAGTAGTCAGTGAGAACCCTTAATTGTTCTCGTGAGAGGCAATTTCTCTCCGGGTGTCTTGTCAAGTGAGTTGTCGACAACCATCGAGCTAGTTGCCTTCTGGGTCCACAATGTATGAGTCCACTTGCTATGATCTGTTGACTATCTGTTGAATATCTGAAATGGCATATGCAACTATACATGTATGATATGACAGCTTGGGTGAATTGTTAGGACAAGGGGAAGGGTGGGTTAAATGGAAGACCTTAAAAGAAATTACCTTTTTTGGGTTATAAGGCCATAATGATTTTACCTTAAGAAGTTGTTTGTAGAAATGATTACTCTTGCCAATGATTATTAGCATACATGCTAATATGCATTCATATTCTATTTCATAGACCACTGACTTGTAATTTATGTCAAGTGAATGGCTCCATGAATGCCATGTCCAAACATATGTGATACCTAATTTTCTTTTGAAATACTGGCACTAGGGGTTTGCATCTCTGAAGTATGCTTTCTTCATTATCCTTTTGTTGTGATATGAATGGATCTCAGTCATCAAGTTAGTTTTATTGGGCTAAGCTGCAACTCATTGTGATTTTTCCATTCGAGATGCTTGGCATGGCTGCATACTTTCTCTTGAAAACTAAGTCATTGGATATTTTCACTACCCTAAAACTTTGTCAATTTTATGACAAATCTCAATTTTTGTCTTGTTTATCAGGTGGCTTTTTTAGCTGCTATGGCCGGCCCTGAAGTAGCTGAAACTGCATCTAAAGCTGCTGTTGCTGCTTTAAGTGAGTTTGAACTTTCCAGCATCAACAATGGCAATGATGGAAATATTGGTTTGAACAATCAAGAAATTGAGGAAGCAAGTATGTAGTACCGTTTTCCTTGCATCTATTATATGTCCTAGTTATATTGAAAATTCGTTTGTTTAACAAAATGTACGCTTTTGATGCTTTGACAATGCCTTTTCAGTTAATGAGAATGTATCTCTCATTTATTTTTTTTATTCAATTAATGAGCTGTCATCATTCTAGCAGCATTTTCGTTTGTTTTTCTCTAGAGTCAACAATTGCAATTTCACCGAACTTGCTTATTTCTACTTCGGTTTCTATTTCATTTTCAGGAAGAGGCACTAAAACTGACAATCTTCTCTCGTTGATACTTTTGAAACAGATGATCAGAATCACCAAGTTTACAAAGACGCTGCTGCTAAAGCACAATCGCAGCTTAACAAGGAGCAGCAGGATATAGAACAATCAATATCAGGCATTATTGAAATCCAGGTACTTAATCATCCCGCCACTGTTTATAAATCTTATTATTCCTTTTGTATTTTAAATAACGAGGCTGACGGATGTTTTCAGATGAAGGAAATCCAAGATAAACTAGTGCATTTTGAGGAGTTAGAGCTATTGATGGAGAAAGAGTGGCAACAATTGAAATATATGAAGGATCTTCTCTTTGCTGATCAGCTCACCATTCTGCAACAGAAGCCTAGACTAATGCCACAGAAACTTTAGGTGTGGACAAGGTCAAACCTGCTGTTCCCTCTTTAAATTCGTATAAATTAATTATATTTTATTTCAGTTTGTTGGGTGTTTCTTAGCATAATATGCACTCTCTCTCTCTCTTTAGAGAGATGATCCATGGAATTGGTAAGTATTTTAACTTTTAAGGACAGCTGAAAGCCTTCTTGAGTCAAGTATACTAGATCATATTTGCTAGGAAGCTAACCATGCTGTTGATTGGATTGCTTATGTTGGTTCAGAAACCAAGAGATGAAAGGTTTTCAAAGGAATTGCTCCAGGTGGCTTCTTATTTGAAGTTACAAGAGAAATGGAGTTTGTTTTGAAGATAATATAAAAGTATGGCTTTAGATCCATATTAGATAAGGTATTGGGATTAAGAGTTATGGGAGTTATTATAGATATTTGGTTAACAAAAACTTCCAATTTAAAAATATAAAGATTAATAGGATGTAAATTAATTAAAGATTAAGAGCCTAAATTTGGGCACCAATTACACCAAAATAAATTTTTAGAGCAATGCAAGCACTATATACATGCCCTAGCTTGGGTGTGCTTGCTAGCTCGTTCGCCAACATTGATTGATAGTTGACTAGCTCTAGCCAATTCTTGCCTGATTTTGGGCTTGAATAAGCTTAATTTAGGTTTTTTTGGGGTAGCAGAGGATTTTTTTTTTAATATTTTGACTCAATTTTGATACTTTCAAATTATATATCGGAGCTTTTATAATTAACTTTTAGTAATTTTAAAAAGTATGAAGCAAATTTTTTTAATAATTTTACTCCAATAAATACATCTAATTGATGGAAGTCAGATGATGATGGTTCAATAATTTTACTCATAAAAGGTAGATTTGAGGTGGTTTTTAGCCCTAAGATTAGGTCCACAATAGTGTCTAGGGAATGATCATGCATCATATTTTTTTGTGAAATTATAATTCCACATCTTAGATTTTTATATTTTAGTAAGACATAAGCTTCGATATTTGAAAATGGGAAGAAATTAATACATGATCAAATGTCAGTTTAATCAGGTACAAATCTTTATGTATATTTTGAACTAGAAACTTCATGAGTTAAATTCAGGATTATCTGAACTTTAAGTTCAACAAACTTATAGGTAAGCTAAATGTCTAGATGAGATGAACTCATTTAAACCAAAGTTGTTTGATTCGACTTCAATGAGCCAAAAATGAAGCACTTTAAGTGTAATTATAAATTTTGGGATATTAATTAGATGATAAAATAATATCAAAATTGCACATACTTATAATAAAATTAAGCATTTCAATAAGTTGGGTCTAACAAGTTGAAGTTATCTAATTTTAATATCATTAAGAAATTTAAATGCTCAATGCAAGCTTTCTGATAGAGTAATTTGAATGCTGGCTATATTTATAGGGTATGCTAGTTTCAAAAATCTATAAACAAATCTTCACTCTCTGCATAAAAACCTTAGCTTAAGACTTAAGAGAGCTGAAAGGCATAAAGAACTTTAGAGTTGCACTCGCGTGCCACCATTGGACGCACTCTACCATCGTATAATCCTTGCCATTCAACTACTACCCAACCATTGCTGTTGGATCATTGTTGTTAGATCATCGCCCGATCATCACTATTAGAATGCCATTGTTTGACTACATTGTTGAACCATTGCCACCTGACTTTCATTAATGAATCACCGTCGTTTAGTTGTAGTTGCTTAACCATTATTGCCCAACTATGATCCCCAAATCGTTGCGATCCATTGATCATTATTGTTAGACTATGATTCTCAAACCACTTGTAAAATCCAAATTTGATTAGGTATGTCACATTAGACTCAATTTAAAAATATCCTAAAATCTCAACTTTTATGAAATTAAACAAATTTAATATCATTGTGTTCTACTTGTTAAATGAAGCAATATCATTGTGTTATGAACCAATTCAAAACTATATGTCGAATTGTAAAGAATTGGAAGTTAGGAAATACAATCACATTTGTATATTTATTATTTTCCTAAGCTAATAAAATATATTCACTATTTAAGTATACGCATTAATGTAGCAAGGTCACTTTATCTCTCGACGAAGGCATATACCAAAGCATGCATCGGATAGTGGTGTGGGCACTTAGGTAATTGTACTTATTTTGTGCTCTAATTTATTACCGCACTTGTTAGCGCTTTAATAAATTTCCCTGGCCAACCGAAAGCCCATTTTCTCCTTATTGGGAGCTTGCGGAAGTTCTGGAGCGGGATTAGATCACTGAAGGCGGAGCAGATAGGAAGCTGGGGGCGGATTTTGGGAGCTGGCCGTGGCAGGTGTTACGACCCAATCCGACCGGGACGGATCCCGCTCGCATCGGGTCGCGACGGATCTATTAAAAATCCAGGATCTAGCTTTGGAATTTGCTTCAGACTTTCTTCCAAATATTAAATAGACAGAAAAACACAGAGCTACTATAAACATCCAAATACAGAACAGTTCATCTATCTTTTTCTTTCATCAAAACAATCATATACAGATACAATACATGGCTTACAGAAAGAAAGAGCAGAATGGAACAGATAAGCCATGACTGCACAAAAATCAAAAGTACAAAATACCTAATCTCAGATCAGACACAGAACTTCTAGTCCAAGACTTCATTCCCTTTCCCAGAACCTGAAAACCACGCAGAAAACAAGGATGAGCTAACAGCTCAGCAAGACATCACTCACCAATCAAAATAGTCAGAATTTCACATCAGAATCCCATCAGAAAATAGCTGTACGGAAATCGTAGAACAGACAGAACAGATACTTGATCAATCAGAAATTAGCTTACGGATACAGAAAATTGAAGTCATTTCAAATCAGAGTTCAGAACATATATTATAAAGCTTTCAAATCACAGAGCAGAAAGAATCGTACAGAAATCAGAAATCATATATCGGATAATTCATAAAATAGATCAGATAAGTCACAGAACAGATTAATATATGTCAAACATCAGATTCCCTGACCCTGACAGAATCTCAACGGATTCTGACCCCTTATGCCTCCCTTCCCTGACACAGACAGAATCTCGACGGATTCGGCCGCTTATGTCTCCCGTTGTGCTTATAGCACCAGAACAGAACATATATTCAGAATTTTCGGAACAGAACTTATTTTCAGATTTCGGAGCTCATTTCAGATTTCCCGGACCCAGATAATGGAATCACATAGGATTCCGGCCCCTTATAACTCCCTTCAAATAGCATGCACGCATCAAAGCATTCAAATCCGAAAATCGGATTTCGTCAGAAAATTTGTCAGCGGCATAACGATAGTATACGGAATTTACACAAAAATCACAGATTCAGAAATTTATCAAACTATCAAAGAATATCCACAACAACATTATAAGACTTTCATTGTATTGAAGTAACATTTTTCAACATCCTGATAATTCGCAATTCAATTAAAACGCTGCAGAATCCAAAATATTCGGTAAAAATCTTTCATAAAATACTCAAAACGTGCACAATTATCATCTCAGAAACATAGCAAAAGTTACGCGGTAAAATCTTTAGCAGTGCGAAATAAAATCAATTCTTCGCTAATGGAAACAAAATTCGGAACAGAAAACGCGTAAAAAATCTCGTTTCTGAAAATTGAGAAAGGCGGAATGTGCCTTACCTCGAGTCGATCAACTTTTTCAACTACGGCGACGGACGAAAACGGACGGAAGTCGCCCAAAAATCCACTTTTCTTCTTTTCCCTTCGTTTTTCTCTCTCCTGGGCTTTCTCTCTCTTTAAAAACGACACTATTCAGATATTTATTAAGCAGGATCATCCCGGACGATGTCCCGATCGTCCCGGGATGATCTTCTCTGGACACAGATCGTGCAGACAAAAATAAATTCCAATTTGTTTCGTCCCTGGACGAAACTCTGTCTGGTTCGTCCCGACCCTTCCAGGTTCGTACAGACGAACATGCAGATTTCTTCACAATCTGTACCGATAGTCCCGGGACGATCCACTTCATCCCGGACGATCCTGGGAGGAAAAACAATCTTTACAGCAGGTGAGTGGATAGAGGTGTTGGCCGGCTGAGATAGGTGGATGTAGATACTGGTAACCTTGTGTGGGGCTGGTCAGCGAGATGAGGAAGAGATTAGTGAGAAGATAAAGAGAAAGAAGAGGATAAAGAAATGTATGTTGGCTGTTTGAATGGCTGGTTGGAGTAAAGATGAAGATAGTAGAGTAAGCGTGATTGTAAGGAAGTTTTATTTATCTATTTACTTCTACTCTATTCTATTGTATTTATACATTGAACATTAGTTTGTTTATTTATAGAATCTCGTAGTGCAGGGGAAATTTTGAGGAAAACTAAAGTTGTATATGCAAAGGGAGAATTAGAAGGTGTGTGATTGAGAATAGATTTAATTGCATGAAGCCATGCATATAATGGTAAATTGTGTGAATCATTGATTAACTATTGGAGTTTGTTTAGGTGTCTTATACGTTTAGGCGGATGCAAGATGTCTGACTGAGTGAATTAGCGCATCAAGAAGGTAAGATATGCAATTTTATTATATTATGCAAGTTGATTGAGTATTGTCTATATAGATGCATTTGAATTAGTGGTGAGTGACATATATCTTTGTATTCTTTATCCAATATTAGCCTAATGTTATGATCCATGCAACCATTCCGCATATAACTTTTTGTAATAGGTGATTTCGTTATATAATGCTGCTATGTACAATTCAAATACACATGTTTATATTTTGATACACCCGACAGTTATATCAATCTACATGTATGTGCATAGTCATATATATGATCAATTGTCACATAACCCAAACATGGAAATGCAATGATCAAATAAGCTTAGGAGAATGTCATGTCAGATGATATATGGGTAGGGCAATGCGATCTTGATGGGCAGTGCGACATTGGTATGATATTAAGCCTATGGGCGATAGAGACAGTATGACCTTAAGAGGCATGCGACCTCCGAAGATTATGGGATGGAGACCCAGACCCTCACATCTAGACATAACACCTTAGTCTGAAAAAGGGAATTATGAAATGCCTTGAAATCTATATATGATTACTTATGGTAATATGAGATGTTGAAAGACAACTGACAAGATATAATTTACACACAATATATCATTTTTATATATGAATACAATTTGCCTTATGTAATGATATTAATATAACACTGCATAACTCTTATGTGTAGTAGCATTTTCACCTCACATGGAAGTCTTCTTTTTTACTATACTTGGACTATTGTATTAGAGTTGCATATTTTTATGAGCATTATAGCTCATCAGATGATTATTCTGGTTGTTGCAGGAAAGGAGAAGGAGAATGTTGAACCAGAATAGTGTTAAGTTCTATTTGTATTTTTTTGTTTATTTTGGGCCAATGTAAGAAAAATCTTTTTGAGGTTAGTAGTTTGTTATTAGTCACCTGTTTTGGTTTCGGGTAAAGAAAGTTTTTGGAAATGAAAATCTGACAGCTTCCGCTTATAATCGATGTTTTAAGTTATGATTTCCTTCAAAACTTGTTATATATTTTTATCCCATGTAGTATATTGAATCTAATATAATAAAGTTAGTGATTGATAGCCTCCTCTTTGTTACATTCCACGTTGACTATTTAGAGTAGAGTTGATGTGGAGTGTGATACCACTATCACCCGAATACGATCTCCCACCCATCGCTGCTTAAGATATTTCGATTATTGTTAGTGACTATGATTCTCAATCCGCTGTCACCTAACTATGTCATTTGACCAATATCATCCAATTATGATTTCCTAACCACCATTCTCTCATTAATATTTTTAGTTTAATATTATAGTAGATAATTAATTTTTTTAGGCTTAAAATGTGATATTGTAGCATACTAGCATTCCTCTAATTAATAAAAAAATTATACAAACATCATCAAAATTTTACATATATACAAAAAAAGAATTATTAAATTCGTGTATTTGTATGTCATGATCATTTATTGATGAAAGCAATGCATTATTATTATTATTATTATTATTATTATTATTATTATTATGAATTTTAATACATGGATGAAAATTTGCAGCATAACAGTATAAAAATAATAATTTTACATAAATAAATTAAATATTCTAAAAACATTTCTTAATGAAATTTGTATAAAATTTCTTAATGAAATGCATATCGTGTCTGTTTAAATTCTTAGGTTGATTGTGTGAAATTTTTTTTAAGACAGATTAGCTTTTTGAGGGCATGACGAGAGTTTAAACTCCAAAAATCAAGAAAATTTGTTTGAGCTACTGCAATTTTTAGCAAAACATAATGAAGATATAAGTAATGTTGTATTTAATAATTTTCCTGAGAATTTAAAATTGATTGGCCATGATATTCAGAAAGATATTTGTAGAGTCATTTCCATTGCAATTACAGACTGCGTAAAAGAGGAAGTTGGTGATAGATTCTTCTCTATTCTCATTTATGAAGCTCGTGATGTATCAGGGAAATAACAAGTGGTCATTTTTATACGATATGTGATTGAGAAATGCCAAATCATTGAATGTTTTTTAGATATTGTACATGTTCCTGAAATGTCAGCCAGATGCCTCAAAAAATGAATTGAACAAGTCCTCTCAAATTATTGTTTGTCTCACTCTAATATTCATGGTCAAGGTTATGATGACACAAGCAATATGAGTGGAGAATTTAATGGCCTTAAAGCACTTTTTCTAAATGATGATAAATTTGCACATTATATTCACTGCTTATCACACCAGCTACAGTTAGCCTTAGTAGCAGTTGTAAAAAATCATATTCATATTGCATTATTGTTTACTATAATTTCAAATGTTATGAATAGTGTTGGTGTTTCATGCAAACGTTGTGATCAATTAAGAGTGCATTACAAAATAGTGAGTTGATAATTGGACGAGGATTAAATAAAAAATATCTTTACGGCGTGCTGGTGAAATAAGATGGGATTCTCATTATGAGTCACTGATTAGATTGTTTATAATGTTTTCCTCAGTTACTAATGTACTTGAAATAATTTTAGAGGATGACATAAGCTTTGAGCAGAGAGGAGAAGCTTTTGCATTATTAGATTCAATGCAATCCTTTGACTTCTCTTTTAATTTGCACTTAATGAAAGACATACTTGGATTTATTGTTGAATTTTTAGATGCTTTGCAAAGAAAATATTAGGATATCGTGAATGTCATGTCTTTAGTTCAAATATAAAAAATTAGATTACAAGATATGAGAGATAACAAGTGAGATAATTTTATTAAAAAGGTGACTTCATTTTGTGTTGAACCCAAAATTTATCACTCCAAATCTAAATGATAAATGAGTTACCCATGGACGACCACGGTGCGGACTTCAAGAAATTACAAATTTATATCATTATCGAGTTGATATATTCTACACAATACTTGATATGCAACTTCAATGGTTAAATAATCAGTTCACAGAAGCTAATACATAATTACTTTTGTGTATTGCTTATTTGAATCCATCAAATTCATTTCATGCATTCAACAAAGAGAAGTTAATTAAAATGACAATCTTATATCCAAACGATTTTACTCCTTCTGATTTAATGATTCTTGAAAGCCAGTTGAAAACTTATATTATAGATATGCAGTTTGATGTTCAATTTTCATTGTTAAAAATATATGAAGTCTTGCTGAAAAAATGGTTCATACAATGAAGGAAATACTATATCCCCTTGTTTATAGGCTATTGAAGCTCGCATTAGTACTACATGTTGTAACAGCAAGATTTGAAAGAACATTTTCTGCAATGACTATCATCAAAAATCGACTACCAATCGAATTGGAGATCAGTGGATGAACGATACTTTAATCGCTTATATTGAAAAGGAAATTTTAGATTGTATTGAAAATGATGTTATTATTCAGCTTTTTCAAAATAAGAAAAACAGAAGGTATAAATTATAAGTGTACTTCATCTTATATTTAGTAGTTTTATTATTAAATAAATTTTTTAAAAAAAACCAATACCAGTTCCAAGCCCGGATGAAAAGAGTTGAGGGGATTTTAAAAAAAAAAACCTCCTCCATGAAAAGTTTCTAGTTCCGCTAGTGGGTGAGGCTTACAATGCTTTATGGCATAGAATATTGGCCATTAAATGAGAAGTATAAAATTAAGTGTTGCAGAGATGAGGATGCTTAGGTGGATGAGTGGCTTTACCCATAGAGATTGAATGAGAAATGAGCATATACATGAAAAGGAAGGAGTAGCTCTAGTGACAAATTAGATTAAAGAGAGTCACCTTATATGGTTTGGTCACACTAGGAGTAGTTCTATTTTATAGTATATATGTGACATCATAGAAGTAAGAAATCTTGTCATCTAAAATAATAGATTTTGTAGAATAATTTCTTATTTGAGTCTAATTGCTCAAATTCTATTTTAGAAAAATGTTGAACAAAATAGTAGCACTCACTTCACTATTTGAGTTTCATTTCATGTGTTTATTTACGTATTAATGTGGAAAATTTAGCACTATTGGTAGTAATAAAACTTTAATCTACATTTATTATTTGTATTTATAAATATATGATTAAATAGATATATCTTCATTAAAAAAAATTCATAGCCACTCACTAAAAACTAATGACAAATTCTATTAATAATATTTTAATCCCTTTACTTTCATTGTGGTAAAGATGCAAAAATCATAATTACAAATTGTGGCAAAGCATGAATGAACAATTAGCAACCTTTCATTTTCCAACAGCTCTCCTCCCTTGCTTGTGTATTTTATGAAAGGGAAACATTAGGCAAGTTTCTTAAAGTAATTAATTAAGATTATTTTAACTAAAACATAATTGTCTCCACCTCATAATGAGTGTGCATTCATTTGTCTTATTTCTATGAGCTTAATGGAAATTAATAATAATACTAAATCTTGCTCTGTCACTATGATAAGAAATATATATAGATCTTATCACTGATAACTACTTTCTAGAATAAGCAATATGCATTTAATATGATATCTTAAGACAGAAGTTTCAATAAGAGGTCTCTTCCAAGAAAAAATCATGTCCTATAAGATTACTATGTAGCTAGCAAAGTTGAAACCAAATTGTTTCCTTCTTCTTTTGTTCTCTTTTGTCTTATGTAATTAATGGTGAGATAGGCATGATGTATGTGAGCACATAGGACATGAATGTTTTATGTCTTAGCTTGAATAGGTTAGTTGGGGGGCCATAGGCTGGGTAGGTATGCATATATTTATGTTATGTCACTAAAAGCTTGACTTGCAACTTATGCATAGAAATAATTTCCTCAAAGAAAGAAAGGAAGAACTTTATATATATATATATATATATATATATATATATATATATATATATATATATATATATATATATATATATATATATATGCTTGAAGACTTGGTTTTCTTTTTAGGTATGTGCATGAAAAAGTTAGCCATGATGAAGTCCGGGAGTTTGATCTTATGTTTTGATGATTTTAAATATCATTGGGAGATTATATACTTAATTTTGTTTTATACATTATTTGTTTCTTTTATGCATCACTATCTATTTCAAGTACAACATATGCTGAGATGGATTGAATAGTCAGACTCAATATAGTATAATATAGAGGTCAAAGTTAGTTTATAATAATAGTCTTTACTTTTCTATTTTTTTAGTCATTTTATGTATTAGGTGTATGTTGGCTAGACAATCAAGTTAGCTTATAAGATTTTTTTTTTATTAATTGTACTTTAAGATATGTTAAATTAGAAATTAATTCAGATATTTAAATTAAATCAAATTAATTAAATTGAGTTATAACTAATTGTATTGTACGATCTTTAATCATACATGACTGTACAATACATTCTTCAATCGTACAAAACAATCTTCAATTGTACAGGACGATCTTCAATCGTATAGGATGATAAACTATTTTGATAAACTCTGCCGTTAAATCTTGATTATCAAAATTTGGGATTTAAAATTTGAGCTAATCGTACTGTATAAATATTTAAAGAATATTGTTTAATTTTGTCCAGTAGATTAAGGAATCAAATCAGGACTCAAATCTTAATTAATGATCATATTGTATGATCCACATCATATTGGATGATCAAATAGAAATCTCGTTGGTTGAACCTTGGTTTGTCATGGATGATCCATGATTTGATATAACAAATCGTAATCAACGACTGTATATCGTATAGGACGATCAGTGAGGGGAATTGAAC
The DNA here is from genome assembly GCA_022539455.1 of Dendrobium nobile. NCBI lineage: Eukaryota > Viridiplantae > Streptophyta > Magnoliopsida > Asparagales > Orchidaceae > Dendrobium > Dendrobium nobile. The sequence goes on along the minus strand of CM039726.1, from coordinate 64,454,373 downwards.
AAATTATGCAGTACGATGGAGCATCATACTGTATGATCAGAGCAATTAAATTTGAAATTAAAGTTTTATTTAAATAGCCCACTTTATTTAAATTGCATAAGACTTTAGAGTTTGTATTGAGAGAGTCATATGGTTGTTCCTGTCAACATGCATCTTGAGTCATCTATGTGATGGTTTTGTAGCTCTTGGAAAAGAGCTCAAGAAAAAGACTTTGGGTGAAAGACTTATTAGCCAAAGAGGCTAGGGGACAATATCCGTAACAACCAAGTTTTTGAAACTGCCTTTAAAATAAAAGTTTGAATTTTGATTTGAATTGGAGTGCTGCGACTCTGGGCTTTCGGACATAATGGCATCAGAAATTATCACCGTGGCATTGAAGCATCTGTTCTACAGTAATTTTGAATTCAACATGTAGCTATGTGTAATAAAAAAAGTATACCTTTTTGAAATTTTATGTATTATAATTCTCTGCTCCTTATAATAATTTCTTCTTTTAAATTATTTTCTATGGCAATCATTCAAATAGATGGAAAGTTTTCTATCTCATTTTCTATTTCTTTAAAGTTGCTATTTTATCAGATATGTGCTCTCACTTGACTTTAACATTGAAAATCTTCCTATTTCTCAGCAGCTTTTTAGTATCAAATTTCAAAATTCTTTCAGCTTCTTCTTATACATAGCTCATCTTGGACTGTTGGTTGAGAGCCTAGGCTTTCAACCAAGAGGTCTAGGGTTTGAGTCTTTGTGTATGTGTTGTGTGCGTGGGTTTGCCTTAAATGGCCTAAATGTCCCAAAAAAAGATTTTTGAGTATCAATTTCATTATATGATATTCTCTAATTGGCATCTATAATCCATTTTCTCATTACTGACACTTTAAAAATATTATGATTATGAGATAAATCTTCTAGTAGTGCTTATCTATAGGTAACCTTACCAATCCTCTTAATGATATCAAATGGTTACATGCATATGGGACTCAATTTGGCTCCTTGATCAAATATAGTTATATCTTTAAGAGGTTAGAAATTAAAAATTATGAGATCATTATCTTCAAAATTTTACCATTCCATGCTTTAAGTCATAATATTTTTGTTGATGGTCTTGAGTGACGCCTCTCAACTTATCTTTGACTAATATATTTTTCTATGTAGTTTCATTAGCTAACTTTGGACCATTTAAATGTCTTTCCCAACTTCAATTCATTGGAGTTCTGCACTTTCTGTCATACAGTGTCTCCTTTTTTTTTTGCGACAAAAGTTTATTGTCATTCATACAATGCCTGATAGAGTGTCATCTTGATATTACATTAGGTATTGTTGTTATAGATAATTTTGACCATCGGAATGTAATCCTCCTATTTATAGCCAACAGCCAAAACACATAATCATAATGAATTTTCTAGCACATAAGAATATCTATTTCTTATCGGACATCAGTATGTTGTTAAAATATTATACTAAGATGTAGCTTTGTGCATGCCTTTATATATTCGAGAAGTGAAATCTACCACTATCTAATAAAATCAGTTGTGGTATGCCATGCAATCTAACAATTTCTTACACATATAACCTTACCAATTCTCTACTGAATCTATTTGCATGAAAGGCAAAAAGATAACATACTAATGGCTTGTTTGAGACGGCTTTCTTACTCCTTCTTAAAGTAGCTTCTTAGTGCAAAAAATTAAAATTTTTGAACTAAAAAGCTGCTTTAAGAAGCAATAAAAAAATCGTCTCAAACGAAGCTTGTCAATTTGTTAATTGGCACCTAATGCAATCATAACCTAGTATGGATTTGAGAAATCCCTAAACACAATCCCATTTTCAGTATGAATTAGATAATGACTGCAATAATCAACTTAGTTTTTGAAGTACAACCTTAATGAGATTTAATAGAAACAAAGTTTACATGTAACACCATACTGAGCAAGAAACAAATTTTAAATAGAAACATAGTTAAGAGAATTATATCATCGAAAATATAAATAATAATATCACACTAAGATTTTATTTGTGAATGTTTTTTTATTATTTTTTAAAGTAATTATTAAGTATAAAAATTAAAATTTTTATTCAAAAAAATTATTTTAAGAACCAGTAAAAAAAACGTGCCAAATAAGATCTTTGTGATAAAAGAAAATGCTTATTTTATTAGACTATATAATATGTAATATTTAATATGCAAGTAAAAAAATTGTTAAATGAAATTTTCATTATTTTCGGGATATTAAAATTTGTATGGTGATGATAGAGGGAACGTGGATCACAAGTATTGGGGGAAAGGGACGGCGCTATAGAATGAAAACGAGCTTACGTGTCACAATTCTTCTCCGACGCCATCACACAGTGCTCACTACTCACTATCATATCATGCCCATGCTGTTCCGACTCATGGAGCCATGGCATCCATCCATCCATGTTGCACATGCATGGCCATCCTTGATCTATTGAATGTGTAAAATTATTTGGCGTATTTTTTTAAGACTTCAGGTTAATTAAAGCAAATTCACATACACATCGCATACATAAAAACTCAAACTCAAAATCTCTTAATTAATAGTCTAAGCTCTTAACTAACATGCCAAAATGAGCTGTGTTTGACGTAATCACTTAAAGTATTAAAGAGAAATCATTGGGTGAGAGAGAGAGATTGGGAGAGAAGACAAATAGGGAGAGAGGAAAAAATTGAGGGAGAGAGAGAGTGTGGAGGGAGAGATATTTAAATAATTTTTTTATATTCAAAATAATTTTTAACTAATATTTATATAATGTAAAATAAAATAATCTTTAAAAATATTATATAGAAAAAGTACTCATGACATTTAATTTTTTTTTTTGCTTTTTTTTCTTTTTGTAATTTTAAGGAAAAAAGTTTAAATAATATTTTTTAAAATATAAAGAAAATAGTTATAAATGTATAGTAATTAAATTTTAAATTCAAACAAAAAAATTAGAACTAATAATTTTGATATTTATTATGCATATTTTTATGCATTTTTAGTGGCTGATTGATTTTATTTTTGCATATTTGTTTACTGTTTTAAAAATTTACATTTTGAAAATTAAAAATATACATAATGAAAAGGAGTATATTTATTATATTATATTATTATAAAAATATACATATATGATATTTATTAAAAAATTATTTTTCAATTTTAAATACTCATGATACTTAAGAAAATAGTTTTAATTATTTTTATAGAGTAAAAAAATTTAATATTATACTTTTTAAATATGATTTATAAATTTTTTACATTTCCTACATAATTTCTCTCTCCCCATTCATCTCTCCCTCCACACTCTCTCTCCCTCATTTTTAGGGGTGTCAATTCGGGTCAACGGGTCGGTTCGGGTCGAACCCGGAACTGTTCGGGTCAACCCGAACCCGACCCGTTTTTAAAAACGGGTCAGGTTTCTGGACCCGAACCCGACCCGATTTGGGTCCGGGTCAACCCGACCAGACACGAATGACCCGAGATTGACCCAAAATTGCTAATTTTTAGGTCAAAAATCGGGTCAATCTCGGGTTTTCGGGTCAAAAATGGGTCAATCTCAGGGTTTCGGGTCAAAAATGATTTTTCGTGTCACTTTCGGGTCATTTTCAAGTTAGCGGGTTAACCCGAACCCGACCCGATTTTTAAAGCGGAACTTACGGGTCTATTGCTTTAAGTGAATAGGCGAAAGGATTTCACACATTCAACTCTCTCTCTCTCTCTCCAACTCTCTTTCTCTCTCCAAATCTGAGTTGAATGTGCCAATAATAATCGAGCATTCAGAATTTGATATTTTGTTTGGCGCAATACAAAAGCGCTAGTTTATCCGGCATATTTGCTTCTTTTTAAATTTTGTATTAAACATACTGCTTCAACTAATTTTGAGGCTTAATCTGCTCCTTTATAAAATAATGCCCTCACCGTGTAAGGGGTAGGTTTAATATTTAATAGTTATAATTAAATTATTCAATATTAAAAAAAATGGGGCCCAGTAAGCTCCGCTATCTCAACCTACTCGAGTGGATCTGTCCATGATGCTCATATGTTCGTTAGTTATTTACATAACCAACATATATTGGGTTCAAAGCATGTATATGTGATATTAATGTAAAGTTATTTTAATAGCTTAAATGTTCAAAAAAAAAAAAAAAACTTAAAAAACATCATCATAATGGTATTTTTTCTTAATTTTTTAGAAAAATAATGACATTTTCTTTTATGAAGGGAACAACAAAATACAATTTACTAAAAATTTATTATGATTAATGTTACATGTTAGAAATTTTTTGACCGATTGAGTGTATTTAATATTTTAACTTTGAACAAAATTTAACACGCATATAAAAAGATGCAAGGGATTAGAATTTTTTACATAGAAAATTCAAGATTAGTCTGTTTGTAATAATTCACTATGTAATAAAAAGAAGATGTGATTATATACTTGCTGTTGAATACAATTATCTAAATCTCATTATAGGGATTATAGAAATCAGATATTCATAATTGTATAATATGTAGGCAACAATAAGGTTATATGTTAAGAGTCGCACACCACTAGTTGGATGATTAAAGCCTGGCATTAGTGGCAGTGGTTGCTAATGCTGTCTTTGGCAATGCTTGCTAAAAAATTGCTATAGAGTTCTTCAACTCTCTTAGCTCTTGAACCTTGTTTTCATTTAGAGAATGGAGTCTTATTTATAGCATTTTAAAATTGGCATTTCAATAAATTTGACCATAATCTAAAATAATTCATTGAATGGTATATATATTGATATGCTTGATCATAGATTATTTATTCGGTATTTGATTGCCATATATAATATTTGGTTCTAAGTACATAAGATTTAGGATTTTTTAGGACGGCTGTAGTGCTTTATATAATTGGTTGTTAAGTTGTTGTGGTGAAGAAAACTTAGCCACTCTGGTTATCAAAAAAAAAAAGCTTTCCATCAAATAAAATTGTATAAAAATAGTGTAAAAGTAGTAGCCAAGTGAAATTGTTGTTGATAATTGAAAAACAAAGCAGTAAGAAAGCTGATCCAAAAAAAACCCTTAGAGATAGTTCGGTCCCTCAATTGAGATTTAGAAGCTTTCAAGTATGCTTAAAGTTATTGATTTGGGTTTACTTGGCCTAAGATTGGAACATTTATAGTATCGACAGATTTATTTTGTATAAATGTTTAGTTTAACTAAAATATTGTTGAAATTGGAGTTCTAATGGTCATGAATTCAATTTCGAAAGTTTCCAATTCATATATTGCCTTGGGATTATTCATATCGATTGATATATCATAAAAAAATTACCTTGATCGGTCATGAATTTCAATGTAAATGTGTTGGAGGATTTAAAAATTAAAATCAGGACCATTTGAGCTCTGATTTCAGCACGCTTATAGTCAAATTGATCATCTCAATGAGACAAATCCAACGACATCAAATTCGATCAATTCGAGCCAAAATAAGTCCAAATCAAAAGACCAAAGGCAATTTGGAAGTTTCAAAACATTCATTTGATGACCAAATGATATCCAAACGAGACATGCTTATAGTACTCAAATCGAGCCGTTGGATGAGACAAATTCAACGAGGACAAGATCATTGAATTCTAACATCATCAAGACACTCGAATGCTCAATAAATGGTTCAGGATCAAGGGATTTAATATCGGTCATCCATTGAAACACTCCCAACATGCATATGATTTTCTCCCTATTTACTAGCTATGCCACTCACAAAAAATTGTAAATAAACTTCTCATTCTTCATTGGAGTGGGAAGGAAAAAAGAGAGGAAAAGATGAGAAGAATCAGATATTTCTCCTATATTTTCTAGCCATCGTTTCTGTCGATGAGCACTAGTTACTACCACCAGCAACCATCATCATCACCGATGAACAACATCATAAATCATCAACATTTCTAGATTATTGACAAGATTGTATCCAATTATTGTTGATCTTTGTATTTTCCTCTTCTTCAATAGTGAAGAAAGAGAATTTTGTATCACTTGTTACATAGTGAATTCTGTAACTAAGCTATTCTCTATAGTTTTTCTTCTTTCCCGTCCACGTAAAAAATTCTTTTGTCCCATGTTTTTATCTGTTCATGCTAAATCTTTGTGCATTTCTAAAACATGAAATACTATCTCTATCGACCCAAATTTTCCAGCACGTAACACCAATCAAATTATATATATATATATATATATATATATATATATATATATATATATCACATTCTTCATCTCCTTGCACAATTGTATTAATATTATAAAAATAATAAATTAAAAATGTGACATCATGGGAGTAAGAAATATTTTTCTCTAAATAATTTATTTTGTAATTTAATTTCTTGTTTGAGTCTAATTGCAAAACTTTTATTCTACTTCTCAACTACAACAATTATAATTTCATGGGCAATTTTTTAGACAAAGCATGATTAGAAGCCTAATTAGGACATTAAACATCAATTTTTAAAAATTTAAAAATAGGCATAATCGCCCGTTTGACGGGCGATTTATATACAGGTCAAAATCATCCGTCAAACGGGCGATTTAGAGTTGTTTAAAACTCCACTGAAAAATCTCTAGCTCCGGTCGATGTTTGGCTTCTCCGACCCAATCACCTTCGTCTGTCGCCTCTCCGCCGGATTCACTGTTTTAGGTAAGTAAAAATGCATTTTTAAATATAAATTTATATATTTGTATTGCTTTCATATATAGAGGGTTGAATAAGAAGAAAAAAAGTAAATGCATCATATAAAATTGTAGAATGAGATGGTTTTAGGTGATGTCTATTTTATATGTTTTTTTGTAAATATCTTTGGATTAATCATGCAAAAAGTGAAGGATTCATGAGTACATTATGTATTTTATAGGGAAGAGAAAATATAGTCCATCTATTATTTTGAAAAAAATCAAATGTTGATAAATATAGTCCATGTTAATATAATATAAATTATTAGAACTTTTTTGTATATACGCTATTTCAAATTTAATGTCAATATAAGTTTCATACATGGTATTTCTATATATTTTTTTAATTCTTCATTCTAAATCCAATGCACTTTTTTTCCAACTGGTCTGTTTTTTTTATAAAATATTAGATGTAAGTCGCCCCTCAAACGGGCGACTTTTATAAGACGACTAACAACGGACGACTTTTATAACGGCTACCTGACTCATCTCTGCCTAATCAGCCTAAGTCTCCAATTAAAAGGGCGATTATATCTACTTTTAAATATTTTTTAAAGTATGCTTAATTACTTAATTAACTTCCTAATCGTGCTTAGAGTAAAATTGCCCTAATTTTATTTGACTACTTCTTTATTACTGATTTCTCACTTGTTTAAAAAAAAAATTACTAATTTCCCACTGTTTAAAATTGTGATGAAAAATTGGTTTCGACAATTATAATAGTAAAATTATTTTATGAATAGTAACTTTATAACTGATTTTATAAAATGCTGCAACCGTCTCAAATAAATCCTTAGTTCCATTGCTGAGTATTATTTTGTTGAGCTTAGTAAAAAAACACTATGTCTTGCTTCATGCCATTAAGATAAGACAAACATATAGATCTTATAAGATATGGTTACTTCGTAGAAGAAGCAATATGCATTTAATATGATATCTTAACAGTGACAACAAAGGTTTTCTTGGGAACACTATCACTTCGTTTCCTTCTTTTGTTTTCTCTGTTGTCTTATGTAATTAAAGGCATGTTGTATGTGTGCAAGTAGGGCATCAATATTTTATGGCTTAGTTTGAATATCTCAAATGTGTCAATAGGCTATGTAGATATACATCTATTTATATATGTCACCAATTATGCATAGAAAATAATTTTCTGAAGGTATATGCATGTTTCACGTCTTAGCGGTGTAAAAGATTCAGCAATAACATATAAAAATGGTAAGACCAAAAAACTATTTACATGGAAGATTCAGAAAGTTAAAAAATCATGGGGCCTAACCTAGTTGCATAATATAATATGTAGTAAGTTATATAAAGATCTTCCTTTCTTCACTATTGAAAAAGAGGAAAAGTATAAAAATCAAATATTTATACTCAACAACACGCCTTAATCTTCCTAGAAGGAAGTTTAGAAAGTAAGTGTCCACAGGTGAACAAATGTACCCAACAACAAGGTCAAATCTTGATAATAATCTGGAGATGATGGTAATTATTGGTGGTAATAACTGGTGGTTATTGTTGATGTTGCCTCGGATTTGGCTCGACCCTTCACTACAAGAAAATGTGTTAATAATAACCCCTATTTGTTCATATCTTTGATCATTGTACACTTCGCAAATATATTTGAGGTCTAAGGGGAAGAGCCCCTGGTGGGGTTTGACCTACCCGGTCAGGTCGCGGGGTCAAAGGGCAGCATCCCTACGGGGGTTTTGGGGGGCAACGCCTTCAGAACAAATTTTATTTACTAAAAAATAAAATGATGAATTTTATTTACTATTTGTTGGGGGCAATCGCCTAAACATCATAATATTAAAAATTTTTATAATAAAGATTAAAAAATAGATGAATATGATAAATTATCTAAAAAATTATATAATAAATATTTTTTTTAAGGGTAGTCGTGTTAGGGACGACTTGATAGGTTTATTTTCTCGGTCAACTCTATAGATCATACTCACCTATTAGACTTAACGAATTCCTTTTGAGCTAATGTCAAACACAATCATTAAATGATGTAATTAAATTAAATCAATACAGCCAGTACTTGAGTGTAAAAGGTTTAAGGAGGGCCTAATTCAAAATACCTAAAGATGATTTACAATTTTAAATTTTTACAATTGGCTCTTAAGAAAAAGTGAAAGATATTTTTGTAACAAATAAATAACAGAATCAGAATATAACAATTCATTAATTTCTTACCTAAGATTTTTTTTTTTATTTCTATAGTTTAAAAACACCTTTTATGAATTAGAATTTCTAATTTTACATAAAATGTCTTTAGCTTTTCATTTGTAAAATACAAAAAAAAAAAAAAAAACTGTTTCAACTTAAAATATTTTAGGTTCCTAACATAGGGGTTTAAGGGAGTCAAACTAGCTCGTGAGACTGCTTGGACTCGGCTAGAAATACAACTCGTGAGGCAAGCTCGATGTGCTAGCAAGACAAGTTTAGGTCAGTTCCGACTTGACTCGTTAACTCCAAGTCATGCAGTCAGTTCGTTTAAAAAAATATTAATGTAAAATAAAGTTAAATATAATGATATTTAAGTAAAATATTATTTTGAAAAAATTTAAAATTTATATCTCATTTCACTGTATATATCAAGTAATTTCTTATTAATTCTCTTTTCTTTTTATTCATTTTTTTATAATAATTATTTGAATTAAAATAATTTTCTCTTTCATAATAAATTAGCCGGTTGGTGAACCGACTCTTAATCACGTAGATTTAAACTCGAACTCCATTAACTAATCAAACTCAAGTTCAAATTAGAAATATGTACACCCATATACCAACCACCCACTTTCACGAAAGTTATGCTACACATCGATAAATGCAACAATATAATTAATTTTTATCATCTTATTAAAAATGTATTTGAATTAAAATTATTTTATAATAAATAAGCTTATTTAAAGTAGATTTAAATTTGAATTCTATTAATTAGCCGACTTAATGATGCAAATATTGGCTCCACTCATTTACACGAACAATTATTACGTCCTCCGACCGGACGTAGAGGAATGTCCGGTCGGAGGCCAAATCGCGCAAAAAAACAAGAAATATCGAGCAATACCAAACAATAACGAGGAATACCATCACGTGAAGACCCAATACCAAGTTATACCGAGCTATACCGAACAATACCAAGTTATACAAAAGTTGTACCGAGTTTTTCCTAGAAAAAACTCGGTACAACTCGGTATTGCTCGGTATAACTCGGTATTGGTCTTCACAGAGCGGTATTCCTCGTTATTATCAAATAATACCTAACAATACCGAGCAAATACCGAGTTTTTTGGTGGGATTTTGATTCCGTTCCTCTAAGTCCTTACACCGGACCTAATAAAAGTTCCATTTACACAGCCAGTTAACGCAAGCAAAAATTTCAGCTTTCACACAAGCCAGCCATCCCACAAGCCAGCCATTGCATTCATGTCATCCCACATGCCATGATCATCCCATCCAATGCTCCCGATCCATGCCATCCGCATCATCTCTCCCACACCCCATCTCAAATCCTTTATAAGCCCACTGCAATTCATTCCGAAGGGCTGCGTTGAGGAAATCGGCATGGAAGAAGAGGCCGAGTGGTCGAGAAAGGGGCGGAAGAAGGCCGCCGCCGCCGTGATGCTTGAGGGCTATGTCAACGACATCAAGCCTCCGGTGATTTTAGGCGAAGGGGAGCCTGGGGTTTGTAGAACGAAGAGCCTGACCGACGAGGACCTGGAGGATCTCAAGGGGTGCTGCGACCTCGGATTCAGTTTCAGTTACAAGGAGATCCCGGAGCTCTGCGACACGCTACCAGCGCTCGAGCTCTGCTATTCTATGAGCCAGAGGTTCCTCGATGAGCAGCAGCAGTACCACTCCTTCTCTGCGGACAACGCCGGCGGAGTGGCTTCACCGCTTACACTTCCTCGTGTCGCGAATTGGAAGATTTCCAGCCCTGGTACCGCTCTCATCGACTAGCTTCTGTTTTACTGGTTTGTCTGAAATGTCTATAAAGCTTCCTCCTTTTTTCTGACTATAAGATTCTTATTGAATTTGATAATGGGTTTTTTATTTGTTTCCCGTCATCTTGGCATTTGTTGATGTGTGCCTGAGAAACAATGGTTTTCCTACGTGGATACAGAAGAATTTTTCATTGTGCAAAGAAAGTTCCTTTTTTCCCTTACTAGGTTTTTGCTTTAGGCATACGACTCTCCTCTTATTAGTTAAGTGTTGTTTGAACTCTTAATTTGGATTTGTCTTCGTACAAGTTAACTGATAAGCTAGCAAACTGTATCGAATTCAGCATCTTAGTTTATCATGTTCGGTTACAGTTTACCAGTTAAATCATAAACTTTGTCAATTTCATTGTAATATTCATCGTTCTGATCATCTTAGTACCATTGGCACAGATTTTTTTTAGATTTGTGTTCTTATAGTGTTAGAATAATAATTATAATGAGTTGTTAGGATTAGGTTAGTGGTCAGTGGGTACCAAAGCCCTGCATGGGGTCCTATCTTCGCCCACCCACGCCCACCTATGGTGACTTCCGGGATTCTGTACCCACCAATTTTTCATGCTTTTTTAACGCTGTCTGCCAAGAACTGATAGCCTTGAGGCTTGTTGCCCTTATTGCAAACTTTCAAGCCGCATATCGGAATTCGTAGTCGTAGCGTGGTTAAGTGATGCACACTATGTAGCAATGATTGCAGTAATATAAGATATACGTTGATTAGCAATGTAAATCTATTTATCCCCCGATGTTGAGTACCCTATTGGGTATGGGTGGGTGCGGGTATGGACACCCAATGCAAGGCTATGGACTGGGCACTGTAATTTTATAAATATTTCTCAGGAAGAATTATGATATAAAAATAAATGAAAGCTTTTGTTGCTCTCTCCCTCCCAATGACTGCCTGGGGGTTGTGGACATCCTTGAATTGCCCGTCTCTTCTTACTCCATTAATTTTTAGAATTTTAGTCAAGCTTTAGTCATGGATGTTCTCACTAGACATTTGCAAGAGGATGTACCTTGTTGTATGCTTTTCGTTGATGATATTGTTCTTGTTGATAAGACTAGAGTTGAAGATAAACTTGAATTATGGAGGTCAACCTTAGAGTCTAAAGGTTTTCACTTGAGTAGATCTAAAACTGAATATATGGAGTGTAATTTTAGTAGTAATAGACTTAGTGGGGGGATTGTGACTTTGGGGGATCAAGTCATTAATAAGAGTATGCGTTTTAGATATCTTGGATCTATTGTTCAGAGTGATGGTGAAATAGATTGGGATATTATAAGTAGAATTCAAGTTGGATGGTTGAAGTGGAGGAATGCATCGAGCTTGTTGTGTGTGATAGAAAAGTCCCCTCAAACTTAAAGGAAAATTCTATAAGATAGTGGTGAAACCTGCAATACTTTATGGTGCATAATGTTGACCATTAAAAGAGAAGCATAATACTATGTTAAGTGTTGCATAGATGAGGATGCTCAGGTGGATGAGTGGCTTTACCCTTAGAGACAGGATACATAATGAGCATATACGTGAAAATGTTGGAATAGATCCAGTGAAAGATAAGATTAGAGTGAGTCGCCTTAGATGGTTTGGTCACATAAAACAACGGCCTTCCGATGACTCGGTTAGGAAAGTAGATGTATTGGATTTGACTTATATTAAGAAAGGTAGATGAAGACCTAAAAAGACTTGGTTAGAAAATATTAGAAATGATCTTTATTTATTAGATTTAAATGAGAATTTGACTTTTAACATGACACAATGGAGAAAGAGGATCATGTAGCCGACCCCACGTAGTGGGACAAAGGCTTGATATTGTTGTTGTTGTTATAGTCAAGCTCAAAGTAGCTTAATTATCCCTGTATATTTCTTATTTTCTCTTTATTTCTGCATTTTATTCTTGTTAGTGTTGTAGACTGCAAGTCAATGTGCAACTTGACTACAGAATTTAAACAAACCATTATTCCGAGACCTTGAACTGATAACTTTTACTCTTCAGTAGAAAGCATTCTCTATTACATCCTGCTTGTCTGGGTTTGTTTATTTGTTGGGAAATGTAGTATCTGGATAGATTCATTAATGCAATAAATGCTAGGCTTATAGTTTTCAGGTTTTAGGTGTTCAGAACTTGAAGTCTATACAGAAAGAACCTCCATTTTCCATTTTATTTCATGTTTGATATCCATTTAAGATACCATAGTTTTCGAATGAAGCGAGCCTCAAGGAATTTGTCCTCTTTCGTGATATTTTTGCATGAACTGCGAACAATATTTGTCAAGTATTTGTCCGTCTTCATCAGAAATGCTAATTCTTATTCTGCAAGTCCATATTGTATGCAAAAAGGATTACATCATAGAGATCACTCTCTTCAATCTTTTGAATTTTAGTATGTATTATTATCTAATACTGATGATGATAATTATTCTTCCTTTGAATTGTACAGTAATTCAATGTATTAAATTTGCTAATCAAAATTATATATATCTACTTGCTTCAGGTGATAATCCTGATGAAGTTAAAGCCCGGCTGAAATACTGGGCACGAGCAGTGGCATGCACTGTTAGATTATGCAGCTAGTGGGGATTTCCTCCTCGAACCTGTTTGTATATTGCAACATACTTAGAATGTGAATGTGAAAAATTGAAGATTGTCGAAAATGTTGCTCTGTTATAAAATTTTCTTCCGATGAAAAACGAGTAGTTACTTTCATGAAGAAGATGAAGAAGGGATTGAATTGAATTCCCTTTGGAGCTAAAGAAGCAGTATGTGCTTCAACTTGATGATTTCCTGACTATTATTCATGAAATGAAGAGCTTACATGTTGATGACCGTTGATCTCTTCCAATCTGCCGTTTACTTAGACTTCGTTTGGGACGGCTTTTTTCTTGCTTCTAAAAGCAGCTTCTTAGTTTAAAAATTAAAATTTTTATACTAAAAAGTTGTTTTAAGAAGCAGTGAGAAAGCCGTCCCAAACGAAGCTTTATTCTAATAATATTGTAGTTTCAAAGAAAGGCTGCAAAGAGAACACTTTTTCCTTTTATTTTATTGGTATGATCTGAAGTTTTGCCTTTAAGTTTCTCACTTGTCTATGAAGTTTCATAGCCAATGGCATCGTTGATATACCAGTGATCAAGTTAAGCAATATTGTTTGTATTGGATATTGAGGGTGCAAGCCCATGAACTTCGTGAAGAGTCCTATGCAATGGCTTTGGAATTAGGATAGACAACTATGGGTGCGTACAGAAGTGTTGTTAACTGAAGTCATTACAAAATTGTGATTATCATAGGAAAGACATTATTTTCAAATATTACTTTAATATTCAAGTTTAATTTGTTATTTTCTGGAGTCTTCTTTTTTGTTTTTCAAAACTCTTGCTAAGCTTGACCACTTTCAAAGTTTTAAAATAAGATTGGCTTAGCTTTTAAGTGGTTTTTACTACTCAAGGCATAGGGCTGCAAATGAACCGAGTTGAGACGAGTATGTGCGTGTTCATGTTTGAGTTCATTTATTATCAGCTTGTTCAAGTTTGGTTCGTTTAAATTAATGGGTGTTCATGTTAGGTTCATTTCGTGCTTGTCGAGCTTTATCGAGCTATAAATGAGCTCTACTTCTAGTTGTACATTGGCTTAACAAACGAGCCTTATCGAGTCTTCTAACAAACAATTGCATCGAGTATGTTTGTGAACATATCTAACGAAATTTTTTAAACTATCAAACAAGCTCGTTCATGAACATATCTAATGAGTATTTGAGCTATCAAATGAGCTCGTTCATGAACATGTCTAATTAATATTTTCTAGCTACCAAATGAGCTCGTTCACGAACAAACAATCTATGATTCATCTTAAATTTGTTCAGAAAGTGTGTTGTTCGTGATTTTAGGCGGATGCGGGAAGTTAAAAAAAATTATTAAATAATTTTTTGTCGGGATTAGTAAAAATAAATTATATATATATATATAACTCTAATATAGTTCTAATCAAGCTTCTTAGTCGAGCTCTTAACGAACTTGTTCATTAGCGTTAAACAATATTGTTCATGAACATAAATGAACCGAACGTCAAGTTGTTCAAGCTCATTTATTTAGTTATCGAATCTTTATCAAAAGTATTCAAGCTCGTTCATTTGCCTTATCAAACGAACATGAACAAGCTCTTATCGAGTCAAGTCACAAGTAGCTCGTCGTGATTAAACACCAGAAGTGTTCTTTTAAGATTTATCGGGTAGTGTTAGGGTTTGGTGAATTTGATGGCATGAGGAGATTGAGGACAGGTTATAGGATGCCGTTACGTTTATGGGGATGTGATGTAGAAAAAATGAACATTATTTAAGAGAATATTTAGATTAAAGAGTTTGAAAATTATGAAAACATTATGAGAGTTTGAAAATCATGAAACAATTATTATATGAGTTTCTATTAATTATCAAAATTATTTTTATATAAACTCTTTATACATTATAATAAATTATTTATGAGAGTATCATTAAAATATTCATGCCATGGTCGAAATGAAATCCATTATTTATCACAATATCTTGTATTGGACAATCAAGGGAAGATCGAGAGGTAATTTGCATTTTTAAATTTTATTTTTAAAGCTTGCATGAAAAATATTCAAAGCCCTTAGAAATTATCCAACTAATCAGGATACATGTTCCTAGCAAGCTAGTTATCATTTTTCAAGCATGGTAGCTTTGTCAAAAGTTCCATGCAAGAGAAATTCATGATGGTCTGACTAATTGAAAATAATTTATGATAATATAATGTTTTATGTATTTTTAATGATTTGACTTGCTGGTCTCTTTTTTATTTATAATAGGTATAACTAAGGGTGTAAGTGAGTCAAGTCAACTCATGAGCTGACTTGGACTTGACTCGATAAATGGCTCGTGAGCCAAGATCAATGAGCTAAAGAGTCAAACTCGAATTTGACCTATTAGCTCACGAGTTAGTTTGTTTATAAATATTAATATAAATGCACTTAAAATGTATTAGCATTTAGGATTTTGAATACAAAGCTATACAAATTATTTAAAAAATATATTTCAATTTTTTATATTAAGTAATTTTTTATTATTTTTCTTTTAAGTTATCATTCATTTTATCATTTTATTCTAATAATTATTTTAATCATATTCATTTTCTCTCCTTCATAATAAATTAGTTGGCTCCTAAACCAGCTTGAATCCGTAGAATAAAGCTCGTGCTCAAATTAATTAATTAAGCTCAAGCTCAACCTACAGATGACTTGAACTCGACTTGACTCGTTTATACCTCTAGCTATAACTACCTATGTACTATTTGGCACAGAACGGGAATGAAATTATTGCTTTTGATGGCTTACTTTATGATTTGGCTTAGTGGTTTATTCCTTTAAAAAGTTTAATGATTCTTCCATAAAATTTTCAGAAACATTGTCTAAATTTCCTGTTGAAGTTCAGCGTCGAATACCTGTAAACGAATACAACAGGAAAAGGAACAGAGAAGGAAAACATTACAGAAAACTGAGAGAATAAACTTCTCTGTAATTCCTTGCCTTGCATTTACTGTAGCATGCCATACATATACTCAGTAATACGAAAAGTAGAAAATGACATGAATGGTTAAGATGAAACCGTTAATGATCAACGGTTCAGAATAGGTAAGAGTGCTGCTGCGCATGCAAATACAGAGAGTAGTGGCGTAGTGGATTATATCCGGTAATCATGATTTACTTAGGCTCATTAGCCCCCCTCAAGCGAACGCCAGCTTCTGTAAGTGTGAGCTTGGAGCGTAGTAGTGTAAATCGAGGAATAGACAGAGATTTTGTGAAAAAATCAGCTAATTGATCCACTGTATGAATATGAGAAACCTGAAGCATCTTGTCTTTAATGCATTGGCGAACAAAGTGGACATCAATCTCAATATGTTTTGTTCTTGCATGAAAAACGGGGTTATGAGCAAGAGCTATAGCAGATATACTGTCACAAAACAATGTTGTTGGTTGGCTAACATCAATTTGAAATTCCTGTAAGAGACGTCTTAGCCATACAATATCTGTAGCAGCAGTGGCGAGAGCGCGATACTCAGCCTCCGTCGAGGAGCGAGCAACAGTCTTTTGCTTCTTTACATGCCAGGAAATTAAAGTATTTCCTAAGAAGGCACAATAGCCAGTAGTGGACTTGCGATCATTTGGATCTCCGGCCCAGTCAGAGTCAGAAAAGGCTGTAAGATGAAGCGGACCGGGAGTGATGGGTAAACCCAGCCGAAGTGTGCCCTTAACATACCGTAAAAGTCTTTTGAGAAGTTTGAAATCAGCCTCAAGTGGCTGATGCATGTGTTGACAGAGTTTGTTGACGGTGAAGGCTATATCTGGTCTTGTAATTGTCAAGTATTGTAGTGAACCAACTAGATGTCGAAATAGAGTTGCTTGAGCAGAAGATAGCACGGAATCAGCAGCAACAGGAAATTTGGTTGGAGCCGGAGAAGCTAAGGATTTGCAGTCAAGCATACCGGCTCTATTAAGAATTTCAGAAGCATATTGAGATTGGGAAACGTGCAATCCTGTCGGAATCTGTTGAACATGCATTCCCAGAAAATGTGAAATTGTACCCAAGTTTTTCATGTCAAACCGAGCAGCTAAGGCTGAAAGAAGATGCTGAATAACAGAGGCATCACTTCCCGTTAAAAGAATATCATCTACATAAACTAAAATGTAGATTGTTGCTGCCTGTTTCTTGTAGATTAAAAGGGACGGGTCCGCAGCACTATGAGTAAAGCCATAGGCCAATAAGTACTGAGAAAAGGTCTCAAACCATTTCCTGGGTGATTGTTTTAAACCATAGATAGACTTTTGAAGAAGACAGACATGATCAGGATAAAGAGGATCCTTAAATCCTTGTGGTTGAGCCATGTAAACAATATCATTAAGAGAGCCATGCAAAAATGCGTTAGAAACATCTAGTTGAGATATTGGCCATTTAAATGTAACAGCTAATGTAAGTAGAATTCGGATGGTGGGAAGCTTCGCAACAGGACTAAAGGTGTCCAAATAATCAATACCATAGTGTTGATGACATCCTTGAGCAACCAGACGAGCTCGAAGACGGGCGATAGAACCATCCTGATTAAATTTAGTTTTATAGATCCACTTTGAACCAATGACATTCTGGACAGGATTAGGAGGAACTAATATCCATGTTCCCTGTTTTTGAAGAGCTGCAAATTCTGTGGACATGGCATTTCTCCAAGACGGATCTTTAACAGCTTGAGTGAAGCATGTCGGATCAGGTGATATAAGAGAAGTATTCATACTAATAATGTGCCGAGGCTTTAAGTTACCTGTACGCAGACGTGTAAGCATGGGATGTTTGGTGGAGGTAGGAATATTTGGAGATAGTGATAATGGTGTAGGTATAGAAGCAAGATGATCATTGGAATCGGATGGAACAGGAAGAGCAGCACTTTGAGAAACAGGAGGTTGTAGAGGACGTGGAATATTGGTGGAAGAAGAGTGAACGGGCTGTGGTGATTGAATTCTAGTTGGAACTAATAATAATGGAGGAGTATATACAGGAGGATCAGGTGAATTGTGTGAAACTGTTGACGGGAAGGATGGAAAGACAGATTCGACAAATTTCACATGCCGTGAGACAAAAATTCTGCCAGATTCATGATGAAAGCATAGATATCCTTTTATGTGTAGAGGATACCCGATGAAGATGCACGGTAGAGATTTTGGATGAAACTTAGAATTGATTTGGGATGGAAGATAAGGATAACAAAGACATCCAAATGTCTTAAAACTGTTGTAATCTGGAATTTTGTGGAAAAGAAGTTGGAAAGGAGAAGCAGTTTTCCGAGAGAGGGAAGGTAAGCAGTTTATAAGGAAAACTGTGGTTTGAACAGCATGAACCCAAAATATGGTGGGTAATTTGGCTTCAAACAGTAAAGCTCTAGCTGTTTCGGTGATATGTCTATGTTTTCGTTCAGAGATGCCATTCTGCTCGGGGGTATGAGGACATGTTTGTTGATGAATGATGCCAGATTGGTGAAGAAATTGTTGAAACTGTTTTGAGTTGTATTCTCCACCACCATCAGACCTTAGGCATTTTATTTTGGCATCAAATTGATTTTCAGCAAGAGTTTTAAAATTATAGAATGTAACGGGAACTTCAGATTTTGTTTTTAATGGATACAACCAGCAAAAACGAGAGAAATCATCTATGAAAATAACATAATATTTGAACCCTTGCAAGGATAATTTGGGAGAAGGTCCCCATACATCACTATGTATTAACTGAAGAGGAGAACTAGAGCGAGAAAAAGACGGAGAGAAAGGTAGCTTGTGACTTTTTGAAATGTCACACGCTTTACATTCTATAGAAGAAAAACTAGTAGACTTAGAAGGATAAATAAACTTGTGTAGCTTGAGTAAAATTTTTGAAGATGGATGTCCCAAGCGACGATGCCAAAGCGTAGTTGATGACGAACTTGCAACAAGAGCCAGCTGAGGAGATTGAACTGAAGTCTTAATAGGAATTCGGTACAGACCGTGACGAGAGGGGCCGCGAAGGAGAATACGATTGGTCGTCGACTCCTTTATAGTATAACCATGAGCATCAAAGAGAACAGAACAGGAGTTGTCAGTAGTGAGTTTATTGATAGAAAGAAGGTTATGACGAAGCTGTGGAACAAGATGCAAAGAATTTAGAAGGAGCTTACGCGCAGGAGTAGGTAATAAGCCTTTACCAGTATGAGTAATTGGTAGAAGATCACCATTGCCGATTTGAACTTGTTGATTTCCAGTGTATGGTTGAGCTTGCTGCAGCTGGGAGGAGTCGCTGGTTAGGTGCGAAGTTGCACCCGTATCAAGCAGCCAGTCAGACGACGCCGATGCAGTGTCTGTTGCATAAGCTTGGACAGGAGGTTGAAATGAGAAATCGCCACGATACCAACACTTAAAAGCGGAATGACCAAGTTTCCTACAAATCTGGCATTCCACAGGCGGAGACGAACGCGGAGATCCAGAGCGACCACGGCCGCGAGGTGAAAACCGTCCACGAGACGAGCGACCCCGTCCACGACCACGTTGAGCATACATTGCAGGAATTGGGTCTGATGGGGACGCAAAAGATAAGTCACGAATTGAATCGGCGGCAAGATTCAATTCTTCACTACACAATAGTGAATAGAAGTCATCGAGGCTTATGGGATTCAAATTTGTCCTTACTGTAGTTTTGAAGGCCTGATAAATATTTGGCAAACCGTTTAAGGTATACATGATGATATCCTCGGTAGTGTAATATCAGTTTTTGCTCCAGGTTCGTCCGGGACGAAGTTGGATCGTCCGGGACGATCGGTACAGGTTGTGCAGAAAATCAGTTTTGGTTGTATAATTCGTCGGGACGAAAATTGGATCGTCTGGACGAAAATTCTCCCGTGAACCCTTCGCCAGGGACGATATGTGATTTGTCGTCTGGACGAAATTCCTCTCTTCATGGATCGTCCGGTACGAAGCTCGATCGTCCGGGACGATCAGTCTGGATATATATAGAAATGAGATATTTTGAAGAGAGAGAAAAAGCTGAGGAGAGAGAAAAACGAAGGAAAAAGTGGAAAAGCGGATTTTCGGGCGACGCCGAGCTGTTTTCGTCCGAGGAGACTGTTGAGGAAATTGCTGTGCACGAGGTAAGGCACATTCTACCTTTCTCAATTTTCAGTTCCGTCGTGTTTGGCGGTATATTCTGTCCGGGTTTTGTTTCCGTTAGCGATTTTCGTCCGTATCTTTTGATCGGTTCAGTTTTTACCGCGTAACTTTCTGTATATTGTTGACGTGCCGAGTGTGCACATTTTGGTTATTTTCTGAAGATTTTCGTCCGGGTATTTTTGATTCGACTGTGTTTTTAGTCGACCGGATTTTTCTGTGAAATTGGAATTTATCTGTGCAGTAGAATAAAAGTTCTGAAATGTGATTATCTGTATTCTGTGCGAATTCGGTAAATTTTCTTTGCAGGAATTTTTGTGTAAATTCTGTACACTGCCGTTGTGCTGCCCGATTTTTGAGTAATTCCTGATTTGTCCGGATTTTCTCTGAAATGAAATGCTATGTGTATAAGCTATAAAAAGGGAGCTATAAGGGGTCTGGATCCTATGAGATTCAGTTAGTGAAACGGGAAATCTGAAATGAGCTCAATCTGAAATCTGATATCTGTTCTGTTCCGGATCCGATGAATTCTGTTTTGGTGCTATAAGCACATCTGTTTTGGTGCCGTGAGCACAAAGGGAGACATAAGGGGCCTGGATCCTATGAGATTCAGTCAGTGTCTGGGAAGGGAGGCATAAGGGGCCGGAATCCGTAGAGATTCCGTCAGTGTCAGGGCATTTAGCTATATGTATCTGTACTACTTTCTGTATCTGTTCTATTCTGTACGAAATTGTGATTATGACATGATATGATCCGTACGATTCTGATTTCTGTTTCTGACTCTGTTGATTTGTTCTGTTCTGATACGATCTGTACGACTCTGATGTGATTTGATATCTGTCCGTAAGTTTTGATTTCCGATTCTGTTCCGACTTCTGATCTGATTTCTGTCTGATAAGTTTGGTTTTGTTTTCTGAGGATTTAGATTGGTGGTTTGTTGCTTTGCTGAGCTGTTGAGCTCACCCTTGCTTTCTGGTGGTTTTCAGGTTCTGGGAAGGGCAAGGAGATCCAGGATTAGATTTCGGAGTCTGATCAGATTAGGTACTTTTGTACTTTTGATTTTTGTACAGTCATGGCTTTCCTGTTCTGTCTTTCTTTCTGTTGAAAGCCTTGTACTGTTCTGTAGATGATTATTTTGAGGAAATGAAAAGATAGATGTTTTGTTCCGCTGCATTTGATGTTTTTAGTAGCTCTGTTGTTCTGTGCGCTTCTGTTGAGTTAAGAATTTGGAAGATCAGTTCAGTAACCTAATCCAAAGCCAGATCCTGGTTAGCTATTATCCTCCGTCGCGATCCGGCGCGGGCGGGATCCGTCTCGTCTCGGGTCGGGTCGTGACAAGCTTTTTGGTATCAGAGCACTGGTTTTGGAAACAGGTTGGATTGTAAAACAGGGCTCTAGGAAGTGATCAGTGCGTCTGTCTGGGAGGTAGTTTTGGGTCGTTTGGCTTTTTATTGTGTTATTTTGTGTTGTTTTGTGATAGTTTTCCGGATTTTCTGGATTTTTCTGTATGGATCAGCCAGACCCAGACATGACAGATGGTCAGAGTGACGATCAGGCAGCACCAGTGGGGAGTACAGCCCCAGTGGTCGGTGCTGATACGCTTTCACAGTTTGCTTCACTTGTTGCTCAGATGATGAGCGAGACTCAGAGCAGAGCTTCGACTGTTAGATCTGAGGACATTGATCGACACCTGCAGTTATTTTTGAGGTTGAAGCCTCCGAGGTTTGAGGGCGCTGTTGAGCCCAGAGCAGCCGAGGAGTGGCTGAGGAGATTGGAGAAGACTTTTGACGGGATGCAGTGTCCTGCAGACAGGAAAGTTCCGTTAGCTGTTTTTCTGTTGGACGGAGAGGCTGAGCACTGGTGGGATGGCCAGCAAGCAGCCAGATTTCAAGGCAGATTGAACTCTTTGATCACTTGGGAGGAGTTCACTGAGGTATTCAGAGACTGGTTTGTTCCCCCTTCTGCACGACAGCAGATGCAGGAGAGTTTTCTGAGGCTTGTTCAGGGGAGCAAGACGGTGATGCAGTACGAGGCTGAGTTTACTGCATTAGCCAGGTACGCTCCGCAGCTGGTTAGCACGTCTGCTGAGAGGTGCTACAGATTTCTGAGAGGCTTACGAGACACTTTGAGGCAGCCTCTGATACCGTTCCGGATTACTGATTTCTCTGAGCTTGTGGAGCGAGCTCGTCTGATTGAGAATGACATGACGGCTACTCAGCAGCGGTGGACTGCGAGTAGGAAGAGGTTTGGAGGAGAGACATCTGGCAGTGGTTCCTCTGGGAAGAGGAGATTTGTTCCTGGATCTGGAGATTCCAGGAAGAGCGGAGGATCGTCTGGTACTGCTACCAGTACGACTAGTTCTGGATCTGTCAGTACGGCACCTGTGTGCCAGAGTTGTGGACGGCGACACCATGGCCAGTGCTACAGGATAGCTGGTCTTTGTTTCAGATGTGGTCAGCCGGGACATAGGATTGCAGAATGTCCGCAGATGGGATTTGATCAGCGTTCTGAGCAGCGATCTGAGGGCTTTGTCAGACCTGTTGGTTCAGCAGCAGGAAGACCGAGGACTGTTCCTCCACGCCCTGAGGGATTTGCTGGTAGAGGTGGTGGTTCTAGTTCTGCACCACGGAGACCACCTACGATTCAGAGGGAGCAGAGTAGTTCTGTCGCTTCAGCTCCTGTTCCAGTTCAGCCACGAGTTTACAGTCTGAGTCAGCAGGAGGCTCGTGATGCTCCGGATGTTGTGACAGGTACGATTTACATTTCTGATCAGCCCTGTCGTGTTTTGTTTGACTCTGGAGCGAGTCATTCTTTTCTGTCCGAGCATTGTTTTGAGATTTTACATTTGGATTCGATGGTTTTACCGGTTTCTTTGTCTGTGATTTTACCGGCTGGGAATCCATTGGTTGCTCGACAGTTTTGTTTGTGTGAGATTGAGATTTCTGGCAAGAAGTGGAAATCGAGTTTGATTCGATTGCCGATTTCGTCGTATGATGTGATTCTGGGCATGGATTGGCTGAGTCAGTATGAGGCCCAGATAGACTGTCTGAAGAAGCAAGTGAGTTTGCTTGTGGCTGGAGAGAGAGTTGTATTTCAGGGATTACGAGGTGTTCTCTCCAGTCTGGTTTCTGCGTTGGAGGTGAGCAGGATGTGGAAGAAAGGATGTCCGGTATTTTTAGCTTCGGTGCGGGATCTGAACCTAGAGGTTGGTTCTGTTTCTGAGATCCCTGTGGTACGGGAGTTTGCTGATGTTTTTCCTGAGGAGTTGGTTGGTTTACCTCCGGATAGAGATGTGGAGTTCTCTATCGATGTTTTTCCGGGTACCGCTCCGATATCGAAAGCTCCGTACAGGATGGCACCGAAAGAACTTTCTGAGTTGAAAGTTCAGCTCCAGGAGTTGGTTGACAGAGGTTTTGTACGTCCTAGTGTTTCGCCCTGGGGAGCACCTGTTCTGTTTGTGAAGAAGAAGGACGGTACACTCCGTATGTGTATTGATTACAGAGATTTGAACAAGGTCACGATCAAGAACAAGTACCCTTTGCCTCGGATAGACGACTTATTTGATCAGCTTTCCGGATCTTCGGTATTTTCGAAGATTGATTTGAGATCCGGATACTATCAGGTGAAGGTGAAGGAAGCTGATGTGGTGAAGACTGCTTTCAGTACTCGATACGGGCACTACGAGTTTTTGGTTATGCCTTTTGGGGTAACCAATGCGCCTGCGATTTTTATGGATCTGATGAACCGAGTATTCAGGGAGTATTTGGATCAGTTTGTGATCGTCTTTATTGACGATATTCTGGTATATTCTGCATCTGAGGATGAGCATGCCAGGCATTTGAGGATTGTGTTGGAGACTTTGAGGAGGCATCAGCTGTATGCCAAGTTCTCTAAGTGTGAATTCTGGCTGAAGAGCATTTCATTTCTGGGGCACGTGGTTAGCGGAGAAGGCATTTCTGTAGATCCCCAGAAGATTCAGGCTGTTGCTGATTGGCCAAGGCCGACTACGGTATTTGAGGTACGTAGTTTCTTGGGCATGGCCGGGTATTATAGGAAGTTTGTGAAAGGATTTTCACAGATTTCGACTCCTCTGACGAGACTGACTCAGAAGTCAGTACCTTTTGTTTGGACACCGGAGTGTGAAGCTAGTTTTCAGAGATTGAAGGAGTGTTTGACTTCAGCTCCAGTGTTGGCACTTCCGTCAGGTACGGAGGGTTTTCAGGTGTTCAGTGATGCTTCACTGAAAGGATTGGGTTGTGTTCTGATGCAGCATGGTCAGGTAATTGCTTATGTTTCGAGACAGTTAAAGCCACATGAGAAGAATTACCCGACGCATGATCTGGAGTTAGCTGCAGTTGTTTTTGCTTTGAAGATTTGGCGTCATTACCTGTATGGCGTCAGATGTGAGATCTTTACTGATCATAAGAGCCTGAAGTACATTTTTACTCAGAAGGATCTGAATCTGAGACAGAGGAGGTGGCTCGAGTTGATCAAGGACTACGATTTGACTATTCAGTATCAGCCTGGGAAGGCGAATGTGGTAGCGGACGCTCTGAGCAGGAAGTCTTCTGGATTCTCAGGTATTCAGCTTACCTGTGATGACTTTCTGATTCGTGATTTGGAGAGATTGCAGTTGGAGGTGGTTTCCTCCAGTGATTTGGAGTTGGCTCAGATGAGTATTCAGTCTTCTTTGGAAGCACGGATTCAAGAAGCCCAGAAGTCAGATTCTGATTATTCGAAGTTGATTGCACAGATTGGATCTGGTAAGACTCCTGAACTTCGAATTTCTGATTCTGGTGTTATTTTCTGTAAGAACAGGTTTTGGGTACCTGTGTCTGGAGACTTGAGGCAGGAGATTCTGTACGAATCTCATCATTCTGGCTACACTGTTCATCCAGGCAGTGGTAAGATGTACGCTGACATGAAGCTTTTGTTTTGGTGGCCTGGGATGAAGAAAGATGTGGCAGAGTTTGTGTCGAGATGCGAAGCCTGTCAGTTGGTGAAGGCAGAGCATCAGCGACCAGGTGGACTGTTGCAGTCGTTGCCTATCCCTGAGTGGAAATGGGAGGAGGTAACGATGGATTTTGCGATGGGTTTTCCTCGATCTAGACAAGGACATGATGCCATTTGGGTGGTTGTAGATCGTTTGACCAAGTCAGCCCATTTTCTTCCGATCAGACAGACGGATTCAGTTGATCGCTTGGCACAGATTTATGTGAAGGAGATAGTCAGATTGCACGGTGTGCCTCGTGTGATCGTATCTGATCGAGATGGACGTTTTACTTCCAGACTTTGGAAAGGCATTCAGCAAGGCTTGGGTACGAAACTGCATTTCAGTACAGCCTTTCATCCTCAGACCGACGGACAGTCTGAGAGGACGATTCAGGTACTGGAAGATCTGTTGAGGCTTTGTGTTCTGGACTTTAGCGGAAGTTGGGAGGATCATATTCCGCTGATTGAGTTTGCTTATAACAACAGTTTTCAGTCCAGTATCGGTATGGCACCGTACGAGGCTTTGTATGGCAGGAAGTGTCGTACTCCTTTGACTCCGACCTCCTTCGGAGATAGACAGGCTTTGGGGGCCACTTTTGCTGATGAAACTGCTCAGAAGATCATTTTGATAAGAGAAAGATTGAAAGCCGCTCAAGATCGTCAGCAGAAGTATTACAATCAGAAGCACAGATTTGTTGAATTTCAGGTCGGTGACTTTGTGTACGTCAAAGTCAGCCCGATGAAAGGTGTGAGCAGATTTGGTCAGGTAAGCAAGCTTAGTCCAAGGTATGTTGGACCTTTTGAAGTTTTGGAAAGAATTGGAAAAGCTGCTTACAAGTTATTGCTTTCTGAATCTATGCCGGATGTGCATAATGTGTTTCACGTATCCACTCTGAGGAAGTGGGTTTCAGACTCTGGGAAGAAGTTGTCAGCTGGTGAGGTGGAGATTCAGGAGAATCTGGCGTACAAGGAAGAGCCAGAACTTATTTTGGCGTACGACGTCCGAAAGTTAAGAAATAAAGAGATTCCGATGGTTAAAGTCCAGTGGAAGCACCGGACTGCACGGGAAGCAACTTGGGAGAAGGAGTCTGATATGAGACGGTCGTACCCGTACTTGTTTTGACTGCGTTTGGACTGGATAATGTCGAGGACGACATTTTTCTGAGTTGGGGAGATTGTAATATCAGTTTTTGCTCCAGGTTCGTCCGGGACGAAGTTGGATCGTCCGGGACGATCGGTACAGGTTGTGCAGAAAATCAGTTTTGGTTGTATAATTCGTCGGGACGAAAATTGGATCGTCTGGACGAAAATTCTCCCGTGAACCCTTCGCCAGGGACGATATGTGATTTGTCGTCTGGACGAAATTCCTCTCTTCATGGATCGTCCGGTACGAAGCTCGATCGTCCGGGACGATCAGTCTGGATATATATAGAAATGAGATATTTTGAAGAGAGAGAAAAAGCTGAGGAGAGAGAAAAACGAAGGAAAAAGTGGAAAAGCGGATTTTCGGGCGACGCCGAGCTGTTTTCGTCCGAGGAGACTGTTGAGGAAATTGCTGTGCACGAGGTAAGGCACATTCTACCTTTCTCAATTTTCAGTTCCGTCGTGTTTGGCGGTATATTCTGTCCGGGTTTTGTTTCCGTTAGCGATTTTCGTCCGTATCTTTTGATCGGTTCAGTTTTTACCGCGTAACTTTCTGTATATTGTTGACGTGCCGAGTGTGCACATTTTGGTTATTTTCTGAAGATTTTCGTCCGGGTATTTTTGATTCGACTGTGTTTTTAGTCGACCGGATTTTTCTGTGAAATTGGAATTTATCTGTGCAGTAGAATAAAAGTTCTGAAATGTGATTATCTGTATTCTGTGCGAATTCGGTAAATTTTCTTTGCAGGAATTTTTGTGTAAATTCTGTACACTGCCGTTGTGCTGCCCGATTTTTGAGTAATTCCTGATTTGTCCGGATTTTCTCTGAAATGAAATGCTATGTGTATAAGCTATAAAAAGGGAGCTATAAGGGGTCTGGATCCTATGAGATTCAGTTAGTGAAACGGGAAATCTGAAATGAGCTCAATCTGAAATCTGATATCTGTTCTGTTCCGGATCCGATGAATTCTGTTTTGGTGCTATAAGCACATCTGTTTTGGTGCCGTGAGCACAAAGGGAGACATAAGGGGCCTGGATCCTATGAGATTCAGTCAGTGTCTGGGAAGGGAGGCATAAGGGGCCGGAATCCGTAGAGATTCCGTCAGTGTCAGGGCATTTAGCTATATGTATCTGTACTACTTTCTGTATCTGTTCTATTCTGTACGAAATTGTGATTATGACATGATATGATCCGTACGATTCTGATTTCTGTTTCTGACTCTGTTGATTTGTTCTGTTCTGATACGATCTGTACGACTCTGATGTGATTTGATATCTGTCCGTAAGTTTTGATTTCCGATTCTGTTCCGACTTCTGATCTGATTTATGTCTGATAAGTTTGGTTTTGTTTTCTGAGGATTTAGATTGGTGGTTTGTTGCTTTGCTGAGCTGTTGAGCTCACCCTTGCTTTCTGGTGGTTTTCAGGTTCTGGGAAGGGCAAGGAGATCCAGGATTAGATTTCGGAGTCTGATCAGATTAGGTACTTTTGTACTTTTGATTTTTGTACAGTCATGGCTTTCCTGTTCTGTCTTTCTTTCTGTTGAAAGCCTTGTACTGTTCTGTAGATGATTATTTTGAGGAAATGAAAAGATAGATGTTTTGTTCCGCTGCATTTGATGTTTTTAGTAGCTCTGTTGTTCTGTGCGCTTCTGTTGAGTTAAGAATTTGGAAGATCAGTTCAGTAACCTAATCCAAAGCCAGATCCTGGTTAGCTATTATCCTCCGTCGCGATCCGGCGCGGGCGGGATCCGTCTCGTCTCGGGTCGGGTCGTGACAGGTAGGCAGGGGAACACCAGAGGAACCGATGGCATCAACCTTACTTTTGATTTCGGACAAATACTGCATCATCGATTTATCCTTCATCTTAACGTGATGCAACTCGTTCTTCAGCTGTAGAATCCTTGAACGATTTGTAGACTGTAAGCGACGTTCTATAGTTTGCCAGATGTCCGAGCAGGTGTCCAGATTCAAAACATAGGGAAGAAATGTAGCAGAAATTGTGGAGTAAAGCACCGCAGCAAGGTTCTGATCTACTAAAAGCCAAGTAGAATATTCCGGATTAGCTTGAAGCTCACCGGAAGGGGAAGAAATAAGCTTCGGAGGTTTGACAATGGAGCCATCTAAATAGCCATTAAATCCATTAGCTGTGAAAAGTTTTTGAATCTGAGATTTCCACAGAGGAAAGTTGTCGGTAGTAAGCTGAAGATTGAGAATCGACTTCACATTTGTCATAAGGAACTTTAGTTGGGACGGAATGGTGATTTCCGCCATTTTCACCACAGAAGAAGAAGCTGGAGACGAGGTAGAAGATGATGCTGCCGACGCCATTAGCGAAAGGGAAGGTAGCACCGATCAAGCCGTAAGGCAGAAAAAATGCTCTGATACCATGTTGAAGTTCAGTGTCGAATACCTGTAAACGAATACAACAGGAAAAGGAACAGAGAAGGAAAACATTACAGAAAACTGAGAGAATAAACTTCTCTGTAATTCCTTGCCTTGCATTTACTGTAGCATGCCATACATATACTCAGTAATACGAAAAGTAGAAAATGACATGAATGGTTAAGATGAAACCGTTAATGATCAACGGTTCAGAATAGGTAAGAGTGCTGCTGCGCATGCAAATACAGAGAGTAGTGACGTAGTGGATTATATCCGGTAATCATGATTTACTTAGGCTCATTATTTCCACACTTCAACATTATATGGCTAAACTCCTTTCACCTCCCACCACATTTCATATCATTTGGTATCAGAGCAAATACGATCAACTTCAATACATATAATGATATGCTTTGCTAATTATTTTCATTACTTGCATTATGGTGATTCTTTTCTTATTTCTTTTTCCAAATTTCCATCTTTTTGGCTTCTATTTTTTCAGCAAAATGTTAATATATATATATATATATATATATATATATATATATATATATATATATATATATATATATATATATATATATCCACTCGAGCACAAGTCAAGCTTGTATGATGAGCTCAAGCCAAAATCACAGCTCTTTAAAGAAGCATCAACAAGACGAGTCGACTCATGACAATGTTTGTTGGAGAAAGAATCGTTAGGACTTGAGACTAGTTGTATGTGATGAAAAAGAGGTTTTCACTAGAAAAGGCAATGATGGGAATCCATTGAAAATGGCACCGTGGGGACTAACGAGGTGTGCTAAAGAGGGGTTTGTTGGAAAAGTTAATGACTGGAGTGATGGATAAGGCGTCATCAAGATTAACAAAATGTGTTAAAGAGGTGAGTTTTGCTAGAAAAACATAATATTATGACCATCAGCATGTGAGTCATACTTCCCGTCATTGGATGCGAGCTAGGGTTTATGAACTTAGTTTGTAGTCATATGATACTTCATCTTATTTTGATCAAATGACGTAGCAAAAAAAATAAATAATAAGATTTAGCATTTTAGTCTATTTTGAGTTGGTTCATGAGCTAACGAGCCGATTCACAATGAGTTTGATCTCAAGCTCATATAATCCATGAGCTCTAATCCGAGTTCAAGCTGCAATTCATGTTTCAATAAGCTCAACTTATAAAATCATTAGCGAGATGAATTTGAGCAGCACTAGATGCCTTGGATCAAATACACCCCTGAATCATTACTTATCAGAACAAAAAAAGAACTCTTATTATAGGTTTTAAAAATGATAACAACATAAATTTATAAATAATCATTATTTAAAAGACTTGAGCAGTAAGAAAATTTTGTTAGTTGATGTGAAATCGTTGAAGATATAACTCTACTTTCCTCAATCACAATGTAATATTTGACCACATGATCTTTGATTGACTTAGGTCATAAACTTGAATTATGAACAAAATTTGCTTGCGTCATGTTTGAATCATGCTTGAACCTTGTTCGAATATTGCTTGAATAATGTTCGAATTTTGATTAAAACTTTTTTGAATCTTATTCCAACCATCTTCAAATCATGCTAGAACCTTATTCAACTATTGATTAAAAATGTTCAAATCATATTCGAACAAAACTCAAACCTTGTTCGAACATTGCTTGATTCATGTTAGAACATTTTTTGAACCCTGCACAAACCATACGCGAAGTTTGTTTGTTTGAATATTTTCAAACATTGTTTGAATCATTTTGAACCTTATTTGAATATTGTTCAAATTTTCTTCAAACTTTTTTTAAATAACTTAAAACATGTTTAAATATTATTCAAATCAAATTCAAAAAATTGATTTAGGTTCCAAAATGATTCGAATATATAGCATCCAAAAATATTTGTAACACGAAATATAATATCTAAAGTCATTTAGACTTAAAACTTAGATTAATACTAATGCATTCAAATCTAAATAATTTGAAAAAATATACTAAATGGTAGCTTATTTTGATATTTTCTATAAAAAAATTATTAAAAATATATATAAATCACTCATCGGTAAGGGCATCGCTCTCACTATTTATATTCAAGCGCTAAGTAAGGCCAACGGGATCTCCGATTTGGCCTGTGATCGCCGACGACCACCAAGCCCAGTATTTTTCGTTGATTTATACTCCTTATCACCCCTTCTCAACTAAAGTTTAGTTCGGCCGCCCGATATCTCTAGCCCGGTGAACTCCGCTGCGCCAGAGGCGCCTCTCCACCAGATTTAGGGTTTCAGTATGGTTGAACTTCTGTTTGAGGATATCTTCACCGTAAGCCGAGTCGATCCTGATGGAAAAAAGTTCGACAAAGGTTTGCTAGCTTCATCAATTACTTTTCTTAGATTTCGTTCCAAATCTTTGTTTTTTTGTTTCATTCAAAAAAATTTTGACGGATTCTTATTTACTTCTAGAAACTTTCAGGTTTTTTATTTTTAATTTAATTCTTTCCGCTTTATTCTTTTTGAATTGTTATCTATAATGAGTTATATAGTGATTTAAGTTTAGCATTCTACGCTATAAAGTGATGGATTTTCTGTTTGGTTTGTAGTGTCTCGAATTGAAGCGCGAAGTGAGCAGTTTGATATGTACATGCAGCTAGATGTGAATAACGAGCTGTATCCTCTTCTTGTTGGAGAAAAATTCACTATGGTGTTAGCTTCAACTCTTAATTTGGATGGAACACCTGACAGTGGCTATTTCATGCAGGTTTGTGGCATATTTTGCATGCGAGTGTTTTGCTATTTTGATATTTCTACTACTACACACTGCTCAATATAATGTCCTCCAATTGCTTTTTCAAGAGATCTTTACTTTTGCCCTTCCTTTTCTTTACTCTCCCCACACCTTTTAACGGCGCTTTACCCCTACTTATACTTAATTAGTCTTAAATGAAGTTTGATAATTTAGAAATGGGTGTTTATATGCTTAATTAGTTAAATCTCTGGCTTGGTTAATTGCGTCTGTCTAATAATTACCTAATTTATCTGGTTAGTTCAAAGTCTTTTTTAAATCATTTTCTTTAAAAATAAAAAAAATGTTTCCCAGTATTAAACGGACTAGCTTAGGTTTATTAGGATCTTCTGAAACATGAGGTTATATTCTTTTGTTGTTGCTTTTGTAGGTTGAAATTGATCTGCATCTTGTTCTATCTTGTCCCTGCAACATTGAACTTATACTTAAAAGTATCAAAACAAATAAATGTAGAGGCATGAGTACTGCCTGAGTGGCTCAGTGCTACATTCCTTGTTAGTATCAAAAACACTAAAGGATGGTTGGCTATTTCCCAGCTCCAACCTTGCCTTCTTGACATCAAAATTGAAAGAAATCTATTGATCCTCAGTTTATTACTTCTAGTGAGGCCCTTCTTTCCAATGTAGCTTCTTATGATTTAAAATTAAAGTCATAAAGACTCCAAAGCTGATCATCATGTTCTACAGTTTGGGTGTTTTGGGGTTAAAATAAAGTCACATCAATGGACTAGCTCCTTTCCATAGAGGATCCAAGTTGCTTATAAAGATGTACCCAATTAGCATAAGCTAATCAAAGCTAGAAATGCGGGCAAGGAAAGACCCATTTGATGCATTAGTTGAACCAATAGAGAACCACTGACTTGTCAAAACCTTCTTTGGCACTTTTAAGCGAGCAAGCATGACTCAAAAATTCAATACAAGCTTTGGATTAGCCTTGGAATACACTATACATTTCAATACCAAAATGAGCCACATCATTAATGTACCCACCTCATTGATCAAGTGAACATAGATGAAGACTAGTGGGTCCCAGCATTGACGATGTGTTAATGATTTATATGCTTCCCAAAATGAGCATTGTGGAATCCACCACCATTGACAAAGTCACTAACTCCAAAGTAGGCTCATGTTGTTCACATGAAATTTAAGAACAAATGTAAAATTCTGTAATGATTAAGAGTCGCATTATAAAAATAAAAATCAATATGTAATAAATTTGACAAAATTTTAATCAGGCATTTAAATCAATCACAAATGAGCTTGGATTGAAGAGAAAATATAAATATCATTAATTGAAATGTCCAAGCATCATATGGGTGCAAGGAGAATTGCCCTCTAAAATTTCTCAACAAGACCTACAAGTGCTTGAAGAAACCACGTCCGATAATTGAGAGGAAACAAAAATTTTATTCAACAATTTGCATTTTACATGCTTGATGATTCCTACTTTTTAACTCAAAGACCAAAAGAGATAACTCCTCAAAATTCCTTAAGATCTAGCGTCGAACTACGAACTTTTATTTAAGGCCATTCGTTTCCAACAAATTCAACAAGTTTATAATCTCAGTTTATCAAAATAATAAGTTTCCAACTTTGAAAACATGTTTCAAGCAATATCAGATACAAGAACTAGTATCTAAGGGAAGCCATGAATTGTTATGTTGCCAAATATATGAATAAACGGAAAATAGGTAGCTAAATACAATCATGGTACCAAACCCATTACCATCGACCGCTACTATAGTAAAAACTAGAGAGTCTGGAAGAGATTTAAAACGATTGAACCATACATGTTAGTAGTACAAAATACCATGCGCTATAGTGTATAGCTTGACGTGACACACCCTTTGAGCCATGTTCATGGTGCGGTTCAAGGAGTTAAAATAATGTATGCTATTTATGTTATGCACGGGCAATAATATATAAGACACGTTTTAATTTAGATGATTTGTGTTAAAAATTAACATTTATATTATTTATTATTTATCATTTTATTTTATAAAGCATTGAAGCACTTTATTTTAATGAGCTATCTCTTCACGTCCCTCAAGCCTTTGCTTGGCTTCCTCTTTGCTTCGTTTGAATTTAGGGCATTGATGCATTTGTCTCTTTTACATCGCAAACTAACTTGCATCCATCTTGCTTATCTATCTCATCCATCTCGCAAGCTAGCAACTCTCGGCTTCATCTATTTGCCCATA
The DNA here is from genome assembly GCA_022539455.1 of Dendrobium nobile. Lineage (NCBI taxonomy): Eukaryota > Viridiplantae > Streptophyta > Magnoliopsida > Asparagales > Orchidaceae > Dendrobium > Dendrobium nobile. The sequence continues at coordinate 64,420,493 of CM039726.1, read as the reverse complement.
GCCCCTCGGATCTCTCTCAGCTTAAATATCACATGCCTCATACTCTCGCTCTCATTAAACAATGAAGTAGAAGGGATGACAAGGTTTCGACAAACCCATTCTTGCTTTTGATGTTATGAGCTTTGAAAGACACCTATGGCGTTGCAGTAGAGGATTGACCATCACTTTGACCCATGGAGATCAATGGAAGATAAATAGATGGTAGAGTGCAGGCTTGCAGCAGGTGGAAAGGCTTAGTATTTAGTAGGTGGTGCAATGGCTATTTAGCTTTGACATGAGATTGCCATCGAGAGAGCCTAATGATGAAGTTTGCTAGGAGGCTGGGTTGGTTGAAGAGAGGGTGAGAGATGCAGGAATTGGCTGCTGTGGAGATTGAGGTGAGTGATTAGTAATAATTGGAGACCGGCTTGGGATATTGGTGCTGTGGAAAGAAAGCTGGCTTCAATACTCATTTGAAGCTAGCTTGCAGCGGGGATGGCTGACTGTACTGGTAGCTACAGAAGTGAGTCTGTTTGGTAAAGTGAAGGCTAGAGATGCTGTAGTGGACAGTATGAGGTTGATAGCTTATGAGGTTAAGGTCAGGTTCTGCTCGGGACATGTGCAAGTGTGGGCTACTGTCAAGGTTCAGGAAGCTGGGGTGTTTTGGCTGGGTTTGTGGTGGAGTTCCAATGAGGTAGGGGCTGACAGTTCAACAACTTGATGTGGGTGGTTGGCAGGTAGTTCTTCAATTTAACAGTTTGACAATAAATTTATGATTGGCCTTAGGATGGACATTAGGATTGAGAAAGAAATGTTTGACTTCCAGAAATTAGCGGATGCTTTCTACCATGCCCTCAAAGTGGAAAAGAGAAAAAAGATTGCCTTTTTTCTCAGACATACGAGTCAGATCAATCCTACTTCTACTTAGAGGCATATTGCTACGGCTACCCCACCAATAGTGGCATTCAGACGACTGTGGCTCTTACTAGGAGGGGCTTTAAGACAACTAACAACATGTCAACAACACATTTAAATTGCCACAAACATACAACATTAGTGTAAAACTCAAATTCTATTCTTAAATGACTCTGATTTTCCCAAGGAGGATGATGTAGACGAAGTTTCCTTGTTTGAAGATGGGATTGATGTAAAGGATGACTATCAGATTGGAGTCATGAGTTGTTTGATTTCTAGAAGTGAAGTAGATGATTGGATGGGGAGAAATATTTTCTTCATGGACGTGAGATATAATGACAAAATGTGCAAGTTTGTTATTGATGGTAAGAGTGCTATGAATTTTTATCCACCTACGTACTAATAAGGACTAACCTCAAGATTGAGCTGCACCATGAGCCCTTACATGTATTTTTATGGAACCACACTTTTCTCTCCATCAATAGTAAGGGTTTAGTCTCCGTTAGGGTTAGTAACTATGAGTTTAGAATCTAGTGTGATTTCTTTCCTATCTCCACATCTTTTTGGGTTGATTCTGATTATATGATTTTCAGTATCTTCCATTTTGGCAATAGAGAAGGCACTTAGGCACCTACCCCAACCCAAACCATCCTCTGATATCTGGCTAAAACCCACTATTAAAAAGAATGCTAGCCTTCAGTTGTTAATGATTGGGTCCCCTATTGATGGCTGAAGTGATTCCACCTTTCCACCATGATTACATCTGACTGTAGGATAAAGGGTTAGATTTGACACTCTTAGGAGAGAGTTTGTTGACTTATTCTCAGTAAGATTGCTTATATAGGCTGAAACAACTTTGTATCCCGAGGTCATTTATTGAGGAATTTCTCATGGCTAAACTACTTTCTAGTGGCACAGCATGCTATTTTGGGAAGGATAAGACTATAGGTCTGATGGAATCTAAGTTTTATTGGCTAGCATCATTGAAAAGGGATGTTCAAAAGTTAGCGGCTCAGTGTTACATTTGCAAATAAGTTGAAGCCACTAAATAGAGATCAGCGAAGTACTTTTCATTTCTCATTCCTTACAGATTTTTGGAGGACTTGTCTATGAATATTATCTTAGGATTATAAAAAACTGCAAGAGGTTCATTAAAGCATTTTTATTATACTGTTCATATTCTTGAAGATGGTTCATTTTCTGCCTTGCTTATAGACACATGATGCTTCACATATAGCAAGGTTTTTAATTAGGGAGATTGTAATATTGCATGGCCTACCCTCTACTAATTTCAGATAGAAATGTAAGGTTTATTTTCCATTTTTGGAGGATATTGTAAAAGATGCGTGGTATTAAATTAAAATTTTCATCATTCTTTAGCCTTTAGATTAATGGCCAGACGAGATTATTAATAGGATATTTTAGAATTTGTTGAGGTTCATAGGGGAAAAGATAGGTATTCCAGATCTTCGCTTATCCACTTCTGAGTGTGTCTGTAATAGACTCTCCACGATGCAGAAATCATCATTTGTGGTAACATATAGACAAAATCAAAAGAAGCCCATTGATGAGGCTACTATCCAATTCATGTAGTTTTTGTTTTTGCTTTTTCTTTTACATTCATAAAATATTTTTGAAATCCTTCATAATGAGGTGAGTGAACAGAGAACTAAAACAATACAAAGTATGCTAAAAGAGTAAATCATAATCATTCTTTCAAGGAATATGTGGAAGGTGATTATGTGTTCGTTTGTATTTTTCTTGAGAGATATGCATCCTCAAAATATAAGTTATTGCTTAAGGCGTGTGACTCATTTAAAAGCATTAGTAGACTTGGACTTAATGGCTTAATGCATACCATCTTGATTTTGTGATTAGATATTTAGCTTAATGCATACCATCTTGATTTTGTGATTAGATATATTAATTAGTCCAATTTTTACTATTAATGATATTAATTCATTTAAATGAATTAGACAACCTCATCGTTTAAAATTACAAAAAATGTGATGTGCCTTAGCACCTTTTATAGGAAATTTTGTCACAAGCCGCACACCTCATGAGCACTCATCTGAAGCATTTCCCTCAACCTATGTGAGAGGCATGCATCTCATATTTTAGGTTTAGGTTGATTTAAAAAAAATAAATATAAATAAAATATATTAACTAAAACCACCCTTTTGTTACTTCTTCTAATAAAAAATTTTTCTCACTTAACTCCTCTTGCTTATGGCTCGACCCTAGGCTCTCGGTCTCATGTGCACACCTCAACCACCGATATTGTTATCTCCTTTCTACAATGGCGTCGTCGCCAGCACCTCCTTGCCAAGCCTTTTTTCTTCAAAATATCTCTTATTCCTTCACCATATCTCTTTTTGCCGATAATTGTAGTTAAATTATTTGCTTTTTTTATTTAGGCTTTTTAATTTCGTAAATATTTCATGTTATATTTTTTTTACTCAAAAAAATTAGCGTTTTTAAAAATGATTAAAGGAAAGGAGAAAAGTAAAATGGGTAGAAAAGAACTGTCATGAAAATAATGTGTTCAAGTGATGGAAGGAGTGATAAGATTTATGTCTACTTGAAGTATAATTATTGCGATAAGGATGTTAAATTTAGTGTAACTAGAATGAAAGAGCATCTATCTAGCTCTCATAAGAATGTGCACAATATGCCAAAAGCAAATGCTTGATGAGGTGAAAGAGGTGTTCATGCTTGTATGAACAAAGTGACCACATCGAAGCATTCAACAATGAAATTTTGAGTAGATTGGTAGATCATATCATGGTAGTGGGCCTAGTGGCAAAGATTCTAGCTTTTTTGCCATAAATGTTAAATCGAGGTGAAGATGACCAATAAACCAATAAATGATGAATGTGGAGGATGATAGCATGGGTAGCCATCGGATATCTCCTCAAAATGCAAGAGTGACTCACTGGTATGTTTGTATGGATATTGGAAGATTCTTTTATAAAAATGCAATTTCATTTAAGGTTGCAACCTCCCCATGTAATGTCAACATGATCCATTTTACATATTCCTATAATCGAGGCCTTAAACCCCCCCACCCCACCCCCACCCCCCCCCTCTCTTTCTCTCTCTCTCTCTCTCTCTCTCTCTCTCTCTCTCTCTCTCTCTCTCTCTCTCTATATATATATATATATATATATATATATATATATATGAGCTTAGGATATAGAATTTCATGGAGAAATTAAATAGTACTGAGAAAATTATTTAGGAGATCAAAGGCACATACTAGAATTACAATTATGTCTAATAAAAGAATAGGTGCTTGATCAATATTTTAATTAACAATTCCTATAATATTATTCTTTAAGAGTTTGTTGAAGCATCATATCATATAAAGGATTTAGAGTATATTTTTGAACTTTTTGATAGAATATAGATGTGATTAGACATCATTTAATTTAAGTTGCTACTAATAATGTTGTGCTTATTGGACGATAAGAAATAAGTTGATGGAGAAGAGAAATTATATATATTGGATTTCATGTGCAGCACATTGTACAGATTTGATTCTTAAAAATGTTGGAGAGTTGCCTTGGCATTGGAATGCTTTAAATAAAACAAATAAGATTGATAAGTTCATCTACAATCATTGTTTAGTTTTGATGAAATTTTTTTAAAGAAAGAACTCCTATGACCTCCTACATTTAGATTTGCTACGGCTCACTTGGTACACAGCATCTTGAAAGCAAGGAAACCTTAAGAGGATGTATTCATCTCCACACAACAGTTTAATTGTGTTTGGGCTAAGAAACATGATGGCAAGGAAGTTATAAAAGTTATTTTTAATTATAGAATTTTGTTTAGCATCAATTATGTTTTAATAACGACTGAGCACTTGGTTATAGTCTTAAGAATGGTTGATTTAGAGAAAAAGTCAGTTATCTATTTTATTTATCATGCGATGGATGAGGCTAATATGTTGATAGCACATAAAGGAGATGAGGAATTCGACTACAAGAAAATCTGAGAAATAATTGATGATAAGTGGGAGCTTCAACTTCATTGTCATTAACATATCACATTTTATTATCTTAATCATCAATTTTAATTATGTTGAGAATATGTCAATTAATCTTGAGATCAAATTTTTTTTATACTATTATATGGTTAAATTGATAATGACTCAATTGAGAGGGCAAAGGTTGATCTTCAACTTGTAATGAAAGATTGTTTGGACTACAACAAGCTAAAAATACAATTGTAAAATGTTCCCCGTATAACTTATAACATTTATTGGTTAATATTTCAATAAAGTTTTATGTTATTTTAATTATTTTTTCAAAATTACTTGAATGGTAGATTCAACTTAGTGATGTCACTCCAAAACTATAGTGTTTACTATAATAGTATAGGGTCTTACATGCCCGTCATCTTGGTCATATAATTAAGGTCACAACAAAAGTAGAAATCGTTTGACCACTTTCTGGATAAATTTCTTGATTTATATTATGTACAATAAGAGATTAAAACATAATCATTTGAAGAAAAATTTTAAAGGATGATGAAGATTCGTGAGTAATGGAGTTATACCATTAGATTTGTGAGATCTCAATGTTGATTTTTTTTTTAATGAAAATAGAATCTAGAACTATAAATCCAACACATGTAAACAAAAGAAAAAGTTTCTATAAAAATTTATGTATTGAAGTTGTAACTACTAACTTTCACCTTCTTATTTTCCAATTAGGAGAATAAATGTATTAGATATGACTTTTGTTAAGAAGTGTAGAGGTAGATCTAAAAAGACATGATTAGAAAGTATTAGAAATGACCTTTATGTATTAGACTTATTAGATTTAATTGAGAATTTGACTATTGATATGACACATTGAAGAAAAATGATTCATATAGCTGATCCCATATAATGGGATAAAGGCTTGATATTGTTTTTGTTGTTGTTAAAGTTGTAACCATTAACATAATCATTATTTTAAAATTTAATTGATATTTTATTAATTTTATTTATTAAATAAGATAAAGGTGATTGAGATCGAAGATGAGGAGAAAGATTGAGAGAATATTGAGAATGAGGTAAGAGGAAGCAATTCATTATAATGATGATTCTAATAAGGACTCACTAAGTAATGAAAGTAGTGGAGACTTGTTAAATCGGCGGCCCCTAGTGGACCGATCCATCTGGCCCTTTCTAAGTGGCGGGTTTACGTTTAAAGAAGAAGAGGCGGCGGCAAGAGAGAGAGAGAGAGAGAGAGAGAGAGAGAGAGAGAGAGAGAGATGGTGTGGGGTTCACTTGATTTCAAATTCAAATTTGGAGCCAAAGGAGGGGGCGGCAAGGGCCTTTAGGTCTTGTTGTCTTATTGTTTTAATTGTATGTTATTATGGGATCAGCTATATGAATTATATGGGATCCCAAACAAAACCCTAACCCTAAACCCTAACCCTAATCAAATTAGGGTTTTGTTTTGATTATTGTGTTCTTGTGAGGGTTCTTCTTGGTGTCTTGGGCTCTAGAATCATCTAGAGATTGGGAGAGACGATCCTCCTCTCAGAGCAATTGTATATTTGTTTCGTTGTTTCTGTTAGTTCTCTCTTTTGCAATCCAATTACAATTTAGAGAGTTTTCCACCAGATTTTGTGTGATTCTATTACTGTTTTTCCCTGTTCTTGTTAGGTTTACTTGAAATATTCAAGTATTTCCTATCAAATTGGTATGAGAGCAAGTATTGGGATCATTAGGGGCTGATTTCTTGAAATTTTAGCAGCAAAAATTCATCCGGAGGAAGGAACCCTTGCTGATTTTTGGATCAAAATCCAAAAAACTTTGATAGCGGTCAAGAAGGTAGATGCGTTGGAAGAGCGTTTTGAAGGAGAGATGAGCCAAATAAAAGCCACGGTGGAGGATTGAATTTCATCTGTAGAATACAAGGTTTCGTCCGTGGAAGACAAAGTTTCCGATCTTCATTTGATGGTGAAGTGGTTATTGGAAAATCAAATCTAAACGGCGGCATTGGAGGCAAATGAACCTGTGGGAAGAACTACGAATTCTGATTTTTGTAGGAGGGAAAACGATGTAAAAATCATTGAGGAGAAATGGGGAAGGTGGGGAGAGATGTGGAAATAGGGATCAATGAGTAAAGGGTGCTATTTGGGAGAGAAAGGAGGGGAATTATGGTATAAGGGTGCTGATTTTGGAGAAAGGAGGGAAGAAAGTGAAGAGGGGTTTGAGGATGAACATGTAAGGGAAGATAGGGAGACGTGGGGAGAGCAAAGCACTTGGGAGAGGGGAAAGTATGGAGGAATACGAGGAAACAGGGGAGAGCCAAAGGTAAGGAAGTTGAAGATGTCAATTTTTGAAGGGCAGGACGCTTATGGATGGATCTATAAGGTGGAGAGGTACTTCGCTGTCAATGGGTTGACGGATGAGAAGAAACTGACAGCAGCAAGCTTATATTTGGAAGGGAAGGCATTGTCATGGTTCCAGTGGAGGGACCAAAGGAGATCCATACGGAGCTGGAGAGCATTCAAGGGAACTTCTATGAGCAGTTTTTTGCACTGGTGCAGGACGGATCGGTGGCAGACTATCAGGAGCAGTTCGAGCACCTAACCAGTCGGGTGGAGCGATTATCAGAGACTGCATTAGAGGGAAACTTCATGAAGGAGCTCAAGGCAGAGATCAGAGCGGCGGTGAAAGCCATGATGCCTCGTGACTTGGGAGAGGCCATGAAGTTGATACAACTGGTGGAGAATCAGAAGAATCTAGAGAAGTGGGCTAGGAGCAACGCTTAGGAGGCACTTACAAGATGACGACCACCAACTTAGCACCTAAGGGTCTTGCAACAGAAGGATTTTGTGAGACCACCAAGGAGAAGACAATAGGAGGGAGCGGGGCAAATTTCAAGAGGCTGATGGAGAAGGAGATAGATGAGAAGAGAGCAAATGGGTTGTACTTCAGGTGTGATGAGAAGTATACCCCAGGGCAAAGGTGTAGAAAGCGAACTCTTTAGGTTCTTACCATCTGTGATGATGAGGAAACTGAGGGGGAGGCGAGGGAGAAGTAGAGGAGGAGATATAGGAGAAAATGCATCTGGATCTGGCAGAGGTTTTCCTGAACTCGGTGATATGATTCACTACGAATCATACCATGAAGGTGAAAGGGGAGATAGGGGATAGGGAGGTGGTGGTTCTGATTGACAGTGGGTCTACCCACAATTTCATTTTCACTCAGGTCGTCGACTAACTTGGAGTGAAATTGGTGGACACCGGTTGTTATGAGGTGATGATAGGTACAAGAAAGGTGGAGAAAGGCCAAGGGGATCATAGGCTATATCCATACACTACAGTGACAGTAGCATCAACCTTCATCAGAGAGGTGGTTAGACTGCATGGAGTATCATAGGCTATAGTATCTGACAGGGATAAGGTATTTCTCAACCATTTTTGGAGGGAGTTGTTCAGACTACAGGGGATAGTATTGAAGAGGACCACCTCCTACCGCCTATAGACGGATGGCCAAACAGAAGTGGTCAATAGGAGTTTGGAAACTTATTCAAGATGCTTTGTGTCAGAGACACCCAATTTATGGGCCAAATCGTTAGCATGAGCTAAGTATTGAATATTGATACAACACATCTTTTCATTCTGATTCTCAGATGACTCAATTTAAGGTGTTGTACGGATGAGATCCACCTCACTTAGTGCACTATAGGCATAGCAACAGTCTAGTTTCTTCAGTGGAGTAGTTGGAGGAGAGAGATAGGATATTGGAAGAGTTGAAGAGGCATCTGCTGAGCGTTTAACAGATTATGAAGAAGCAGACAGATGGTCATAGGAATGACCTCTAATTTGAGGTAGGGGAAATGGTGTTCTTAAAGCTCCGACCTTACAGGCAAAGATAAGTAGCCAACATGAGAAATGAGAAGCTGGGCCATATGAGATATTGGAGAGGATTGAAGTTGTGGCTTATCGGGTGAAACTACCTTCAATTGCGACGATACACTCGGTGTTCCATGTATCTTAGTTGAGGAGGGCAATTAGAGATTCTGCAGCAAGCTCTGAGTTACCAGTGACACTAACTAAGATTTAGTAGTGATGTTGGAACCCTTGGAGCTGACGGGGGTTCGCCAAAGAGAAGATTGAGCTAAGGAAGTGTTGATCAAATGGAAAAACCTCCCAAACTACAACGCCACATAGGAGCCATATGAGAGGGTGAAATATCAATTTCCTTGTTTTCACCTTGAGTACAAGGTGATTCTTTGTGAGGTCGGTAGTGTTAGACCGACCCCTAGTGGACCGGTCTAGCCGGCCCCTTCTAAGGGGCCGATTCACATTTACAGCAGGAGAGGCAGCGGCAAGAGGGAGAGAGAGAGAGAGATGGGGTGGGGTCCACTTGATTTCAAATTAAAATTTGGAGCCAAAGAAGGGGGCGACAAGGGCCTTTAGATTTTTTGTCTTATTGTTTTAGTTGTATGCCTTAAGTATGGGAGGGAGATTCAGGTTAAGGTTATGTTTTGATTATTGTATTCTTGTGAGGGTTCTTCTTGGTGTCTTGGGCTCTAGACTCATCTAGAGATTAGTAGAGACGATCCTCCTCTCAAATTGAGGATCAATTGTATCTTTGTTTTGTTGTTTCCGTTAGTTCTCTCTTTTGCAATCCAATTACAATTTGAAGAGTTTTCCATCAGATTTTGTGTGATTTTATTGCTGTTTTTCTCTGTTCTTGTTAGGTTTTATTTGAAATATTCAAGTATTTCCTACTATATTCTTTCTTTGTTATGACACTTTTTAGTGTGTAATTTATTGTTAAGATATTAGTATGACATTTCTTACTTCTTATTTTGATATTAATGTAGTATGTTACTCTATACAATTTGTTGATTTGAGGTTTATATCTCAAAATATCTTGAGGCTCACTCCTCTCTTAAAGGATAGATAATGTCTCAGTACCCGATTTCATAAATTTTAATATTGACCAATTTTCTTAACAGGAGATATTTTTAACCAATTGTTAGTACGCTCACTGGCAAACCTCTTTGAAGTGAATTCTATTTTACACAAAAGGTGCCTACAACTAATGATCACAGGTTTTTGATCAAATGGAAAAACAAGCCACCTACTAATAACACATGATTCACAAAGGAAAACTTGAAAAAACGGATACTAGGACATTTGACGAATACTTGGATTTCAACTATGTAAAGAAGAATTCTAATGGGCTATGGTGAGTTGATGTATAATATTAAACAACAAATTAGCATGGCTCCACTAGTAGAGCAAAATCAACGGTTTAAGATGAGATCAAAAATCATAAATGCCTCATCCCAAGATCAAGACCGAGGGTTATGAGATATGCATCCAACATGAAATTTTAAAGAACTCAAGATTTGTGAATATTTGAAAATGTATATATGATTAAAATTTTCACAATGTTAGAGGCTTTTATTTAATTATTTCCTTCATTTTAATTGTATTTTTCTTATTTGGAGGCCATCGGGTCGCATCCCTCTTGATGGGGAGTTGGAGCTATTCTACTCCACTTTTTTCTTTACTTAGGTTTCAGTTTTCACTTCTTTTTAAGTTTATTTGAAATTCAAGCATTAGAATATGATGTAATCATTTAAATATTTACTTTGATGAATGAAAAAGAGCTTTCGGGTATTTTGATGAAAATTTGAGAGCGAAAAATTAGGTTTATATGCTTAGTAGCCGACCCACTTTTGATTTGTCGCTTGGTGGGCTAAACCTCATGGGTTCTTCTTGGTGGAAGCCCTATGTCTTCATTAACTCTTCTTCTATGATGCACCGACACTTCTCCTCAAAGAGGCGCGCAGTGTCCGACACCGTATCCAACACGAACTCGTCCGACACTCCTCCGACACGTGTTGGACATGCCGAAAACGTGTCCGATTAAAAAATATTAAATACAAATTGGACACGCGTGTCCGACACGCGTATCTTAAATATTTTATGAATTTTTTTAAATACAATTTCTTGTATTTGGTGGGATTTAAACTAAATTTCTTATTTCCTATCCACAACATCAAATCAACGTCCGCACTTAATACCCAATTCTTTTCTTTTTGACAGTGAATGTATTTTCATCTCCTCTCTCGGTGACTGATAAACAACATCGACGCCTGACTCTCGACATCCTAATACTAATCATTTTAAGCACAAATTCTAGTTAAATGACTTATTATTTTCAAATTATTTTTAAAATTATGCTTATTTAATTTTTATATACTATTTTTTAAATATAAAAACTATAATACTGTACCTTGTCCTTGAACTCTTTCCCAACCTCTCGTACTTCCCCAATATTCATAGTATCATTATATATATTTCACCCCTTTCTAAAACATTAAAAAATTCCCTATGCCTCTTTATAAAGGTCGTCCAAATTTAGGCAATAAAAATTTCCCAAAAACTCCTGATTATATCTCTTAATATTCTCCTATCACTTTGAAGTGGATCATTACTCTAATACCCCTTCCATGTCACAACCCCAAATGTGAAGTCCTAAGGGTTAGTTCTAAAGTTGGTTTTTTCTAAGCACTTGGTCAACATTCTCTTTTTGGCCATGCCACAAATAAAATTTCACTAATTATCGACTAGGTTCCTCACACTCTTAGTCACCAACAACATCAATGGAAAGCCTTGCATCCACACCTCCAAGATTTGGTCATCATAACTAGTAGCCTAAGAGTTAGAAAAAAAATATTATATATATATATATATATATATATATATATATATATATATATATATATATATATATATATAACAAAGATTGTATTCCTATAGAGAACGTCAAAAACTTAGAACAAAGCCCAATATAGCAATGACCAAATATTGAATTCAGCCAATGGTTGGAACTACTATAAAACCAGATAGCATTCTGTGTGCTGAAACAGGTAACTGGAAACAACCAATCTAAAGAATAAAAAAGTTGAATTTAAATGACTTGCAACATTAAACCTAATTGACCTCTGATCGTAAAACGTAAATGCCATTTACTTGCCTAGGTGGCAAGATTAATTAAATCCCAAATCAATTTGGGGAGAAAGAATGGAAATCTGAAATTAAAATTCAGATTAAGTGGAATTGGCGGGATGAATTTGAATTTAAATTCAAATTTAATGGGGAGAATTAAATTGGATGAGAGGGAATTGTGGGAGGTAATTAGGGAGGCTTAATGAGGGGGGCTATTAATGAGATATGAGAGAGATATGCCCAATGAGGGGGCCGGCCATATAGAGAGAGGGAGGAGATTATTTGTCATAGGTAGAGTGGGGCCCACATTACTAATCAAAGATTTAATAAAATATGAATTAAAATTCAGATTTTGAAAGAAAGGAAAGTTTCCAATAATGGGGCTATCAAGTATCAATTAGAATTAATTTGAATTTCAAATTCAAATTGACATCCAATTAATATGAAAGCCTTAAATCAAAGAACTATTTTAGGAAAGTCTTCAATGCCTCTTGGAAACAAATTTGAATTTCAAATTTGAAATTCCCAAGAGGGAGGCCGGTGGCTTGGCCGTCCCAAGGAGGCCGGCGGAGCCGCCGGTGGCGGGGTTGGCCTGGGGTGGCCGGCGGTGGACTTATGGGGGCCAGTGGAGGGGATTTGGGAGGAAGAGAGTTTGGTTAGGTAAAGAAGAAATAAATTGGGTTTAGGAAAAAGAAAATCTGGAGCTACACACCTCGAGCAACACCTCCAATAGAACTCACAAAGAGATCTACAAGCGCCACTTCCTCAAGGACTCACAAAGAGATCTTGGGAATCTCGGAACTCACAAAGAGATCCTTCCACTTCCTCAAGAACTCACAAAGAGATCTTGGGAATCTCGAAACTCACAAAGAGATCATTCTCCTCTCATGAACTCACTAAGAGATAAAACAAGTAGAATAAAATTTCATTAACAATTCATCATCCCATTACACAAGAAAGGGCCTCTATATATAGGCCTAAGAAACTAAAACAAGACACATATGCAATGTTAGAACTTCCTGAAATTTTCATTTTATAAGCATTGGGCCTAGTGTGCCATATAATGCATTGTATGATTTTATTTAATCTCATGTTTTATGTAGTTAATTTTTTATGTAGTTAATTTTTAAAAAACCCTAGACAGCAATTTAATATTCATCTTAAGGGTTTGTATTAAGGATCTATAATGAATATGAAATGCTAATAAGAATGAAAACAAATAATTCACATAAATATGAAATGCCTATTTGAGTAAGCAATACTTTTAAAGAAAGATAGCACAAATTACTTACATATTGATAGTGATGATTTAAGCACTTATAGTTTATCCAGACATAATATTTTAAAATTGAAAGTTTTAGTAAGTCACTCATTAATAGTACATTCATTGAGGCAATTATGCAATTCTATTATTTCACTAGCCTCCCTCTATGAATTTGAAACCAAGGGACCAATAATAATAATAATAATAATAATAATTTATAAATAATTTCGTTAGAAATTTCATCTGACATTAAATTAACTTTCTCAATTGAAATTTCAACTTTAATAAGCATAATTATTTTCTTCCACATTTAAGGATCAGTTCATGGTTTGATTAAATAGTTTCGCATTTTGGACTAAACTTAATGTCTTTTAGAAGTTTAGATTTAAATTAATGAGTTTCGATAAGAACCTTGGTTCACAATTAGGATTAGATTGATTCTAATTATAATTTAAGTTCATATATAATTAGTTTCGAATGATGCTCGACTGTAATGAGCAGTTTGTGAATACAAATAGTTATTTTTTGATTGGGTTTAATTTCATTTAACATAAACTTTCAAACATATTTTTAAAATAAATATAAAGAAGATAATTGATATATATATATATATATATATATATATATATATATATATATATCATACATATGAAGTTAAATGTCTTAAATGTCTCTATGGCAAATGGCCAATTTATTATTACCTCACTAAATCTTTTAATAGTCGTTATGAGCAGAGCAGCAGCTGACTTTGCTTAATTATTATCCCTGCTTAACATTATCAATTAAGCATTATCAATTTCTTCATGGCATTTTTTTTTTCCAAACTTTTAAGTCAATTAAGATAAACTCAAACATATATCATATAAGCTTCGAACCTAAATCTCTTAATTCATAGCCAAACTTCCCAACCCACATGTCAAAGTGAGCTACCTTAGAAATAGTGCTTCTTGCAGGGACAGAAGAAGTCACTTGCGGACAATTTTGAGTATGTTATGCATGGGAAACTATATAAAATCTCAGAAGAAAGTGCTGCTGGAGGAACCAATGTGAAAGTGTAAGCCTTCTTTCCTAATCTTTTCAGTGCTTGAATTCCCTGCAGATTTCTAATTACGTTCCTCTTTCAGACAAAAACTCATCTGAAAAACATATACATATTTACATAATCATACAAAGAAAAGATCTAGCTTGCAAAAACCATAAGATTCAACACACAAATTGACATACTTGATCTGACAAATACTCTTTCAACTCCCATCCCCTTTGGTTGCAGAGAGATATATGTCTCATTTGGTGGCCTTTTGATGCTGCTGAAGGGGGATCCTTCAAATGCTGCTAATTTCGAGCTGGATCAGAGGCTCTTCCTGCTGATGAGGAAAGTCTAGAAGGAGCTAAGCTGTACACTTTAGCCGCGCTCTGTAAGTGTGTTCGTAATTCGCTTAAAATCTAAAAAAATGGTTCTGTTAGTGTAGAGAACTACCAAATTAAGAAAAGAAATGAGATAAGTAACATTTTAGACTGTTTTATGCTGCTTGAAATCGCTAAGTTGTGACTATTATTTGTGTAGTTCTCTGATTCTGCACAATTCAGAGTGTTTTTATGAATTACTTTTTCTTTGAGAGCCTCTTTGAGATAGTTTTCTGAATTGTTTGTTTTATTAAATTTATACACATCATATATGCAAGATTTGAATCTAAGACCTCTTGGTTGATAGTGAAACTATTAATCAACAAACTAAGATGAACTGTATATCATAGTTTCATTTAACTTTTTTTTTTTTTTTTTAAATAGTTGCGGCCACATAATTATTTTTTTAATTGAATCTATTAATCTGTGAGTTGTAAAAAAATTGTTTATATATATATATATATATATATATATAATGAATATTTTATCATCCCACCTTTAAAAAAGCTCTCATACTATTATTTTTATTTTTCTTTTAATAATTGTACCTAATAATTTGTTGGAATGTAACCGTTTCTATTTAGGTATGCAATTAAGGCGTGCAGTTATACAGAGTAGTAGAAGTTTGAAGAATACAAATAGGATCGTGGGCCGAGAAGTACTGGCACTGACTTCGTGGAATTATGGAGGGGTTGGGCGGCCGTTGCCAAAGTCAAATAATAAGATTGAGTCGTCCCTTTTTTTCTTAAGTATAAAAATTAAAAAAAAAATTTATATTAAAAATTGATTTTATTCTTAAATTAATTTTTTACTACAAAAAATATTTATATTTAAAAGTTGTTTTAGAAAATATTAAAAAAGTTGTTTCAAATAAAATCTAAAGTTCAAAATATTAACCTGATTATTCATTTTAATGTTGAAGCATAAGGTTAATCAAATTTAGTTTATTGATTATATAAAATTAATTTAAAATGATTTTTTAAAATTAATTTAAGATTAATTTTATAAGTTGAGGAATTAAATTAAGATCAATTTTATATATTGTTTTGAATTAATTTTATATGCTCAGGAATTAAATCGATAATGTAATATTTTAAAATTAAATTGGCACTTTAAGTATTTTGAATTTTTTTTTATGAATAATATGTATTTTTTATTTTATTTTTTAATTATATAAACTATAAAATATTTATGCCTCCTTCCTTTCTTTCTTCAATTTTTAATTTTATTATTGCCTATCTGATTTCAAAAAAAAATTATTGAATTAATCGAAAAAGTGACACGTTTGACCTTACAGGTACAGCTCAATCGCAATATAAACTCAAAAAATAATTAAAAATAGAATTCGGGTAAATTTATTAATTTATATATGACTTATTTATCTTATATTAATATTAAAATAAATATTAATGACGTTCAAATATTTTTTCATAAAATTTGTATTACCTGACCAAATTAAAAGTCAAATTCCTTGGGGTAGTTAAGCTGTAATGATCGAGCGGACAACCTAATTTGAGCTAATTTTTCAAATTAGCCTTTTGTAACGGGTTGGGTTTGGGCTGGGCTGGTACGGGTCTGGTCCTTCTGAAGCCCGACCAAATTATAATTTAAATTATCAAATATTATCACTATAGCATAACTATATATGACTTGTGTATGGAGTTTGAACTCCTAGGATCTGTCTTTCAGTCAGAACAAAAAAATATTTTCATGTAAAATATAATAAAATGTATTTCCAAAATTTTAAATTTATATTAAAATTAATATGATTCAGGATATAATTTTCACGTATATTCAATAATTTTGAAGCTCATTTTCATATATTTTACATCAAAGTATTTTGAAGTAAAATTTTTTCTCGCAAAAATTTATTAAAATAAAATAAAAAATAATATCTCCATTATCATAACATCACATCATCAATGTACGTTGGTCTTGTGGCTCTTCGTCGTTTGTTCCATTCTTTTTCACATAATGACAAGTGTCTTGCTCTCATTCTCATACTCTCTCTCGTATCTTGATCTTCCTCTGTCACTCCACCCATTCCACCCTCTTATGCTCGATCAAAATTTTCGCAACCCATGACAAAAAATAGAGCGGAAATCACATAAGAAATTGCACGTGAAAGCGTCAACGGGTCTCAGCGATACAACATGTGATGCAAAAAAGTCATGCATTAAGCTTGTTGGGAGAAAACATCAATAAGCCAGCATGGCTAGATCTCACAAGTGTTCGGAGGATTCTATTTTGAGACATTTTACTTATTATTTTCTAAAGTCATTTACTAGTGCAAAAATTTATAGTTCAAGAATTTTTTGTACAAAAAATTTGATTTAAAAAAGGGTAAAAAAGTTGATCCAAATGAAGCCTAAGTCTACATGATGTAAATAGTGAAATTAATAGGTCAAATTTGTAAATTTTAATACAATATTTGTTGTGTCTATGTATTGAAATCCCCCATAAATAAAAATTCTATATTCCCACTTAACCCGGCCCGGACATGCCCGCCCATCAGCCATTAAAGACGACGATGACTCTCTAGAGAAAGCGATAAGTCCAATAACTTGAAAGAATAAAAACGGTCCGCAGAAAGCGCACGCACCCTTTGAATTCTAACGGTTGCCCACGTAACCCCTCCTCCTTCTTCCTCCTCATTTCCACTTGTCTATAAATCAACAGAGCCAAAGCAATGCGTTCAACATAAATTACTTGTTGAAGCTCGATCTGCATACAACAGAGAGAACAATGAAGTTTGTAACTTGCCTCCTGGCTTTCTTGCTGGTCGTCTCAGCTGCCATTAATGGAGCTGTCGAAGCTCGGAGCTTTAGAGGGGAGCGGCCGTGTGATGAGATCTATGTGGTGAAAGAAGGAGAAACGCTTCAAACCATTAGTGTGAAGTGTAAAACCCTCTCAATTCTGGACGATAACCCTCAGATTCTGGACTCCGATGATCTCGGCCAGGGGACGGTTTTGTATATCCGGCGGCCGGCCAAGGGAGGCCGACTCTGATGTTCTGATTGCTTTTCTGACAGTTGTACAGTTAGTTCGTGAGGATCAGAGGAGGTGCTTCTATTCTTTTGTTTTTTGTTTTTTTTCTCCGTTGGGATGATGAATTGATTGAGAAAAAATTATGTTAGGAACCTGATACAAAATGCACGACTGTTAAAGTATTTGATTTTGTGCTGAATTATGTTAATTTCAGCATAAATTTACAAGTTTTGAAACTTATATTTCCAATGTTTTGTACTAGAATATTTTATTTTATTTTTTATGATCTATGTAGATAATACTATGTATATTTGTATAGATGATTTCTCTTTTCTCTGGTTTTTTTTTTTTTTTGGAGAAACGAGCAGCTCTCTCTCTTTCTTTGGCTTGTATGTAACACAGAGAAGTGGATGTTGGATATTGTTTCAGATGCTGGTATTTTGATACTGTTGCGAGTTGAAACGAAATAGAAATTTGTCTGTCTGTGTTGGGTACTGTGCTTTTGGAACAATTATTACGTCCTCTGATCGGACGTAGAGCTACGTTCGGCCGCCTATAACATGTCGTCACGTGCTCTTACTCTCTACTGCTCGGCCCGACGACTTGACCGGACCGGAACCCGGGAATGCTATTTTCGCGTATTGCGAGGTATTACTCGGTATTGCTCGGTATTGCTAGGTATTGCATGACAATAACGAGAAATACTGCTCTGTGAAGACCAATACCGAGCAAATACCGAGTTGTACAATTTTTCTAGAAAAACTCGGTACAACTCGGTATTATTCGATATTTGCTCGATATTGGTTATTGCCAAGCAAAATCGACAAATACCTTGCAATACCGAGTAATACCGAGCAATACCTAGCAAAATCGAGAAATACCGAGACATCCTGGGTCGGTTCTGGGTTGGGTTGTCGGGGCGCGCGGTAAATAGTGAGAACGCGTGGCGCGATTATACTGACGTCCGAACGTAAAGCTACGTCCTGTGACTGGACCAAATAAAAGTTCGTGCTTTTGGGTGTTGGATGAGAGAAATTATTCTGTGCAGTCAATGAACGGTCTATATGCGAATGAAGATGTGTCATATCACCCGATACAAAGCTGTACACAACAACAAAAAATGACGTGAAGCTTCCTGGTTCGCCTCTGGACGTCATCCGGTGACCGCACAGAATAATTTCTCGTTGGATGATGGCTAAAATGAATTGGGGCATTTGCCAATAATGGGTGTCCAATGATGAGGGATGGTAGATGTTGAATGTCAAAAGTTATGCATGGGAAGGCATTTTTGGGGAGATCATTCCCTTGCTAAAGAAGAAGATTGATGACCAAAGAGGCAAATAAATTCATATATGTTGAGAATTAGAGATAATTTGGGTTTTCTCTCCTACTGAAAGTAGTCTAGATTATGCAAATATATATGAATTATGTATAGTCTTTTAGATGTTAGTTTTCACTATTCGTGTATGAATTTATCATATTAGTGGGCCTTGAATTAAATATCCTAAATCACTCACTTATTATTTTAGAAAATGATTGGAGATCCTACGCTTGGGACAGCTTAATAGGCTCTCTCTAGGGCCAAGTTTGTTAGCCTAAGGGGATCAGCCTATGGTTAGGGATGTTGTGACTCTAATCAATGATGTCTTTTATTAGGTGTGGAGGAAATCATTTTAAAGCTTTTGACAACACGTGTCCAATAAAGTTAAGCTTTATTTGGGATAGCTTTCTTACTGTTTCCTGAAGCAGCTTTTTAGTACAAAATTTAAAACTTTTGTACTATAAAGCTATTTTAAGTAGTAAGAAAGCCGTCCCAAACGTAATCTTTAATAGATAAAAAATTTGATACTTGTGTCTTCCAAAATAATTTAGAGAATGCATAAGATCTGATTTACTTCATAAAAAAAATATTGACTGATCAATTTTATGCAAAGCAATCCGGTCATCCAAGAGGTTTGGCTCAATCAATTTGAGGAATTTTGCTCAATTTAGCTAAGTAGGTCCTTAAGGGGTCCAATTGAGCTAAGTTGGATCAATTGGGTTCAATTGGCCTAATCATGGGGCAATTGGGTATATTTCATGTATATTGAGTCCATTTAGGTTAAATAGAGAAATTTAAGTTAAATTTAATTTGACTATTTTGGTCAATTTATTATAAATGGTTTAATTGAGTTAATAAAATATTTAGCTAAATTGGGCTCAATTAAGGGCCAATTTATGTTAAGTTAGCTATGGTTAATCAATTGGTTGTCTTGGCTTAATTTGTTCAAATTGGCCAAAATGTCTTAGGGGATTTAAATTGATAAACTTGGGCTAAAAGCGAGCTAATTGGCCAAATCAAAGGCTAGTTGGAGCCAGGTCAATTAGTTTGCAACCTCAATTTCAATCAATTTGGATAGCTGGAAGACTAGCTTGAAGACTAAGATCTAATCGGGTCAAATAATTTTATTTGTGCTAACTTGGGTCATAAAGTTCCAATTTAGTTTGCCCAAGAGTTTATTTAACTTGATTGAGTTATTTTAAAACTATTGGGGCCAATTGGACAATATTACTTTCTTTAATAATTGGGTTTTGATCTAATTGACCTAATTGTTTCTAAAAATGGGATAAATTAGGATTCAAGTGGTACTAACTTAGTCCAATGGTCAGTTGGGGTCAATTCATTTATGGCATAATGATTAAAACTATATGGAAATGGTTTGTCTAATCCACTTAGTGATTTGGTTTAAAATCCCTTATTGGGTCCAATGTGTGACGAGATTTAATGTTAGATTTATCTATGCTCAAACTTGATCATATGATATAAATTTAAATATCATGTCATAACCCAATCCAACAGAATTCTTATTGTGTTGGGTTGTGACAGACAAATCCCAATATTTAGTTTTGGAAATGCTTCATATTTCATCTTCCAATTTAAACTTTAAAATAAACTATAGAATACAGAACTGCTATAAACATCTAGAGTACTATAAATAAATTCATCCACAATAATTTTTTTTTTATTTCATCAAAATGTAACTACAAGATATATACTACAATACTTTGCTACTTAACAAAAAGCAGAGTAAAACATAAATAGTGCCATGACTACACAAAATCAAAATAGAGAAATATCAATAAACTTAGATCAAATCCTAAAATTGCAAATCTATCAACTCGTTCCATTTCTCAGATCCTAAAAATAAAAAACAAAATTACACAGAGCTCAAACAGCTCAGCAAACTACAAACACCATTCTTATTTTCCAAATATTTCCTTTATTAATCTTTTTTTAGAATATTTAAAAGTAGTGCAACGTAGTATAATTAATCAATGTACCAAGCAAAGTAATAAGAGTATAGCATGTATCTAATTATTAAATAACAATATTAAGCAAATAAATAAATTAAAATTTATATCATAGAGTAGTTCATATCATATTTTTTTGACCTTAAATAGAATCTCAAAAAATTTTGACCCCTTATAACTTCATTTGTGCTTATAGCAACAGAACATATTCATAAGCATCAAAATATGACATATTTGTCACTAGAACATGACTTTTAGCCATCAAATTATGCTTTGTAGGCACTAAAATATCCCCGGCCACAGACATAATCACAAAAAATTCTAGCCCCTTATATCTTCCACCATATATTTTTCATGTCAAAACTACTCAATATCACTTGGTTATAACCATGCTATTTCTCTATTTGCTTTGCATTATTTTCAATTTTAAGAGCTTAGTTGTTGGGCTTTCAGGCTCATTATGTGATTTTACATGATTTTAGATGAAGAACCCTACAATACAAGGCTAGGCAGTAATATGCTTTAACTTTTTTTTTCTAATTATATGTATTCTTTTATAGTTAGTACGGATATTGTACATATTATTTTGAACTTCGAATGTAGAAAGTAAATATTGACTATAGAAATGTGAATTATGTTTTTATTATTTATTAGGATTTCATTAATGCAATTAATTAGTTCTAAATATCAAATTATCTAGTTGTAAAAGAATGATGAATATAATGAATTGAAAAAGATAAATGGAGTGAAAGAGAATACGAATATTCTTTCACTTTAAATCCCAGGGTGTGACACCACCCATGATCGAACCACACATGTGCGCCCAAAGCCTAGAATAGCCTCTATAGTTGTCCTTTAACCCAAGAACCAATCTAAGACACTTGATAGCATCTCATTGGCCAATCGCGTTAGCCAACTAAAACTATCAGTAATGGCTAGATTTCCATCCATATTCAGTTCCAAATATCCATATATAGGGGCTCATGGGGTGGGAATTCACATGTGAGCTCTGCTTCCTCGGCCTTCCCACTATAAATGCATGTGATCCTAGCCCTCGCCTAGCATTTAACCTTGCTCTGTGAGTATAGGGATTGAGCTCTAACGAGCAAAATTATTTTAAATCTTACTAAAGCTAAAGGTGGTTGCTCCAAAATATCCTCACGATATCTCTGCCCTTGCAGAAAAGAAATCCCTTCATATTATTGATAAATATCAATTTTAAAAGAAGTTTTATGGGAATAACATCATTCCCTAGTTATATCATGATCTAAGTTCAAGTTTTGATTCAATCATTTGCAATCTTTGATGCCTTCAACAAATATGTTTGTGGAAGTCCAAAAACTCAAGGGCAACATTCATTTCCTTAGAAAGTTGCTAGATATAGGTAAGGGTGTCAATTTCGGGTTACGGGTCGGGTTCGGGTCGAAGCTGAAACTGACCAGACACTATTCGGGGTTGGGTCAACCCGTGGGTCGATTTTTCAGACATGAAACCGATCCGCTACGGGTTCGAGTCAACTCGACCTGACCTGGATCGAATTCAATTATTTTGATTTCCCTCATGCGACGCAACAACAAGCAACAGCGCAACAACCAGGGTAGTGGCAGCGGCAGCGATGCCGGCGGGCAGCGGTTGCGGTGCAGGCAGCGAGACGACAACAAGCGATGTGTGGACGCGACGCGACGCGGATAGGCGGGGTAGGCAGGTAGACTCGGGCAGTGCCGGTCATAGCGGGAAGACAGGTTTACGAGTCATTCCCCAGTTCTCAGGTCAACTCGAACCCGACCAGGTTTTGCAAACGAGTTAGTTTTTCGGACCCAAATCCGACCCGCTTCGGGTTCGAGTCAACACAAAGCCGAAATTTTTGTATCGGGTTCAGGTCAAATTTTTGGGTCGAGTCAAATATTGACACCCCTAGATATAGGTATGAGATATTCTCAAATTTAAATAGATATGCTAAAACTCAATGTGATCAGACTGTTGGATTGCATGTTCATGTTTTCATAATCCTTCTGAAATTCATGTAGATCCATCTATAGATCATTCTGGATCAAAGGGTCAAAGAGGAAGATTTTTGTGTAATAGCGAGAGAAAGAAGATGAAATCACAAACCTCTATTCCATTTAACTAGAATTAATGACTATGATTGAGTTCTACGTGATTTCATACATCCCTCCCTCCATTGTTTTGGATTTGATCATAGTCTTAAGATCCAAGTTTGGATGGCTAAGATCAAATCATAGGTGTCATGCAAGTCCCTCCATTATAATAGAGGACCAATTAAGCAATGTTGCATGGAAAGTGCCCGTTGACTCAGCTAGAAACTAATTAAATATATTATAAATATTTAATTAAATTCAAAAAATCATATTAAACTCTAAATTTTTATATATAATTTAATTTAAATCCACAAGTTATAAATGAGCACTCTAAGGATTCAAAAAACTGCATTTAATATTTTAAAAGTATAATTTAAGTATTTTTATTAGTCATAATCATTATTTTAATTAAAAATTGTATAGGGCTAATGAGACGATCAACCTTCTTAATCATCTCTAATAGCTCTCACTCATTTGAGATGTTTTTTGGGATGCCTTACACATCCATGAATTTTCTCAAATTTTCAAATTTCTAAGCCATTAGATGACATAGAACTTTAGAAATTTATCATAATTTTTATAGGAATCCAAATGTTATGAAAATCTAAATACAAAACACTTTGAATGTTAGGATTAAAAGAAATTTTTGGCAAGGACAAAAATTTCTATTTAGAACTTTTAATAAATCATCCAACTCATAAAGCTAGTGAATCTAGATTAATTATAAAAAATTCAATTAAACTTCAAATGACTTGAAAAACTTGTTGAGTGGTGCTTATCTCATTAAATCTTCTTAGAGCTACATTCAAACATACTATAATGTTACATTAAAAAAATTAAAATATTTAAATACCAAATATATGAATACATAAAATTCTATGATATCAATATTACACATAAAAAAAAAATGTATTTTTATCATTTTTTACATAAATACATCAGCCTATTTTAAACACTTAAAACTCTTTGCAATAGTAGAATTATACATCTCTCAAAGTATCTTTCAATATGAAATTTCAATAAAAAAATATCCATGTAAATTTCCATAGAAAATCTGTAAATATTTCATTTAAATTACTTAAATTTAGTAAAATTGCAATAGTTTAAACACAATGAACCCAACAATTGTAACTTGCAGCTAAGAGAAATATATTATATCATGAATGTAAGAAAGCATTGTGGCTAGATGTTCCATTTGGGATAATTTTCTTACTATTTTCTAAGCAACTTCTTAGCGCACAAATTTCTTTAAACCATAAAAAAGGCAATGGCTAAAAGTCATCTCAAACAAAACTTAAAGCTTCATTTGGACAACTTTCTTGCTGCTTTATAAAACAATTTTTTAGTACAAAATTTTCTAATTCAAAATTTTTTTATATTAAAAAGTTGTTTAAGAAAGCAGCACAAAAGCTATCCCAAAAGAAGCCCTTCATATAGGACGACTTTTTTATTCTTTTTTATTCTTTTAAATCTAAAGAGCAGAGCCACCCCTAACTCTTTGATTCCAGCACTGATTACAATATGTACCTTTCTTCCTTGTATTGGCTGAGCACAAGATAAAAATACATGATGCAGAATCACCACATAGTGGCTTCTTCTACATTGACTACCAAACAACAGCAGGAAATAACATCATAATTGCCAGCTTCAAAATCAAAGGTCACAAGTTAAAATGAAAATAATACACGGTGCATTTCCATCTTATTTCTAGGTAATATATAGCTGAAGGCCCAGACAGAATCATAGAAGAAGCACATTTGTTCAGTAAAAAAGGATGGAGTATCAACTGTTTATTCATAAAAATAACCAAAAATGACTGATGGAAGTTGGCTTGATGTTATGGCGTCATCGGCCGAGAGCACTGGAGCCAGTCAAGAATTACTGGGAACTTCCTGTTATGTAAGCAAAGATAAACTGTGATGACATTTTTCTGAAGAAGATTTGAGTAGATGAATAAAATGCTAGAGCCACAGTATGTACACCACTTTGACAATACTGGACCAAAGGGAACTTAATTACATCTTTGAACTTACAAGTTCACATCAGAATTATCAACCGGCACGCAAAATCATACATTCAGTTACTTAAAGATTCAATGGTGAAGGCCTAAAAAGGGATACTGTTTGCATTCAAACTTCTGTGTATGGAGCAATTATTAGGTCCTTTCACTGGATGTAGAGGAAGGTTCGGTTTTAGACAAAAATAGGTCAAAAAGTGCAAATACCGAGTTTTTTGAAAAACTCGGTATTTTTTCAAAAAACTCGGTATTTGCACTTTTTTAGGCAAAACCGAACCTTCCTCTAGGTCCTTGCACCGGACCAAATAAAAGTTCCTGTGTATGTGAGAACAAATAGCACCAACAATTGTGCAAATTATTCTATGCGGATGCCAGACGCAGCTATACATTCGGACGCGAATCCGGTGCAGCCGCGGTACACAGTGAAGGGGTGATGTGGCACATTCTGGTTGGTCTCTGGACGGCATTCGACATCCACGCAGAATAATTTTTCCAACAATTGAGACTTCATTTGAGATATCAAAATTTGAAAATTACAAGTATTTTTTTTCCAATCAAGATTTATCCATTTCAATAACAAGCCTCCAAACATAGAGATTGATCATAGATCTTTTTTTTTTCTTTCATCGGACAGCGAATCTCAATAACTAGTCATATGCTAGGTTCATGAAACACAACAAAATCATTTATTGCTTTTTTGGGAACTCCCACCATGAATTTCTACGAGAAATTCCATAATAGGAACTTTTTTTCTGCACAAATCTTCCCACGTGCTCATTTTCGAACTATGACAAGCCAAGAAGTTCATGACCTTCTAAGAAAAAAAGGTTGAATAAAAAAGATTATTCTAAGCCAAACAATAGTGAGATTCAATCAAATCAAATAAATCAAAGCACCGGCACAGTAGGCATGCAGACCAAGATTGAGCATAGGCAGATCCAACTACTACAAATAAAAGAAGTTGAATAACTTAATGCTAACAGTTGGGAAGTCACCTTTAGTTTTGTCTTCCCACCAGTAGAGAAACCTGAGATTAGCACCTTGTTTATCCACCTTATAGAGCTGCTTCACATGTTCAGCAACTTCAGCCCCAAACACACCACCACAAAGAGCTCCAAACCCAGTGGCCAATATAACACCTGCAGCACTAACTGTTAACAATTGTAGTACTCGGATAACATTTTTTATGGAAAAAATACAGAGACACTATACAATGTTCATAGCTCAAGCAGCTCACTATACAATGGTAAAAAGTAAAATAACTGGTATATTTATAGCTCAAGCAGCTCACTATGCAATGGGGAAAGTGCTTCCCAGTAAATGCTTTATGGAGCTTTATTTGCCCATCAACTAATGCAAGATTTCAGTATTAAGATGAACCCAAATATAAATGGTTTCAACTATGCAAATGCATCTTCAAAGCTAGCTGTCTCGTATTTACATATTGATAAAATTCCCAAAATCTTCATTGAGTCAACCCTAATCAGGGGTCCCAAAGAAACAAAGGGGCTTTTGGCTGCAAGTAGGATTTTCAACTAGGATTTAGTAAGTCCTGTAAATCCAAATTAGTGAATACTAATTGGGTTAAATCTTGAAAATTATTTGATATGATTGATTTTAAATCCAATTTAATTCAATTAAATTATTTGACTACTTATTTTATTATTTAGGAATTTAAATATTTTCATATCTTATTAAATTTATTTTGCTTATATTAATCTTAATTAGACTAATTAAATAATAAATATTCTAGTTAAATATATTAATTAAGTATTAATTAATAATTTATCAAGCTAATTAAAAAACATCTAGTTAGATAAATTAAATCAGAGATAAAAAATGACAATTTACTTAAGTTAATAAATTTTTATTAACTGATTAATTATTCTGATTAATGTATATATATATATATATATATATATATATAATGATTGAAGATAAATAATTTTAAGTAATAAAACTTTCTATCAAATCTAATTAAATGAATTAATATATAATTAGAAATTAAAATCATAATTAATCATTAAGCAGTAATTTATAAATTAATAAAATCTAATACATTTTATTTAATCAAATTAAGTCACAAATAAAATTTATTTGTTAACTAATATTTTTAGTTAGTTAATATAGATTATTAAGATTAATTAAAATTTTAATTGATATATACTATTTAATTAACATCAGTAATATTAAAAAAAAAATTAAATCCGAAACCTTCCATCTTTCACCTACTAATCCCCATCTCCAAATTCCCAAAACTCAACAACAAAGAAGTGAGAAAGTTGTGAGACAGCATTGAGGGGACAAGCAGCATTTCAAGGAAAAGAGAAGTTCATGAGCTACATATTTTAAGTTAAATTCATAGACTTAGTAAATTTCGTATTTAAGATAAAATGGGGGAGAAACATGATTTAAGATTCAGTAGGATTTAAAGTTGTCATTTTTATCCAGCTTCCAAACAGCCCCCAAAGTTGCTTGTGCCGCATCATCGAGAGGTTTTATTATGTACATCTCATTTCAACATTTGAATGGTGTGCCAATAGTTGCATGGATCAAAATAATTGAAGTCTGGAAATGTTTAGTGCAGCAGTTGAAAATATCAAAACTTCTGTTGAAGAATTCCAAACAAAAGGTAAGATGGAATGTAATATAGCTATGCTCATGACAAGTCGGATCATGTTTTCCAAAGGTAAGATTCCAAGAATGTGTTAACATCATCATCAAAGCTTTTTGGGATATGTATAAACGTTTTTAATTAGTTTAACAGTAAAAATGCGCAATTTGTATGAACTGAAAGGACCTTAAAATATAGAGCAAGGGTTTTAGCCTTTTAGGAGCTACAAATACAAGAATAAGAACAATATAATAAAACCTTAGCGGAAGGATTAAGAGAAGCAACTTGGTAAATGTACTACTATGACATCTTCTCTTCTTAAATAAATGCATAAAGCCCTTTATATGATCTAAAAATGGAGAAAGAAGTCATAAATAGCTCCATGAGCAAAGGAAAGGGGAAATACCATGCGGACTCTTAGAATATTTGAAGGAAATGCAACCTAAATGTACTGCACCAAGAAACGCCCCAGCAATAGCATACTTCCTTGATTCCCGTAAAGCTTTCAGCTGAAAGAAAATTGGTTAATTCCTACATAATCATTACAATGTTCAAACATCATCAAAAAGTTATCATGAAGGAAGAAAACCAACGAGCATAGAATGCCCGGATTAAAGCACGTTACACCATCTAGTGCAGGAAATAAGAATAAATCAACTACAGGACATTGTGCTTGCATGAGGGACTTCAGTTGTACAAGAATTCAGAAAACTAAATATGGTAGTGTTTAAATTTGCACTTCTCTAATCAAGTAAGTGATAAGCAATGATTGTTTGGTACAATTTATAATCACGTTTCCTGCTTTTTGAGAAGGCAATGTAAGGAAATGTAATGGGATTAGAAATTGAGGCTGATTGTTTGGTAGATCAAATACATTTAATCACGTTTCCTGCTTTTTGAGAAGGCAATGTAATGTAATGGGATTACAAATTGAAGTTGATTGTTTGGAGGATCAAATGAAAACTTTTTGTGACACCATCCCTTTGTACTCATCTGAATCCCCATATGACGTAAAGCAATTTGGCTGCATTTACAAAGCAATGTAAAGAAATTGGGGGTACCTAAATGCAGTAAAATTTACACCCTGTTTTGTGCAAACCAAACACCAATGATTTCACTTTCACAGCATTTTTTTTACTTAAACCCTTGTTTTCTCCAACCAAGCCCTTCAGGAAATAAGTGAAAGGAATAATTAAAAATTAATTACACATAAACTGTGATGTGATACAACATGCGATGAACAAGAACTGCTTGGGGATTTTAATATAAGATTGTTAAAGCCTTGCTAGTTATAGAACTACGGCTTACCCAAGTTAGATTTTCAGAATTATCAATTCAAAATTAAGTAAGGCATGCGGTTATAACTAGATTAACGGGACAATATCAAATTGACAACATAGAATTAAAGAGTAATGCTATGGGGAGAAACAATAATCCACAATTAACAAATAGAACTTTTCACCTTGGGTCTCTCACTCACTCTCTTGTTGATGGCCCTTTAATGGAGGAAGATTGAGATCAACCGAGCGATGCCACTAGGAGACAAATGGCGCACAAAAGCGTAATCCGTTGGAGCGATAGCCGGTGGCGGGTAGTCCATGGGATGACCAGTGAGCATCTAACGTCTTATCCTTTCTTCCTTGACGGTTATGGTGGGGGCTAATAGGCAAATGTAGGAAATCTGAAATAAAGTTCAGATTTTAGTGGTTTAGGAGAGGGATTTAATTTGAATTTCAAATTAATCCAAGGAGGGAGAGAGGGGCGGCAATGGGGAGAAGCTTTGGGCTGAATTTGTGGTGTTCATATGTCATTTGGAAGGAGAAAGAGGCCCACTAAGAGTGGCCGGCCCAATAAGGAGGAGAGAGAGAGATTTAGGAGTTATGAGAGTGGGGCCCAAGTTTAAGTAAGAAATTCAATTAAATCTGAATTTTAATTTCAGATTTAATTGGGCTTAAATAACTTCCCACAATTTAAAATAAGAGGGAATTCGAATTTCAAAATTGTAACTCCTCTTAATTAATTCCCTAATTTAAGGGACTCAATTAGGAAGGTCATTAAGGGAGGGAAATTCAAATTGCAAGGAGGGCTAAAGGGAGGCCGACGGCAAGGGCTCAAGGTGGCCGGCGGCAAGGGGAGCTGGCAGGCGGGTTGGGCTGGCTAGTGGTTGCTGGCCGGCGGATGGGAACTGCAGGCCGGCGGGTTGCTGCTGCAGGCCGGTGGCTGGGTAATCCAGAGGAAGGGGGAGCGGCGGCAGTGAGCAAGGGAGGGGAAGAGGAGGGAAAATTTAGGGATTCAGGGAGTGAATTCCAATCTCCGACAAATGCTTCAACCGGATCTCCACGACGACGAATCGGTCACAAGAAATAAAGAAAAAAATGATAGAACAAGAAGATCTAGAACTCACAAAGAGATATAGCTTCTCCTACGAACTCACTAAGAGATCGAGGAGGGTGAACTCACAAAGAGATCATAAGTGGCAAATAATTTTCATTCATCAAAACTAAAAACTATTACATGAGAAAATGGCCATATAAATAGGCCTCAAAATGACAAGAAAGCAAAAGACTAAAATGCCCCTCGGGCTATAATAATGACCAAATACCCATAAGGGCAAAAACGGAAAAACATAAAAATCAAATAAACTACTACATAAAATGATGAAAATAAAGATCATGATCGTGGCCGTCGATCTCCGGCATCTCCTGATGGTACATGTGTCGCAATCTCTGACGATGTCCTCATCATTCTCCCCAGGTGGGAGAAAACTCGACCCCGTCGAGTAAGCATCTATAGAGCTCTCGTACAACTCTAGTAAGTCAGGGTCTAGTCTCTGTAGCTTATCTCAGTCGATCCACACGTTTTCCGTCTCCGGCTTTCCTGCCCATTGAACCAGATACCTCTAACGACCACCGTCCTTTGTGGAAATTATGTCATCGCTAAGTATTGCTTTAATCCTCTCCGCGGTAGGTCATGTGAGGAATTTTGGGAGTGGAGGTAGGCTGGGGATCTCACCAGGTGGGGACTCACAAGGCTCATCATGTAATGGATTGGTGGGGTTAAACTCTGGTCCCTCATAGGTTACAAGGTCTTCAACGTTAAAAGTGGGGCTAAAGTTAAAACCTTCGGGAAGGTCTAGCACATAAGCATTACTGTTAATTTTAGAAATTATTTTGAAAG
The DNA here is from genome assembly GCA_022539455.1 of Dendrobium nobile. NCBI lineage: Eukaryota > Viridiplantae > Streptophyta > Magnoliopsida > Asparagales > Orchidaceae > Dendrobium > Dendrobium nobile. The sequence goes on along the minus strand of CM039726.1, from coordinate 64,389,765 downwards.
ACCCCGCGCTTCTCGCGTGTAATTTCCTAACGGTTCCTTGCGGAACCGCTCCGGACGAATCCGAACCATCACATAATCTCCCACTTCAAATTCTTTAAATCTTTTCTTGAGGTCTATGTTAAGTTTATAGCCAGCATAGCTCTGTTTAATTCTTTCATTAATTTCTTTGTGCAATTCTTGTAAATGTGATGCAAATGCAAGAGATCGGGTATGCATGACGAATGACAAGACTCATGAGCTTACAAAAGTTTAAAGCATAGACAAAAGGAAGACAACAGACTACAACACACACACAACATACTAACTCACACGACACGTTGCTAGAACAGGTGGATGGGTCACAAAAGAGGGGTCTAAAGTGTTCGGTCTAAAGGAACTGGTGTGGGGGGAGCAATGAAGACATCCTTAGCTAAAAGGACATTCCTATAGGAAATTTCAGTCAGGGTCGTAGGTAGTCTCCTAGGGACAATAGTGTAATCTAGTAAATTCATCCCACTAGGAGAGAGATGGTCCTTAATAGGGAAGGACAAGACTATATTGGGCAACACGAATGAATCAGGAACAAGATAAGGTGATGGCTCCTGACTCACAGTCATAATGGGATAGCCAAACGAGTCACCAGCAAGTATGAGACTTAAGAAATTGGGTATGGTATCCATACCAGAAGCGGGCACGACAGTTAAAGTTGTGACATGAAAGTATGGGCTAAGACTTTCTCTCACATTAAAGTCAGTACGAGGAGTGGTGGGATAAGCCCAATCACGAAAGTCACACTGTTTAAAATGTAAATCTATATGAGTGATTCCTAAAATAGACTCCAATAAAATAAGATGAGACCCAATATTCAAGTTAGGCTTAGAAACTTTCAGAATCAAATTACTGTCTCCCGAACTCATATTTCTATCATCAATGGAATTAGATTTGGGTATAACCTTAAGATTGATAGACTCGGGGTTAGTTAAATTGGGACTCACATCAGGTAGTAAATTCAACTTAACCACTTCTGACTCGAGATCATTATCATCAAGATTATCCAAAGTCAACTTAGTAGGGGTTACAGCTAAGTCAGGATCTTCCAAATTTAAATTTAATGTGTTCAAAGTCAGATAGGCTTCTTTCAAGATCACATTACTATCATCCAAGCATACTTTGTCCAAAGGCTTATCCTCGAGGAGACTAGGATCGGGGTGGGTTAAGGTGTCGATGTTTACAGGTTCTAGCTTTCCTAGCTCAGGGTTTAAGTCATTATAGAAGTCTGATTCAATCTCTTTAGTTTCATCCTCAAAGAATTCTTCGTTATCATTGATATCATCAGCATCCACGAAATGGGTGCACTCAGTCTCAGGTTCAGGGGACCTCTTCTTCTTAATGTCTTCCTTTATTATAATCATACTTGTAGGGTCAAGGATTGGGGAGGCTAAAGGGTGAATGGGATGGTTAGAAGTAAGTCCATGTGAGGAGTCATAAGAGATTGATCTATCAGAAGACCCAATAGAGGGTCGACCATCAAGGTTAGGTGAAGGCCTACAGAGTGGGGCAGCAACCCTGATGTTACTAAATGATGGGTGGTTTCGACTACCGTGATGTCCATGGTTTGTCCCCACGAAAGAGGTAGGGTGATGCTCTAGACAACAGTCACTAGTAGGGGGTCGGTATTTCAAATTAAGTTCTCGTCTCATGTCTTTCCAAGTAAGGTACTCACCGCGAGACTCTCTATGATCTTCCAATTTCATCCAAAATTGAAGAGCTCGACCTTTAAGGTGAGACTTAGCGATGCTAATCTGGTGGGACTCAGGGATATGACATGATTCAAAATAGTCATCTAGTTGTCTAACCCATTCCCTAAAGCAGTAAACATCCAAAGAGCCATCAAAGGTAGGCAGACGATAAGGTGACTCTAAGTGAGGTTGAGGAGGCCTAGGCTCAGGTCTCGGGCAATAAGCTGAGTGGGGTATGTAATTAGAGTGGGGATAGTCAATGAGTTTCTCCATCATAATTTTAGTCATATTGCCCACTAAGTTAACGATGTCATCTAAACTCTTTTGGAGTCTTATCGGGTCCATTTAAAAATGTTAAGTGAAGCTTAATGAGGAATGGGTGTAAGGGACGTCATTTAGACACTAAGTTAGGCTCACTTATACTCACTACAAGGTGCCGACAATGCTCGGACAACAAGCTACACTAGTGGGTTAAGTAACCTAGGCACTTAGGAGGGTTGCTAAGGCTTGGGCAGCACCTAAATCAAAGATTAGACTCACTTAAATGCTACCAAACGCTGCAGAATTTTGTGTGGACAGCAAACTACAGCAGTTGGGAGAACAGGACAGCAAACTAAAGTGATGGCCGACGTTATCTAAGCAATTTGGGTGGACGGTAGAGTGTGGACAGCAAGTAACCACAGAGATTTGCTCCCTAAAAGGGTACCACCAGCAGAAGGGAAGTTCAAGACAGCAAACTAATATGAAGATCGATGTTCCCTAAGCAGCTATGGTGGAATTTGGAGTGGGGACAGCAGGGTATCTCTACTTAAAATCCCTCCAAAAGGCTACTACTAGGTGCAGGAAAATCGGGGCAGCAAGTTTAACCAAAGCTGAAGTTTTCTAAGTGCTTAAGGAAGGTCTTAAGGTGAGGACAGCACTTAAACAACACCTTCAAGCTCTCCTAAATGATGCCTGCAGTTGCTGGAATCGAGAGGACAGCAGCTAAAAACACGGGTCTAATAGTCCTAAGCAGTTAGAAACACTACGGACTCAAAGACAGCACCTAGACATTAGTTAAGACGACCTAAATGCCAATGAACGAGTGCAGGAAATGTGATTACAGCAGGGAAAACAGTGACGAAAACTTAACGACGCAATGATATGCATGCAAGTTTTAAACTAATATGAAAGGCAATACCCTAGGATGTTTTTTCTAAACATGTCGTGCATGCTAACCATGCTCTGATACCAAGATGATGTGAAACCACATGCAGTGAAACATGAATTGCACGTTAGAGATTAATGAGAGTTTAACTTTGCAATGTTAACGATAAAATCTAGCTTTCTCAAGTTGGATTCAAGAAACTTCGTGATAGATTATGTTAACGGCAGTGATTACATTTAAGAATTACATGAGTCTTGCAAAATATAACCAAAATAAACTAGGTAATGCAAATAGCTACGACTAAAGCCACACGTTTAAAATTTAGATCATTCACCTTGAGGTCCTTTCATTGCTCTCGAAAATATGGGCTAGCGGAGGAGGATTGTAAGTAAACTCAACGATGCCACTAATAGACAAGTAATCCCGAGAGGACTCGTCGCCAGGGAAGAAGTTGGATTTGGAGGAGCGGGTGGGCGGCCGTTAATGATCCAACGTCCATGCATTCTTGCCGGAGTTGATGGAGCATCCAGGAGAAGAGGGGAGCTTGGTTATGGTGGGATCCACATGCTAGCGTGCAGGAATTTTGAATTAATTTCAGAATTTGAGAGGTTTAATGGAGGAATTTAATTTGAAATTCAAATTAAATCAAGGAGGGAAGGGGGGGCGGTAATGAGGGGGGATTTGGGCTGAATTTGTGGTGTTCATATGTCATTTGGAAGGAGAAAGAGGCCCACTAAGAGTGGCCGGCCCAATAAGGAGGAGGAGAGAGAGATTTAGAAGTTATGAGAGTGGGGCTCAAGTTTAAGTAAGAAATTCAATTAAATCTGAATTTTAATTTCAGATTTAATTGGGCTTAAATAACTTCCCACAATTTAAAATAAGAGGGAATTCGAATTTCAAAATTGTAACTCCTCTTAATTAATTCCATAATTTAAGGGACTCAATTAGGAAGGTCATTAAGGGAGGGAAATTCAAATTGCAAGGAGGGCTAAAGGGAGGCCGGCGGTAAGGGCTCAAGGTGGCCGGCGGCAAGGGGAGCTGGCGGGCTGGCCGGTGGCTGCTGGCAGGCGGGTTAGGCTGGCCGGTGGTTGCTGGCCGGCGGATGGGAGCTGCAGGCCGGCGGGTTGCTGCTGCAGGCCGGCGGGTTGCTGCTACAGGCCGGCGGCTGGGTAATCCAGAGGAAGGGGGAGCGGCGGCAGTGAGCAAGGGAGGGGAAGAGGAGGGAAAATTTAGGGATTCAGGGAGTGAATTCCAATCTCCGACAAATGCTTCAACCGGATCTCCACGACGACGAATCGGTCACAAGAAATAAAGAAAAAAAAAGGTAGAACAAGAAGATCTAGAACTCACAAAGAGATCTAGCTTCTCCTACGAACTCACTAAGAGATCGAGGAGGGTGAACTCACAAAGAGATCATAAGTGGCAAATAATTTTCATTCATCAAAACTAAAAACTATTACATGAGAAAATGGCCATATAAATAGGCCTCAAAATGACAAGAAAGCAAAAGACTAAAATGCCCCTCGGGTTACAATAATGACCAAATACCCATAAGGGCAAAAACGGAAAAACATAAAAATCAAATAAACTACTACATAAAATGATGAAAATAAAGATCATGATCGTGGCCGTCGATCTCCGGCATCTCCTGATGGTACATGTGTCGCAATCTCTGACGATGTCCTCATCAAACTGCCAAATCAAAACAATATTTAGCAAAAGTTCAACTCGTCTAGTACCAATCTTCGAAGACTTCACTGAATGAGCATATAATCAAGGAAAGTATCATCCAAAAGTTCAAGCAGCAAGCTTTAGATCATGACTTTCTTGTGAAGTGCAACTTCTCAAATGAAATGCATCATTAACCATTAGAAGCATGTTTCAGAATGAATGGATTCTCAAAATCAAGATCCCCAACAACTTTAGCTGACTCATTTATTAAGGTTCTTTAGCCCTTTGATTAAATTATATGTTTTCCTGATAGATTACACCATAAACTTGTCATCCATCATCCAGACTCCTATAAACAAGAAACAAATGATCAAAGGGCTAAAACAAGAAACAAATGATCCAGGAGAATCTCCACCCTCAAATCTAAGCCAATTAGGCTTTTGAATTTTCTAGGAATTATCCAAATTCTATAATCTTCTATAAACTTGCAAAAGCTTAGTGAACCTTCTACATGAACCCCGAAACTTCCCAAAGATAGGGAGAAGCTTCCAACATCAAAAATTAAATCAAGATTAGGGTTTATTCTGTCAGAAATCCCATAAAAAAAATCATATGACTACCTCACGCTACTTGAGCATATATTCCTTGTTTCTCATCAAAATCAAGTGATTTATTTTTGCAAACTCAATTCCCAATAACTGCACCATTCAATCCTACGGCTAATTCAACCACCCTGAACGTTGCATATATCACAAACTCTTCTCCCACTGATGTAGAACGGAAACGGAGGCTTTGCTAGGGAGAGGATCTCCTCTCCAAAAAGTTAAAAAATACTCTTCAGGAAATCTGAAATTTTCTTCAGGTTTCTTATTCAAAACCTGAGAGGAATGGCTTAGGAGCAAGGGAAATTGGAAGAAGCCTTCAAGCCTTGATTCCAGCAAGGTGTACCTCAGATTTTCTCTTGAGAGGGGAGGGGAAGCAAGCTCTTCAGATTTAGCCTGAGAAGAAAAATGAGGGAGACAGGTGGGAGAGAAGCTCACAGGATTGAGAAGGAATTAGGGGGAATTTTATTTCCAATTTTCAATTCAGGAAACCTGTGAGCAGGTTTTCGGGATTATGAGGGAGAAATTAGAGAATTAATTCCTAATTTCTCTCAACAGCTTTTGGAAAGTGAGATAAGGCTTGGGTTAAAGAATTCCGGTTGGCAAGAGAGAGGATTTATTTCCCAAAGAGGCTTAGTATGAAATTAGGAAATAAATTCCATTTATTCATACAGAGGCCGGTGGCTTGAGAGAATAAGGGAAGCATTGAATGAAAGCTGAGGAGGGAATTTTATTTCCCAAAATCAGATTTCTGATTTTAGGAAATAAAATTAAAACTTAGGAGTTGGGGAAATAAATATAATTAAAGCCAAGGTGGATGGGGCCGGCTGTAACCATAGGGAAAGAGGGTTTTAATGCTTTAATTGTGATTACTTAATTAGGGTGTGGAGTTTAGGAAAGAAATAATTAAACCTTATTTGAATTTGAAATTCAAATAAAATTCATTTAGTAACTTTCAAAAATATAATGATAAATTAGGAAAGAATTTAAATTTCTAATTAGGGGAATTTGAAAATTTGAAAATTTGAAAACCGCCCAAAATCAAATCACCCAAATTAAGTTTGAATTACATCATGAATGAGACTCAATACTTTCCTAAAATAGCTTTCTAATTTAGGAAACTATTTGAAATTCAAAATTCGAATTTCAAAGGATGAAAATAATTTCCTAAATTATTTGAACTCTTTAGGCAAGCATTAAGGTGACATGGACTCCTCATTCATGGAGACAAACAAGAGTGGCTGGCGGTGGAGGAGCTAATGGGGGAAAGTGATCGGCGGCCAAGAGGGTGGGATCGGGTGAAGGTGACCGGCGGCTATGGGGAAAAATTTGTGGAGCTTGGTATGGTGGTTAAGTGGGGAAGTTTGGTGGATGAATCGGATGTGACGAAGAAGAACAAGGAGGGTGGTGAGTGAAGACGAAAATACAACGAGAAAACCACGAACCAGGCCATCTCCAAGGTTGGTGGGTGATACGATTTCCCTCTCCCAGGGATCTCAAATCACGAGCCCGGACCCATCCTGCGGCTGGTGAAGACTTCGATTCCTCTCATAGGAATCTCACTAACGCTCTCTCACAAGAAGAACAATAAGTGTGGAAAACAATTTTTTCATATCAATCAACCATCATATTACAATAGCTAAAGGCCCTATATATAGGCCACAACATGAAAAAATAAAAAAATTACAAAATTGCCCCTTGGGCCACAACACTCAAATAAATTAACCTAGGGGTAAAACAGGAAATAACATAAAATAGAAACTAAAATGCAGAAAATAATTCATAAATGACAACTTAAATTAGAGCCATTGATTTACGACGCCTCCTGTGATAGATGCGCCAGATCTTCGTGCCGATGTCCGCATCACCCACCCAACCCCCTCATAGCACGAGGAAGAGATTGCATGTGAAAAAACTCTAACTAAGAATTAGGGAATATGACTTGCATGGTAATCCACTTATCTCGATCTCTTTTGACTTCACATTGATGTAATCTGTCATTTTTCTTGATAGATTTCTCATAAACACCCAAATATTGTGTAGAGTGTAAATAAATATTAGAAGTGATTTTTTATATAATACACAAATAATATGTTGAAGAATAATATATTACCTTTCTATTGAACTATGTAGTAATAAATTAGCATGCATATGAAACAAAAAATTGCTCAAGAAGTGTCAAGTGATTAATTGTATGAAAAAGAACTGAAATCAATCAAAACATAAAATATAAGAATAGCATAAAAGTATCCTATAATATTAAGTTCAACTCCAAATTCCTTCTTTCTCAATTCCCTACTCATCCACATTTAATTCATAAAGAAAGCTGAAATAGTTGGCAATAACTCAAAATTCATCTACATTGTCATCACCAAGGGGGTCTTTTCATTTAACTCATCGCCAACACAAATTGGTCTCTCCCCTGCCTAATCTTATAGAGTCCAATACCTTCCAATCTGTTTCTTTTCCATTTATTTTAGTCATCTTCCTCTTTCATAAATATTTGTCATTAACATAAAGATGAGAGTAATATTCAAAAAATTTTAGATGTGGTGATGGTGTTGGTGGTGTACAGATTTAAAGCAATCTCCAGCGACGCTACGACGATGGTGGTTGCAACGAAGGCGGCGGGCAGGAGGTCGAGAGAAAGTTGTTGCGACTCAGGGATGCATGAATGCATGATTTGTTTGGGGCTTTAGTTTAGGATTTAGGTAAGTCTAACAAAAATTATATAAATAAGGTGAGGCATATGCCTCATGCCAACAAGGGTAGGCGCACCTCAAGGTGGGCCTCAACCAAGCTGAGGCACAAGCCTCATAAAAGAAAGTTTAAGGCAAGCTTCATATTGCGCAGTTTTAAACAAATCGTCTCATTTTTTTAACTAGAACCCAGCCTATAAACCCTAACTGACACTCGCACATTAAATGAGATGATCATGAATTGTAGGTAGCATGTGTTTGTACCTAAATGAAAAAATGGCCAACAAATTTAACCCAATAAGGCATTTGAAATACATGAGATTGTTGCACCAATTGAAGGTAGGACACCCAAAATAGAGACTGTACTAGTTCTAAGAGTCCTGTAGCTATGATGACTGAAAACATGATACATATATAGATGATGAAAATGATGATACATATGAAAAAGATGCAATCTTTTGTTGAGACTATAGCACCAGAGAAAACATAAATAGACCAAACAAAGGCACTAATTGATAAGAATGTAGATTCATTTGGTTAAATACTATTTAAAATTAATATTCACTAAACTCCCTATGTCAATGATAATACTTCCAATATAATAATTAGCAATCAAAGTGGTTACAGCAATCACATCATTCTAGGGTTTCCCGATCATTTGTTGCTCAAAATTTGAGAAGTTTATTAACACATTCTAAGATGATCTTGAACTTCTAGCGACATGTACCTCTCCTCATTGAAGTTGTTTGAGGCTTGCTAACCTTAATTCCTTTGCCTAAGCTCCTCCAAGAATTGTTGGGATGACACCTTTGAAATGAATATACAATGTTGGAACATGCTCAGTACTAGTGCTAGTGTCAGTGTGGAGATAGACAAGTACTTGAAGTTGTTTAGAGACTGAAGCAACCAATGTTCAAGAGAGTAGGTTTTGAGGACTGAATCATCAACATAACAAACTTGAGGGGCATGAAGTGTCTACATGATAAACATGTGTCCTTGGAAATATTCGCACTGGAAGGTAAGGCAAAGCATTCGTGGAAAGACTAAAATTTCAAGAAGTTTGAAGGCAAAGCTAAAGAGTTGATAAATTGCAATAAGTTCAAGCAAATTTTTAGAGATTGGTATCCTTCTGCAAGATACGTGATGCATGAGAGTTTTAAGTTTGATTCAAGGATCAAAGACAGTGGTTCAAGATAAGGTTGAATTTACATCATTATGGAGATGTTCTCTGCAATTTATTGTATCCCAATAGAAAAATGTTATAGATTATTGTGAGTGCTGAGGGATCAGTTAAAATAGCCTTAGATTCCACTTTTCCTTATGGAATTTGCGGAGTTAGGGCCTTAGGGGAAGTGCAAGATTACTAGAGCATGTTATGACCATAATAAGAAAAAAAATGAAACCCCAATAACGCAAAAAGGCTGGTTGACAATAGAGAAGATAGTCAACTCAAGAAGCAAAGGTCTCGTAATGGAAATTAGTGAAGGGCAAGGTAGAACCACCTAGAGAAAATGCGCGACTAGTACCAATGCGAGTATTTGCTTTAACTTCTCAAGAAGTTGGAAGCCTTTGCAGGTTGTGAAATGTATAATTAGCATTTCAAAATTTAGCACTAAGGTACTTTTTTTGTTATGGTACTGCACGCTCTTTCAGGTTTGAGTTGTTCTTATTTTCTCTTGGTAGCGGTATTATGTAACCAGCATCTGATAGCATGTTTCTTAAAGCGTTATGCTTTGTTAATGTTGTGATAGCTGGTAGAACATTTATATTTGATTTCATTCTACAATCTTTGATTATTTGATTTCATTCTACAATCTTTGATTAGGTTTGATGTAATTTTGAGTATGAATTGGCCAATTAAATATTATGCATCCATTAAGCGTTGGAAGAAGATAGAAAGATTTGACTTACCTAATGATAAGACCATTTAATTTCAGTGTAACAATACGATAATGTCATCTCCTATTAACTATATTAAGGTGAATGAATGAATAAAAGCTAGTGAATTGATTTTTTATGCTATATTGCAAGCCATTAGTGATGCAGCTGATGATGCGAGTACTATCCTTGTGGTGAATAAACATATTGATTTTTTATGGTTTGAGAATTTTTTTTGTGTTGCCGCCAAAAAGAAGAGGAATTTGCAAATAATATTTAGCTTCACAATACAACAATTGTCAACATATTGAATAAACTACTAAGGAGCTACAAGAGCTAAAGAGTTAGTTATGGAAATTGATTAAGAATGTTTCATTAGACTTACTACATCTCATTGGAGTGCCCCTATTTTATTTATTAAGAAGAAAGATAGTAACATGAGATTGGGTATAACTACAAAGAATTGAATAAGGTGCTTATTAAGAATAAGTATTTCTCCAATGATTGATGATTTGTTTGATCAATTAGGGCGAGCTTCAGTATTTTCTAAAATTGATTTAAGATCCGATTATCATTAAGTGGAGGTGAATGACACTGATAATGCAAAGACAAAATTTGACATGAGATTAGATACTATGAATTTATGGTATGCCTTTTAGATTGGCCAATGCTCAAATAATATTCATGAAGTCATCAAACTACATACTTTCAAGTAGTCATCATATTTTAATGCATAATATAATGCATTAATTGTCTTCTAAAATTTTTGATTGAACATGCCAAAAAGTGTTCTCAAATTATATACTTTATGAGTCATCATATTTTAATGAACAAGATAATGCATTAACTCCTATATCATTTATAAGACCTTACTCTAATCATATAGAAGACCATTCTTCTATAAGTTCAGGAGAATGCACACCATTAATGATAGCCATAAGTTTTTTATATCATTTCAAAATTGAATTCTGAGTTCTCATATCATGAGATTGGAGATATGTTATCATATGATTTTTCCAAAAAACAAACAAGATTAACAAGACAAAGTTGGAAATATCATGGAGTGTCCTTAATCAATCTTACTTACAATATGTGACATGATTGCACACATATAATTCTGAGAAAACTAACTCTTGGATGTAAAGCAAATAGAAGGGCAACGTTAAGATACCAATTGATAGTTTACAAAGCTCACGAGGGTGTGAATTAGGTATTTTAACATTTTAGACGATTAAAGCTAGGTTTTAAAAACTATTTGTGATGACAAAAACATTTTTAGCAATAAAGTAGAAGCAATAAAAAATGCAAAATAACAACTAGAGAGATTTTTATGTGGCTTGAAAAGAAATCCTACATCCACGCGAAAGTATAAAAGTCACTTAAGATTCCTACAAAAAACGTGTAAACACTCTCTTGCTCCATTCAAAGGAAAAAAAAGCTTTCATAAATCTCTTCTTTTGGATTAATCGCACAGTTTCATCATAATTGCGGGCAAGGATATCATCTCTAAATCTTTCCACAAAAACTAAATAACAAAAATACAAGATTAGTACAAAACAAAATAAACGTACACGTGGATATTTTAATCCATGCAGAGTAGAGATCACAGAACTAGAAATTTAATATCATTAACGAACATTTTCTTCTTTTTAGATGTCTCTATAGTAGCTAAAAATATTGTATTAAAGTTATTCTATGAGAAGGCAAAGAAAGAAAAGTAACACAATAAAATAACAAAGAAGTACAGCAATTCAATCCATAGACATATGCATCAGCTAGGGCAATAAAGAGCAAATGCACGATGACAACAAATAGAGTAAAGATGAAAGATTTTGCAGTGTTTTTAGAGCTTTCCAGAGAGCACTGAGAGAGGACGAAAAGAGAATAGAGAATTACAACATAGGCAGAGTATATCTCAGAGAAAAAATACAGCTTTTATATAATGTTATCAGGTGTGAAAGTAATATAAGTAATAACTGTGACACTTCGATCATCTATAAGAGAACTAATGAAAATGCTGTTATAGGCGTAGGAGAACCTTTTTAAGGGACTCATCAATTTCCATAATCCAAAAGAATCCTTGTGGCGAACGACGAGGGAGAATCCTTGAAAGGAACTTGGAGGCGATAACTACTTGAAGAATGGTTGGGAGTTTGCAGATGAGTAGATAGAATAGGATCAATAACCCGCTTTTATTGTTGTACACAGTGACTTGATTTATAGGTTTGTAACGAAGGTAGGCAAGTTGGCTATACGGATTATAGTGATCAGATGGTGTTAATGCATTGATGAGGTAAAGGGTGTCTCATTGTCCTTTTATGTATGAGGGAATGACAGATCTTGGAACTTTGGCAAGCAAAGGCAAGGGAGCCTTGCTGCGGCATTAAATGCTCAATCACAGGTTCACCTTTTAGCAAGGGAAATAATGCACCACATTGATTAAGCTCTACAGATGTCAAGATATGGTGGATCTCGTCGGACTTCTTTATAAATTCTTTTGGGACTCATGCAAGAAGCATGTTAGATTCATAGTTTTAAAAAATAACTCAGATGAGAAAAAATTGCCTACCAAGTGAGTTAGAAGGCTTCCCAAGACACGACAAGAGAATCCTGAGGCAGTTTCCTAAGAAATCTCTCAACAAAACTCCCCGAGAAGAATTTCTTTTAAGGACTTCCACGAAATACTTCCGAGAGGGAGTCCCAAGAGAGGCCCTTGAGACATGTTACTTAAATAGAGCACATGTTGACGTGGCATTGGCAAGATAATATTTGATCTTATCTTGCAATTATTGTAATGGATATGTGGATGGCACATATTAAAGCAAATCTTCAAAAAATATTTTGGATTTATAGGTTGGCTAAGACATCATCATACGTGGCTTAACACAAACTAAATCAATTATGATGACAAATAAGCAAGGATCCACTAAGTCTAAATCTAAGATTAGATTTTCCACTAAAATATGATAACTTTGAACAAGAAAAGAATTGGGAAACATTATGATACATTATGATAAGACGAAATTATTGCTATTTAAAAGACTAAATTCAAGGGAGAAAAATCTAGGTTATTATGGTAGGTTATAAGTTAATGAATGTTGGAATGATTAAAAATAAAATTTAGCTCAGCTAATAGTGGATAAAGGCATAAAAGATAAAATTGTTGAGGTTAATAGGGCTAGTATAAGGTGATTGCTAATAAGATAATTATAAATGAAATATTTATAAATGCAATTAGTGAAAATGCTTCATAAATTGAATTAGAATATAATTTAAATTTTTATTTTTTTGAAGTGATGAATGAACAACTATAATATTTACTTAACGAAAAAAGAAAACTTATTAGAAATGGTTTAAATGGGTATGCACGTCCTACTAGCATGGGCTGCAAGAGTATTCATGATGTTTATGAAATAGAAAATAAAAATGCAATGGAGAAGCTATTTTGATTTCGTAATTGCAAACACATAATTTAAGAAACGGGAAGAGTACTTAGCTAGTAACAAAAGTGGATTCACTAAATTACAAACATATTTCTTCCAAAATGGAAGGAAACAAAAATTTTCTAATAGATATTGTAAAGTGATACCAACTGAAAGATTAATTAACAAAGATTATAGTTATGGATTTATACCTTAAGAGTAACAACAACAACAACAAACCTTTATCCTACTACGTGGTGTTGACTACATGAATATTTTCTCTCCAAATTTATACCTTAAGAGTACAACAACAACATCAATCCTTTATCCCATTATGTTGGGTTGGCTACATGAATACTTTTTCTCCATTGTGTCCTGTTAAGAGTCAAAATTACATTTAAATCTAATAAGGAAATGTCATTTATAATATTTTCTAACCAAGTCTTTTTAGGTCTACCTCTACCTTTCTTAAAATAAGTCAAATCTAATACATCTACTTTCCTAATCGGGTTATCGGAAGGCCGACGTTTTATGTGACCAAACCATCTAAGACGACTCTCTCTAATCTTATCTTCCACTGGAGCTACTCCAATCTTTTCACATAAATGCTCATTTTGTACCCTATCTCTAAGAGAAATGCCACTCATCCACCTGAGCATCCTCATCTCTGAAACACTTAACTTAATATTATGCTTCTCTTTTAATGGCCAACATTCTGCACCATAAAGCATTGCAGGTCTCACCATCATCTTCTAGAATATTCTCTTAAGTTTGAGGGGGACTATTCTATCACACAGCAAGCCCGATACATTCCTCCACTTCAACCATCCAACTTGAATTCTACTAATAATATCCCCATATATTTAACCATCACTATAAACAATAGACCCAAGATATCAAAAACGTGTACTCTTGATCGCCCAAAGTCATAATCCCCTCACTAGATTTATTATTACTAAAACTACACTACATATATTCAGTTTTAGATCTACTCAAACGAAAGCCTTTAGACTCTTAGGTTGACCTTCATAATTCAAGTTCACCTTCAACTTCCTCTCTAGTCTTATCAACAAGAAAAATATCATCAGCAAAAAGCATACACTAGGGTACAACCTTTTACAAATGTCTAGTAAGAACATCCATGACTAAAACAAAAAGTTATGGGCTTAAGGCTGATCATTGATGTAATCCAACTGAAATAGGAAAATACTTGGTCAAAAAACCTTGTGTTTGAACACAAGTAATAGCATGCATACATATCCTTAATGACATAAATATAAGCATTATTAATCTCTTTCTTTTCTAGAACCCTCTATAGCACTTCTCTTGGAATTTTATCATATGATTTCTCTAAATCAATAAATATCATATGTAGATGCTCCTTATTCTCTCCATACTTCTCCATCAAATCTCTCAATAAATGTATAGCTTCCATAGTAGACCTACTCGGCATCAATCCAAATTGATTTTGGGAAACACTAGTATCACGCTACAAGCTATGCTCCATAACTCTCTCCCATAGTTTTTTAAAGTATGCACATTAACTTAATTCCTCTACAATTCGTACAATCATGTGCATCACATTTAGTCTTGAAAATATGAATCAACACACTCATTTTCCACTCATCTGACATCTTTTTAGTCTTCAGAATAATATTAAAAAGTTTAGCAAGCTAATAAATTCTTTATCTCCTAAGCATTTCCACACCTCTATTGGAATATCATAATGTTCTTGATGCCATGGGGTGGGGGGGCTATGATTTCGTTAGTTAAACTCTATCTCAAATGTTGCACTCATAAATTATGTCTATATATTATCAGCACAAAAATCTGTTGGGGAGTATGACCACAAAACAAAGTGATGGAATGGTTCAATTGCTAAGCAATCTCTGGCAAGGAAGTTACTAACTGGAATTTTGCATCCAGGGTCCAAAGGAGGGTATGATGGTGTTCATTTTACATCACTAGTAATAAATCATTCTCGTATTTTGGCCTAGATCCAAATTTCTAATACTTTTTTTTTCTGCTAGCAGAAATCTCTATTTATAGGTAGAGGATTTGGATATCTAATTGTCTGAGATTTAAACTAAAGCATCAAATACTATGGATGAGAATAACAATAATGATGAAGAGGAAAATAAAATATGCATTTGAGTTGATGTAGATTTATCAAACAAAATTGGAATTAAACGTGGAAAATCTTGCATCAAATATATATATATATATATATATATATATATATATATATATATTTAACTACCTATGAAAGTCCCAAGTCCGGATTGGTTGTATTTGTATTTCGAGCTCTCAACACTCCCAAAAAAGAAAGAAAAGATAATTGATACAAATAAGGGGAAATGTATAAATTCATTTCATCTCCTCATCCTCTCTAAATCTGGTATATATAGATTACAAGGTTAACTCAACTCACTAACGCCAACTAACCAACCAACTTTGGACTACTAAACATCTTCTTAAATATTCCAATTAGATTCACAACAGAATCCGGCCAGGAGAGCACCCATTTCATGGAACCACAGACCAAGCCTTTCCATAGAGTTGTCTTCGAAGGAATCCCTCAGCGCCAGCGAACTTCAATGATCATACGGATCTCCTCCCTAAGAAGGATAACAACACCAACACTGATGATACAAATATACAGCACAAAACACAAGCAGAATTGAACATCCACAATAATATCCGGGCACAATGAATGCCAGCTCGGTATCATAAAGAAACGACAGAAGAAAACATGAGAGCAAGTTCGAAAGTGTGTGGCTTTAGGATTGGATGGGAACCTGTGGACCGTACACGCGATCTGAGGAGATAAATTCCTCAACATCTGCGTCAATCCATTTGGGCGGTGGTTTTTCCCATCCCAGTGTCTTCTTGTAGTAATCAAGGAACGCAAAGTTCTTCCTCCAGTGCTCCTTCACCTCCTCGAAGTGCCTCCCCAGAAACCCTAAGGGATTCGATGACTCGGCCATCGCACTCTCTCGCTCGCTCTCCGTAGAAATGCGGACGTGCGGAGACCAACTGCTTTGCAATACGTTTATGTTTTTTTTTTTTTAACGGGAGCCTGAAAAATATTTATAGAACTTTTTTTAAAATGTAGTTGCCTAGGTTTTTTTTTTAAGATTGAATTAAGTTTTTTCTATTTAGGCTCAAATTTGGATCATTTTAATTTTTTTTTTTTACGTTTGAGTCAATTAAAAACAAACATATACATTTTATATATATAAGCTTCAAATTCAAATTCTCTTAGTTGATAGTCAAAGATCGCAACAAACAAGCTTTAAATTCAAAATCTCTTAGTTGATAGTCAAAGATCGCAACAAACAAGCTTCAAATTCAAAATCTCTTAGTTGATAGTCAAAGATCGCAACCAACAAATCAATGTTAGATGCGTTAAATGTTGGATGTTCAAATTAGATTTGTGTTCAGCTTATATTCAATTGAAAGCTTGCTTATCAAACTTTAAACAAGAAACATATATAAACGGTTAACAAACTTTATTTTTGAGATATTCATTAGCTTAACAAACAACCCTTATCAAGTTCATTAACAAACATATTTAATCTGCTTTCTGGAGCTCATAAATAAGTTAGCCTATTGAATATTTTTCAAGCTTAAAATGGATAGTTTATTGAGGTCTGAAAATGATAATTCTAATGAAGAAGCTAGTAAATTAATACTCAAACAAAACAATCTAGCAAATATGAACAATTACATCTAATTAATCATGCTATAATGTTTAATTAGTTTTAAAATGTATTACGTAATGATTATTATATTATTAAATTATAATAAATATAAAATATTCATTAGTTATGTGAGACATCATTTTCAAAATGGCACTTATTCAAGCTCCATATTGAACATTAATTGAATTTCCTAACGAACTTGGACATAAGCTTTACATTGAATATGAATTGAGCTTCTTCTCGAGTCCATGTTCACGAGCTTTAAATGATATTGCTCATAAATATAAACGAGTCGAATAAATAGTTGTTCAAGTTTATTTATTTAACCATCAAGTATTTAAAGAAGTATTCAAATTTGTTTGATTAGTTCAACAAATGACCATGAATAAGCTATAACCGAATATTCATTCTAATATATTTTCTTCTACATGTTGCCCTACTTGTTGGAATATTTCTATTGTGGGCCTACATAAATTTTACATAATACATTATGTGTTATATTTTTCTTAAGCCTACTAAATTGTGGTCAAATTAAAGATTATTTATTATTTGACTTTTGACACATTTCATTATATTTAAATTTCTGAATGAAGTAAATTGAGGTAAATCTGCACCCATTTTTGCCAGAAAATATGCACATGAATTCCCTTTTCTCTTGATATGAGTAATAGCGTAATTCAATTGTGATAGAACTTTTTTTAATATTTTTCAGCAAGTAAAATGAATCAGAGTTACCCAAATTATCAGAAGTAAGTGAAGGTCTAAACTAGTATCTACCTCTATCCATATTCTTAAAAAACCTTTAGATAAACATAGAATGAGTGCTTGATTAATAGCCATGAATTCAGCATAAATAACAGTACGAAAATCAAGAGGGCATGCAAAAACAAATAGGATCATATATTTATTGTCACGCATAATTCCACCACATCTACATTTAGCATTTGAGACATAACCATCTGTGTTAATTTTATTAATATTTTCTTTTGGCTTATGCCAAAAAATAAGTTTGGGATAATTATCCAAGGAGTTATGCCTAATTTTTAGCGACAAATTTAAAACCACGGAATTGATTATTCTTGATAAGATTTGCTTTATGTAATTTTTTTTTTTTTTTGCTTGGTTCTAACAATAATTCTCTTATGTTCATACAGATGTTTGTGTTTTGCATCATTTATATCCATCCATATAAACCAAATAAAAATGATGGTAAATATGATCTTTATGTGTCCTTTAGTAGTGTTTTGATAAGCCAAGCTTAAAAGTTGATGAAAAAATAATTATCCATAAAAATAATTAGAATTGAAAAGCTCATCATACCAAATCCAAATGTGAGAGGCAATTGAACCATTAACAAAGACATGATTAATATTTTCAATATCATAACAGCAATAACATTTAAAAGGTAGGTAAAAACCTTTAATCCAAAGAGTATTATATATCCATTGGGATGTAATTCTTTAAGATTCTTCAAACTAATACTAAGTATGAAATCGGTATATTATCACTCCAAATCTTGTAAAATACAACAAAAGTATCTTTCTTTACTCTAATGAAATGTTACACATATTTAAAAATTAAATTACCATTATAAGACAATTTACAAAGGATCTAGTATTGTTTACTAATTTTAGTTCTTTTGAATTTTTTCAGCAATGTTATTAGGGACCATAGTAAGAATGAGATCCATATTCCAGTAGTTATTATATAGCATTTGGTGAATTTTAATAACACTAGTAGATTGAGTTGAAAACAATATACCAATTGATACCTCAGAAAGCCAGTTGTCTTACTAAAAAAAGGATGAATCAGAGTTAATATCCCAAGATATTAAGGATTCAACTTTTCATTAAATAGAGTAGAGTCTTCTCTAAATTAAAGAGTCCTCCTGTTTATAGTAAAAAGTTAAAGGGTATTTAGCCTTATAATATTTAAATGTCATGAATTTAGCTCATAGACTTTTTCCTAAAGTTTCTAGTAAGTAGTTATAGAGTCAGCTATTACCTTACAACTCAGACCTCCTTCATTTAATGGGCCAAAAAAATATTCCAGTTGGACAAATACAATCTGTTATTATTTGTCCTATACCCCTAAAAGAATTTATTTAGGAGCCTTTCAATTTTTAAAATAATTGTAGAGGTAGGCTTGATAGTTTATATTAGATAAAAGGCATTGAGTTTAAGGTGCTTAAGTACATTAAGCCTACCTTCATAAAAAAGAAAATGAAATTCCCATGAGGAAATTTTATTTTGGATATTTTGAATAAGTACATAAAAAAGATGTGATTTTTTTGGACCTTTAAAAATAGGGGCACCAAGATATTTAAAAGGAGACTTTTGATGAACAAAGTTGGTGATGCTGGTGATTTTATTAATCCTACATTTAGAGAAAGAGGAGGAAGTAAGAAAGGAGCTTTTATTTTTTATTAATATAAAGACCATTTTCTGAGCAAAGTTATCAAAAAACCTTTTAATTTTTTTAACATAATGGAAAATAGGTAAGCCATTTTTGTTCCTATAATACATGCTGGGATGTTTATCAAGCAGGTCATTGATACATTTGGCTAGGTATTCAACAGTTATGATAAATAAGGTAGGTGATAGAGGGTCCCCTTATCTAAGGTCATGGGTTGAACGGAAGTAATCATTAGAAGAACCATTAAGTAGATTAAGAACCAAACGTTCTCAATGTAAGTTTTGATAATGTGTAGAAACTTAGCTAAGAAGCCAAAAAGAGATAAAATTTTATATAAGAAATTCCAAGAAATGTTATCATAAGCCTTAGAGATGTCCAATTTAAAAAGCATATTTCCTCCCCTACTCTTGATATTTAAGTCATGGACAAGTTGTTGAGCTGGAAGAACATTATTAGTGATGAGCCTTTCTTTGAAAAAGCATGTTTGATTAGGAGAAATGATTTTAGAAAGCAGAGCACCAATTCTTTTAGCTAATATTTTTGAAACAAGTTTGTGAATTATATAAAGATGATATAAACAGTTATCAGGATAACATTTATTAAGATTTGAAGTGCAAATATAAAGATGAGTATATAACGAGCACAAGAAGCTCTAATAAGCCGATTGAATAACCCAAATACAAATGATGATGACGATGATATGAAAAAAATTAGAGATACTAATTCTACGGGGTAACCTAATAAGTGTCACTAACTGAAGACTCAAGTTGAAAGAGAATTAGTCATAAGAAAATAGTAATAAAATTAACACTTCAAAAAGAGAGGAGACAAAAGCTTCATTTGGGACGGCTTTCTTACTTCGTCTCAAAATAGCTTTTTAGTACAAAAATTTTAATTATGAACATAAAAATTAGATTCCTGGCATTCATTTCCATTAAAATATTTGAATAGAACCCCCATGGAGAATGAAAAACTCCAACCCATTAATGTAGCCAACTAATTTAGCATTGGAGTTAAAAGTACCAAGTCATAAAATACCAGAATAAGCTCACCCGGATGATTTCTTATGATGCCAAATCATACATAATCAACATAATTATCATTACTACAACCATCCATAGTAAATTCACTTCAACAACATCAGATACATTAAGGTTTACACATCCAAAGTCTAAATGAGAAAATATGACGGTTGCAGTAGTCAACATCCAATATAAGATTTGTTGAACAATAATGATATGAATCTTTTAATTAATATATAAAAATTTTGATATAATTTGAGGGTTATGTCGTGCACCAAATGTGATTAATATAAAGTGTTTATATGTATAAGGACATCAAATATAATAAGAAAATTGATTGAAATGGAAAAGATAGATATAGGATTTATTTTAAATACTTTCTATAATTCCGATTGATTAATATAGGCCCCGTAGCTCAGTTGGTTAGAGCGCTGGTCTTATGAGCCGGAGGTCGCGGGTTCGAGCCCCGCCGGGACCACTTTTTTCGATTTTTCTATTCTTGGAAAACGTTTTTTCTTTCGTTTAAGGTGCCAGCTCCATAGGAGCAATTCTCGTATTATTTTATGTACCTTCAGCTGATGTTAAATTTGAATATCTTTAATACTGATTATTTCAGTCGATTAAATTCAATAATTATTAATTTTATAGGCCTTGTTTAGTACTTAATAATAATATTTAAATCATATATAAATTACTCTTGTAAATATTAGAAATATTCTGTGCTAAATCTTAATTTCTTCTTTTTTTACCGTTGAAAACATGAATATTTATTTATTTATTTAATTTCTACTCAAATCTAACTACGATTGTTAGGGTAATCTCTTCAATTAAGCATAATCATTAGAGATTATAGAGTCAAAGGTCAACAAAGAGTAGAAATTATGGAGTCTCGAATACAACAACTGATTCAAATTCAATCAAATTCTTACTTTTTGATAGTAAAAATTTATAGAGCTTTTGTTTTGTTATTTTCTACACTTTCTTTCTTTTTATATTTGTTTCTTAGGTCTTTATAATCAATTTTATTAATAAGATCTTCATGTAACCTACATGCGAAATTTGATTCAGTATCACCTAAGATGTGATGAGTGTAGACTGATATCATGAACCCGAAATAAAGCCTTGCTCCTAACAAGATAGATAATAAAAAAATGGACAATTGGTGGAGATGGTGAATTAAGAGTTTATCACAAACTCATTATAAGATAAATAACATGAAAAGGAACAATTGGTAAAGATGGTGAACCAAGAGTTTATCACAAACTCACAACTTGCTTAAATAAAAGATAAAATCACAAGAATAATCTAATGTGTCTCATAACTGTCAGCTGAAGGCGCCACTCGAGAAGACATGGTTGATGATTGCTTTGTAGACTCTTATCATGCCCTTGACAGCCTAGAGTCTTCACACATTAATCACAGCCTCATTAGCCAACAAAATCTATTATCTCAAAAGCGATAATGAGAATATTGCACCCCTGAAGTGCTAATTAGAAGTGATGACCAACATTAATCAATGCATTCACAAGAGAAATCACAAAGGCATGACCCCAAGCAAAGTTTACAACATCCCCACTTCAACTAACATAAAAGGAGGGTGGAGCCAGTCTACCCGTCACCTACTTTAAATTGGCTACATCTCTATTAAATCTATGATACATATGGTATAGGCTATTCCTTACCACCTTTTAAGGAATCAATGCTTTGGTGGTTCTCCCGCTTTTCTCCAGAAAGTATTGCCTCATTCATCAAATTCAAGTGTCAATTCATAGCAAAATTTGTCAACAATCAAAGAGCATTAAGAAATTATCAAGCCTTGCTAAGAATGAAGCATGAGCAAGGAGAAACCTTGTGAGACTTAACAGTTCAAATTTAAAGTGAGGTGTTGAAGATTAAAGATTTGAGCCAACTTTGTGCATGTCGTGCTCACTTTGGGTCTTAGGAAAGGACCTTTTCAATATGCACTCAAGTTACAATAGATGTATACATTGGTCAAGTTCCTCTAATTCTCTAATAGTCACATTAATAAAAAGAATATAATAGCGTGACCTCTGTGATAAGCCAAATTGGGCCAAGTTGATGACATGATTCTAAGCTCATTTGAAATTTTAGTGACTATCTACGAGTACTGGAAGAAATCAATTACGGAACCAGAGGTCATCTAAAAGGCCTTGCCTTCATCATCTATATTAACCTCATGACAAATGACATTAGTTGCAAGATTACAGTCAAAAAAATAAGAACAAGCTAAAAAAAGAAGCTTTGCACTAGCAAGGAGGGAGAATTCACCTTCTATGTACCATCAACATAAAAAAGTCACCCCTCCCCCTTTCCCTTTTTATAGGGATCATGGTCATATCACAAAAAGCTTTCACTTTCAAAAATAAATTAAAAGAGCTTAGATGATGGAAATAAAAAGAGTTCAGTCTGATCGAGCCCATAAAGAGAACCATAAAAGAACTAATGCATTTAACTTTGACCATTTGATGTGATCCACATTATTGGAGTGGTCCCAACCATCTTGGGAGAAATAGGGGTCAAGGTTTTAAAATAGGCTAAACTTAAGTAACTTTGATTGAGGGATGTAAACTCAACTATCATCCTCATGGCTCTTTTAACCAAACTCATCCCTAATAGTGACCTTAATAATGTTGATATAATAATCACTATTTGGGTGGACAAATTCATGAATAGTGACATTAATAATGATGATATAATAATAACTATTTATCACATTGGTAGTAAAATCATTAACATAAATAGCTAGATTTGTTTAATCATTAAAAATATTTAATTGCTTTTTTGAGAGAAGGCCCTATTTATAGTTTTTTAGAGTGGTATTTTAGTAAATTTAGTTATAATTCAAAATACTCTATTAAATAGTCCATACTGATTCATTTGATCATAGATTATCTATCCACTATTAAAATACGTTAATGATGTTAAAATCGAATGATCTTAGACATATTTGATTTGTTTCATCAAGTTGCTTGATTTGTTATAAGCACACAAGATTTGGAGACCGTCTCATCCTTCAATTGATATCTTGAAAATTTTAATTATGTTTCAAGTATTTGATTTGTATTAAAATTAGTGCAATTTATGATATCATATATAAACATAACTCTTAATGTATAATCTAATATCATATTGTGACAATGTAATTCAAATTGGGTCAACATTTCAAAATTGACTTAAACTATCTAGGCCCAACATACACTTAATAGGATCTCAGTGAACTCTTGGACCTACTCGAACTTAGAAGATGAGTAGGCATGCAAATAGAGCCATTGGGATTATTACTCGCTGCAAGTTAACTAATACTTGTGTAGAGCCCACCAGTGCCTTAATCTGAGTATGCATCTTATTTGAAAGTCTTGATGCACATTGAATATGGTTAAAGCGATATAATAATAATATCTTTTATCTTATGATAGACCCTTATTAGGCAATATTTAATAGTTTATCCATTTATCTTTTATGTTAGTTTCCTATAAAGCCTTGTCGCTATCTATTTATAAATAATGAATCAAAGACAAGACAATAAGGGGAGATTTGTCTTGACCTCTTTTATTTCGAGCAATAAAATCATTAAGTTTCTTTCCTATTCTTTTCCTTTTTCTCTTTACAATTTTATACTTTCGCAGTCAATTTTGTGATAATAGTTCAGATATCTGTTATAGACAAATTTGGATTCACCACTTTCATCTCATGAAATTTTTTCTTTTTAGCTTAAAAAAATCAAATAACTTAAATTGATGAATATATTATTGTTTAAAGTTACAGCATATATATTTATAATTATATACATTAAATTACACCCACTTTTGTTTCTTTTAGCTTGGTTAAAGTTTTATATTAAGTTTGTATAAACTTAGGCTTTCTTTGTGAGTGCTTTTAGCCCATACTTTTTTTATGCTTTCAAGAAATTTTTTACTAAGAAGTTGAGTTAGTTTTTTTTTTTTTTTTTTTTTTTTTTTGTGGAATTCACATATATATAAATTAGAGATTTTTTATGGAAGAAGAGGCTAATGAGAATTTTAGTGAAAATCTCTCCATTGAAATAAAAGTATTTATGTTTAAACAATCACCTAAATGTAAATTATATAAATGTTTCTTTATATTACTTAATGAATATCTTGAAGGTCCTTATGCACTAATTAACTCAATACTAAATAATTTGCACGTCATTCATGTCAAATAAAATGTTATTTAATATTTTTAAAAGGTAATTAGATTAATATTTTAATATAAATTTCATTATCAGTTCTTATTAATCTTTTCAATAGTTATTACAACTTAACAAGAAGTTTCCTCATTGCTTTCAACTAAAATTTAGAATACTTTTATTGCTATTTTGATTTCTCCACTGTGTTTTTTTTTAATCTTTATTATTTTATTTCTCTAGAAAAGGGGTGAAGAGATCATTGTAATAACTTAATTCAATCAGGTCAATATTTTAGTATGGACATGAATTTGCTAAGTCCAACTCATACTTTGGGTCACACTGAACTCGCCAACCTACTCATGCTCAGAAGATGACTAGGCATGTTCATCACTGCTACTCATCAAATGTTTTCTAAGACACTCGAAGCAGATAAGTGACTTAGGCTTCGTTTGGGACGACTGTTTCCCTGCTGCACTGTATGAAACGTAACCCAGAGGTGGTTTGGGAGTACACGTTCGTGCTCCGTTCTCGAAATTTTTGCTTCATGCGGCTGCTTCTCACGTCCGGCGGAAGACTCCCGCGTTTCGGCTGCTTCCCGCTGTTTGTATCTATGAGAAATACTTTAATGCCCTTGCTATGCGAACTATCCCCATTTTCTCCTTCTCCCGGGCGGCTTTCCATTTCCTGTCAGATTGGAAGCTTTGATCGGGAGTAGCGACTGGAGTTCGCTTGCTCTGAAGATAACCTCTCCCTCTCACGCATTTCTTTCGGCCTCTTCCTCCTTCCGCGACGTCCGGAGGCCTCCACCCCATCCGAGCTCCAAACTCCAGAAGCCGCCGCCTCTAGCAGTCACAAGAAGATCGTGAGCCAGGCCTTGCCCGAGCCCTTCGCCGCTGCTCGACCTTGCTCTCTGGACGGCATCCCTCGCTGTCGTTCGACTTTGCTCCCCCCAACGACTCTTCTCCGTCAACTTTCTCTTCTATCGGATCGGAATTTACTGCATTTTAATCGGAGACGACGACGGGAGTGATGTTATGGGAGCTGCTGGTTGTGGCGTGGTACCTCTGCATTTTCAGGCCGGATAGAGTGAAAGCACTGGTTATTATTGTCGTCATGTGCAATGGATCATGAATTTAATACTATTTTGTTTACCTTGATCTCATCGGTTCTTACAGTTTTGGAAGTTATCTTCATCTACTCACTCATCTATGTTGTTCTCTAAATTTTAGACAGCTTCCAATCGAGCCTGCTTGGTGGGTTTTTTATTTTTTCTGTAACTGGGTAGATAAGTAGTTAGATTCTATGGGCATTCCTTGTTTCTGTTTACGTACATTTGCTTATGGTTTAGAGTAAGCTA
Organism: Dendrobium nobile; assembly: GCA_022539455.1. Taxonomy (NCBI): domain Eukaryota; kingdom Viridiplantae; phylum Streptophyta; class Magnoliopsida; order Asparagales; family Orchidaceae; genus Dendrobium; species Dendrobium nobile. The sequence continues at coordinate 64,363,962 of CM039726.1, read as the reverse complement.
TTAGAGAACATTGTCTATTGGAATTGGAATGTAGAGGATGCTTGCCCCTTTGGAGGATTGTGTTCATATTGAGGCCACTATGATGCTATCTAGATGATATTGATTCGCAAGAACTAATGATTGGTGTGATATCCTTCCCCAACTTGTTCTGTAAATTTCAATATAGAATGACTCTTTGAAAAATTTATGTTGGATATGTTTATGCAATTTTGGTCATTAAAATTATTATGGTGTTTTTATTTAGAGGTAGACAATTGCATTACAGTTATCATCAACATTACAATCTACCTTTAGCTTGGTGAAAGCCAAAAGCTTACAAGTGGAGAGAATTGTAAATTGAAGCAAGCGTTGATTTTTTCTACCAAATTTATTTCAATTTCATTGGGCATCATATTGGCCAACTTAAGAATTGATACAATTTTGATTTAGAATTGTTAGTTGATTATCATATACATTTAAAAAAAAAATTAAATTTTAAAAAATTATATATTTCATCTAAATATATATAAGGGTATGAAGGTAAATTGTTCTCATACAGCTGCAGCACAGCAGCTCTACAGTTACACTATCCAAACAAAATATAATGATTTATATAAAGCAACTTTTTGTACAACAATTTCACAACCTACTTTACCGACAGCTGCAGTCGTCCCAAACGCACCCTTAGGCTTAATTTGAGGCGACTTTTTTATTGCTTTTTAAAGTAGCTTTATAGTACAAAAATTAAAAATTTTGAACTAAAAAACTTTCTTAAGAAACAGTAAGAAAGTCGTCCCAAACAAAATCTTAATATGAGATTATATCTTATTTGAAAATTTTTAATGCACATTAATTTGTTTAAAGCAATATAATCAAAATGTTTTTTATTTATGGCAAACCTTCAATAGAGCATATTTATAATTTATAGATTTACCTTTTATGCTCTTTTCTTATTTAGCCATGGATCTACCCCCATATCTATATATATATTTTTTTCAATTTATATATCCTATCAGAATAAAAATATTAATAGAAATCGCCCCACACAATATATATCTATGTAGATTTTTTCAATTCTGTCCAATCTGTTATCCCTAATCGAACCGACGCGCGCAAATTTATCTCATTACCACTAACTTCTTACCGTTCAAAGCGGAAATCATCATCGTAATCACAACTTCACCGCCATTATCACCTTCGTTAGTAATAGCATCTTCGCTCATAGTCCCATCCATGGAGAAAACCCAATCTTCCCCCAGAAACCGCCTCAAGTTTCTCTGTAGCTATGGCGGCCGTATTCTCCCGCGCCCCTCAGACGGCCACCTCCGCTACGTCGGCGGCGATACTCGCGTTCTATCCGTTCCCCGCTTCATCTCGTTTAAAGGCTAGAACAATGATCCCCAAATTTTCAATCTTTAATGAAAGTTTCAGGAATTTATCTTATTTCTTCCTCTTCACCTTTGCAGAGCTGAAGGAGAAGATCGCCGGAATGTTCAACGCGGATTTGGTGGTGAAGTATCAGCTAATGGCAGAGGATCTGGACACCCTCGTCTCCGTCAAAACCGACGAAGATCTTTACCACATGATCGACGAATACGACCGCCCCCGATCCCCCACCGTCGCCTCCTCCCCTCTCTTCCGTCTCTTCCTCTTCCCTTCCCCTGCGGCGGTGGCGACCGTCGCGGCAGCGGAACCCGCCGCCACTCTCGATCAACGATACGTCGATGCCATAAACGGTGGTCTTCCCACCCCCCAACCGGCGCACTATGCAGGCTGCGGAGGGATGCACCGGGTGAGGAGCACCCCGAACCTCGGCGGAGTAAGCGGTGGAGGATCACCGATGGCTTACCAGAGGCCGAACGCCGCCTTCGGCTACGGCGGAGGGCCGGGGTGGAGAATGGGTGGCGGTGGAGGGTTTCGTCAGGAGGTTGGTTGTGGATGTGGGTGTAATTGTGGGTGCGTGTGTTCATCTTCACAACTTATGAGGAAATACGTGCCCTCACCTCCGACGGCCGGGGGGTCGCCGTGGAGGCACTTGACCGAGGTGTCGCCGCCGCGCAGGGGAAGCCAAGGGTCACAACTTGGCCCTGCGATCGCTGGTTCCTCCATGAGAGTTGTGTGGGAGTAATTTTTCTTATTCGTCTTTCTCTTACTTAATAATTAAAAATTTTTCATATAAATGATTTTAAAATTTTTTTATTGTTTATAAAATTAAAATTTAAGGTAATATAATAAGATTTTAAAATAATTTTCATATATTTTGCATCAGAATATCGTGACATAATCTTTTTTCTACTAATTAACTCATGCTTTCCTCCTTTAATAGAAAAAAAGGACATCGCAGTAATTTTTTATTTTAATTAAAAAAATTATGTTAAAATATCTTGATATATCATGATGGACTTTAAAACCGTCATATCTATATTTAGATCAGTGTTATCTCAACAAAAATCAATCAATTTTGAAGCTTATATTGGTACATTTTAAATCCTAAATCTAATAATTTTTTTCTTTTTTTCTTTCATTTTATTTTGATTAATTCTCATTGTATACATATATATTTTCTAGAATATTTATGTCAATTAAGACAAACTCTCATACACATCACATATGCAAGACTCAAACCCAATACCTTTTCGTTGATAGCCAGAGCTCCCAACCACCAGACCAAGATGAGCTGGGTCAACTTTGCGATTTCAAGCAGCATAAAATTACACACAGAGCCTTGTTTTTTAGATTTTAAACAAATTACGCACACATCCACACATGTTAGACCTCCAACCTTAGAACTTGTGGTTTGATGTCTCGACCAATTAAGGCAAATCCACAAACACATCATATACATAAGATTCGAATCCAATACCTCTTAGTTGGTAGCCAAAGCTCCCAGCCAATATATCAAGATGAGCTACATAATTCTCCTTGTTTTGTAATACAAATATCTGTTTCCCTGAAGTAGTGAAGTCTAATGCCCTCAGTTTACCCATTGATGTCCAATGAACGATTTATGTGCATGCGATCAAGAGACAACTCAGCTTTTTAAGGAGAATCATTTTTTTATTTAGTAAAAAATTAGAAAGTTAGTAAATTTATAGTAAACTATCTCATTTATTATTTTATTTGATTGGCTATACCATATTGTTCGATTGGTTAAGGGAAATTAAATGTATGATCATATATTTTTAGTCTTGTAGATGAATGCAACCAGTGGCGGAGCCAGAAAATTTTTTGAGGGGGGCCTAAATTATTTTATTAAAATTTTCTCTCAACTTTTTTCATCTGGGCTTGGGACCGGCAAAGGCAATTTTAAAATTTTTTTTAAATAAACTACTAAATATAAAATAAAGTACACTTACAATTTATACATTGTGTTCTTCATATTTTGAAATAATTGAATGATAACATTATTGTCAATACAATCAAACTACCTAAAACATATATAACTCAAATACTATAAGTTGATCTAAATAAAAAACTTAAACTAAAGCATTATAAAACATACTAATATACTATAATGAAAGACTATAATGAGTTTTTTTTTTACCTAAACAGAAAACTAAATTTAAACTAAAACATTCAAAAATAGTTGGCATGCAAAGAAATTTTCATTTTTTTACCTAAACAGCAAAACTAAAGCTTAAAAATTAATAACAAAATCTATGAAATGATACAAAACAAAATAAAAGAAAATGTTCAGAGATTTTTTGAGAGGTACTCACCTTCAACACTGCAGATGCGTTGAAGAACTAAAGAGATAAGAACAGTTTAGCTGCGTTGAAGAATGCGAGTGAAATGATACACAACAATGAAATTGCTGCGTTGAAAAACTGAAGAAGGGAGATCAAAACCGAGAGAAGATAATCAATCATAAAATAATTCATAACACTTAAGCTAGAAGATACAAAACGATTTTTTTTTGCTGCATTGAAGACTTGAAGTTACCTTCGGGCTTCGGCTGCGTTGAAGAACTGAAGATGGGAGATCGAGACCGAGAGAATGTCTTAAACGGGCTGCCCTCTGCCGACTGGACGACCCTTTGGAGGAAACTGCTGCGTCGCGCTGGATGGAGAAGCGATCGACCTCGACGGCTCGACGGAACGGCTTCCTTCTCCCGTTCTCCACGCGGAACCCGAATAGGCGGAACAACTTGTGCGAATAGCAGAAATTTAGGGCAAAAAATTGTTGAACCGGCCAAATATACCGAACGAAATGCAGGTATTCGATTTTTTTTTTTTTGGCGGAGGGGGCACGTGCCCCCACAGGCCCCCATGTAACTCCGCCGTTGAATGCAACATATTTGGTTCAAGAAAAAAAAACATTATACATCCATGCTTACTCTTCTGGTTATTTTAGCCATCCAGATCACAAACATAGCTAGGGGTGTAAACGAGTTGAGTATCTATCTAATCAAGTTAATTTTGTTTAGTTCTTATTGAGTTTGAGCTTGACTCGAGCTCAATGAGCTCGACTTGATAAAAAATTTATAGGTCTAGGTCGGCTCGATCGCTCAGGAATGCTTGGATAGCTTGAGCTTGACTTGATTGTTAAACTCGATTTTTTAGTTTTAAATTAAAATTTTCTATTTTTTAGAATTTTATTTTATTATAGAATTGACTTAAAAAGGTTTAAATATAATACATAATGTCACTTTAAATTGCTTTTTAATATATTCACTTAAAAGTTATATATATATATATATATATATATCCTTGAGTTTTCTTCTCCAACAAATCTTGATCATCCATTTTATTTTTTCTTAAATTATCTTATAGATGAGTGCAACATATTTGGTTCAAGAAAAAATATATATCCATGCTTACTCTTCTGGTTATTTTAGTCAGCCATATCACAAATATAGCTAGGGGTGTAAATGAGTTGAGTATCTATCTAATCAAGTTAATTTTGTTTAGTTCTTATTGAGTTTGAGCTTGACTCGAGCTCAATGAATTTGACTTGATAAAAAATTTATAGGTCTAGGTCGGCTCGATCACCCAAGAATGCTTGAATAGAATTTTATTTTATTATAGAATTGACTTAAAAAGGTTAAAATATATTACACAATGTCACTTTAAACTACTTTTTATCTAAGTATTTGATCTATACTAACATCTCCTATTCTCATGATATACTTTTTTTTTAAATAGTCATAGATTTAACTTGAGAGGGCCTTTAATGTTTGACACATGCTTTAAATTTTAATTTAAAATCAAGCCTTCAATTGGCTCGATACCATGGGATTTCAGTCAAATTTGAGTTGTTAGCTACTTTTTATTAGGTTGGATTGACAACTTTAAATATTAGTTTGTACTTATGTTGAGGATATTCTAATATAAATTTGATAGAGATGAATTTTATAGTAATTATATTTTCTTTAAAATGAATATAATATAAATTTTGATTAATTAATTATATATTAATCTCAAAACAAATTTGATAGCTATAAGGTCTTAACTAAACCATGGATAGAACATTCTGATTAAAATTTTTGGCATATTGATGTTTGTCACATATCTATATTCGATTTTGTTTATTTCATACCCTCTTAAAGTTCATCAAATAATTCTAAATAAAAAATCTTATAACAAAGAGATTTTTTTCTAAATGTGAATTAATTTTTTTTAATATTTATTTAAAAATATTAAATATAATGATATTATTTATTAAATTTTAAAAATTTTCATTTTAACAATAAAATATAACTAAAATATTCATTATAAATTTTTACTTAAAATTTTTTATTAACGTGCATTTAATGCACATGCAATAAAACTAATATATTAAAATGTGGATGTGGTTCAAACCTAAATAGCCAAAATTATAACCACGAATCTTAATTGCATGATGATTGAAGAGTCAAGATCATCATTGTAACTCCATGAGCTTTGGGATTGGTAAAGATAAAGTTGATAATAAGTAGGGGTGTCAAAAATTGACCCGATTCGTCAACCCGATAAAGACCCTACTAAAAAATTCCAAGTTTGGGTTGACCAGTTTAACAAATGGGCTGGGTTCATGTCTGAAAATTTGACTCCTTTAATGAATGGGTCAGGTTCGGATCAACCCGCCAACCCGATTTTGACTCGGATCAAATCAATTTATTGATTTGGCTGAAGAAGCATGCGGTCCACTGTCTTTCGATTTACGAATTTTTTCGAAGAAGGACGCCAAATCCAATTTTATTCGCTTCTTTGTCGTTCACGATTCAGGATTTCGGTCCAGCGACTTAGTAGTGAGAAGCGAGCTTTGGCCAAAGAAGCACACAGTCCGTCGTCCCATATTTTATTTACGTATTTTGCTGAAGAAGTGAGCCAATCCAAAATCCCATCATCAGATTTTATTTCGTTCACGAGAAGAAGTGGAATTTGATTGATCAACGCAATTTTTTTTAAACAATGTTGGCGAGTTGTGTCGGGTCGATTCAGACCCAACTTGGACTCGAATTGGGTCAGGTTGGAGTTTGGGCTAGTGACCCATTTTCCTAATTGAGTCGGGTGTTTATTTATTTATTTTGTACTCTGGATGTCATGCATACGTTCTTACACACATTTTGCCATAATGCACCTCACTTACATGCATGCATTGCATTAGTAGACCTAAGGACATTTCTTACTTATGTATTTGTTTCATGCATCATACAACGCTAGATCTATTCCTTTGCATATTGTAGAGTCTTTGATTTAGGTCTTTTGAACTACTAATCCTTGATTCTTTAGGATAGAGCCTTCCCATCTTGCATACATGTAGGAATAGAATTTGATCGATTACCACCTTTGTTTCACACCGAGGCCGTGAGGTTTATTTCACCCTCCTTGGGGCTAACTTAATAGCCTCGTAGGCCTGGGTTACCCAGTGATAATCAACTTTGTTCAATTATTAGTTGGTTATAAATTAGAAAAGAAAGGTAGATTAAGGAATTTATTACCAAAAGAGGTTTGTTTATCCATTAATAATCAACCAACCATTTATAACCTAACTCTTAAAATGTGTTAAAATATTTAATTCTTAATCAAGTTATTGTTAATATTCGTAATCATTAAACTATAAACCTAAGACATAAATCTAAACCAAGCGTAACAAATCTAATAATTAACTTTTAACTAACTTAAAGCTTAAAAGTTGTAGACTAAAATTAGGAGACTAAACATAAACTAAGATTCACCTTGATTCCTTAGGATAATTCCTTATGATAGAGCTTTCCCATCTTGCATACATGTAGGACGATTGGTTGTACTTAGGATTTTAGCTGGCTTCCTTTTCCAGGCAAGGAATAAGTCCAGGACTGCACTAGTTAGGTCGTAGATGCTAGTGTTGTGTGTACGACACTACATCTTTTATAGATTTAGGGTCTAAAGGTGAGTGGTACGAGTGAACCATTATACACCTTATTGGTGGGTAAGCTCTCCTTTCTTCTGAAAGCTATAAATCCTACCCATCCGTGTCGCACAGATGACGCCACCTCCTTCTTTCCCTCGTGCATGTCTGAGTGCGTTGTCCTTCCTTTTTCTCTAGTTTCCACTTCTTCGAGCCGACCGGATGTTGAATGAACCATGTGTGATTGATTAAGCCAACTTGGGATCCAGTAACCTAAAGTTTTCTTTGATCTTGCCACTTACTTACATGTACCAACTAATTAATCCATAATCATAAGATATATATAACATATGGAGAGAAGGTTCATGATTAGAACTCTCTACATGATAAAACAAGGCATGCCATTAAGCGTTCAAAGAAAACTTTAATTCAAAAGTTTGTAAGCAAATATATATAAGAAATATCAAATGACAGTGGAATCCCTCAAGCAAAATGACTCATGCTCATAAAGAATCCTTAATTTGAAAGCATAAACTTTTTGTATGATCATGAACTTCATAAGATACTACCCATATAAGGCTCCAACTTGCACCAAAGTACTATACCTCATCTCCAAATCAATTTGGAGGCTAAAAACAGTAAAAAAAAAAAAAAAACTGCATGTATATCTTACAAAAGGAATGGGAAAAGCTCTATATAAAACAGTAGGAATTTCTACAAGGAAGCAACGCTTGCCGACAATAATTCGTTAAGAAAAAGAGATAGCTTTCACATTTTATTAAGAAGAATAATAATGCTCAATCATATCCAAAAGGTATCTTGCCAAGTGACTTCTCACATAGCCACCAAACTCTCCATTGAATATGTTGAGCCATGCATATATATGTATATTTGACAAGCAAAATGAATTCTCCAACCATCCATGTGATTCTATAATATAAGCATGTACATAAATTCCATAATGAATACACAAAACCTTGCTATTGGATACGGTTTTGGGTGTGATACCCCCCACACCTTCTGTGAGCCCTAGAGACCATTAGGGTCATTTAGGCCTGTAGAGTAGGCCACCTATTATGCCGTTTGGCATCGTTGTTTTCCCACACGAATTGGGCACCGTTTGAATGATTTTCTGTGCGGGTGCCTTGCCTGGAGGGTACCCTTAGGGTGTGTTTATTTATTTTTTTTATACTATGGATGTCATGCATACGTTCTTACACACCTTTTGCCATAATACACCTCACTTACATGCATGCATTGCATTAGTAGACTTAAGGACATTTCTTACTTATGCATTTGTTTCATGCATCATACAACGCTAGATCTATTCCTTTGCATATTGTAGAGTCTTTGATTTAGGTCTTTTGAACTACTAATCCTTCAACCTTTCTTATCATGAATCATGCGACATCATATTAAATCAATGTATACATGCGATTGAAACCCAAGGAGCAAGTGACACAATGAGATATAAACGCAAGCTCCCACATTCATGTAGCATCAAATACATGTTTGCAATCAAAGTATAACATAAGTAACAAAATGAACCTAAGACATAAATCTAAACCAAGCGTAACAAATCTAATAATTAACTTTTAACTAACTTAAAGCTTAAAAGCTGTAGACTAAAATTAGGAGACTGAACATAAACTAAGATTCATTAGGATAAAAGACTCCTAAATATCAAACCTTAGATCAATTCTTAAAATCAATCAACAAACCTCTTTTGGTAATAAATTCCTTAATCTACCTTTCTTTTCTAATTTATAATCAACTAATAATTGAACAAAGTTGATTATCACTGGGTAACCCAGGCCTACGAGGCTATTAAGTTAGCCCCAAGGAGGGTGAAATAAATCTCACGGCCTCGATGTGAAACAAATGTGGTAATCGATCAAATTCTAAAACTAAAATCTTTTCTCGTGGATTGATAAAGAGACATGATTGGTTCCTTTGGGCATGTAATTTATCTCTAATAACAAAGGAAACAAATGATTGTGCTAGCTTCAAATCCTGAACTCATCTGATTCTACCATTACATAGCAGCAAAATTTATTAAAGTTTTGATAGAAGCAATTTTATATAAATCTTGATAATCACGCTCATTTTGTTACTTATGTTATACTTTGATTGCAAACATGTATTTTATGCTACATGAATGTGGGAGCTTGCATTTATATCTCATTGTGTCACTTGCTCCTTGGGTTTCAATCGCATGTATACATTGATTTAATATGATGTCTGTAATATCAAGATCTGCTCCAGTATCGTCCAGGACGATCTGGGATCGTCCTGGGACGATCAGTGGAATTCAGCTCCAGTTTTAGCCCAGTTTTGCTCCAGGTGATTTTCTGCATGCATCGTCCAGGCCGATTGGAGACATCGGCCAGGCCGATCGGCACTGTAGAAAATATCGTCCATGCAATAGCCCTGAATGGAGACCAGGCCGATCCTTTTGGTCGGATCGTCCCGGGACGATGCTGCGATCGGCCGGGCCGATCTGTGTATTATAAAGCTGATTTCAAGTCATTTTGAGGAGAGAGAAAATCATTAAAAACGAAAATATCAGCCGAGGAGAGAGAAAGTCGTGGACTTTTGTGCAAAAGTGGATTTTCGGACGACGCGGAGCCGTTTTCGATCGAAGTGACTGTTGAGGAAATTGCTGTGCTCGAGGTAAGGCACATTCTACCTTTCTCAATTTTCAGTTCCGTCGTGTTTGGCGGTATATTCTGTCCGGATTTCGTTTTCGTTAATGATTTTTGTCCGTATCTGTTGATTGGCTCAGTTTTTACCGCGTAACTTTCTGTATATTGTTGACGTGCCGAGTGTGCACATTTTGGTTATTTTCTGAAGATTTTCGTCCGGTATTTTTGATTCGACTGTGTTTTTAGTCGACCGGATTTTTCTGTGAAATTGGAATTTATCTGTGCAGTAGAATAAAGGTTCTGAAATGTTGATATCTGTATTCTGTGCGAATTCGGTAAATTTTCTTTGCAGGAATTTTTGTGTAAATTCCGTATACTGCCGTTGTGCTGCCCGATTTTTGGGTAATTTCTGATTTGTCCGGATTTTCTCTGAAATGAAATGCTATGTGTATAAGCTATAAAAAGGGAGTTATAAGGGGCCTGAATCCTATGAGATTCAGTTAGTGAAACGGGAAATCTGAAATGAGCTCAATCTGAAATCTGATATCTGTTCTGTTCCGGACCCGATGAATTCTGTTTTGGTGCTATAAGCACATCTGTTTTGGTGCCGTGAGCACAAAGGGAGACATAAGGGGCCTGGATCCTATGAGATTCAGTCAGTGTCTGGGAAGGGAGGCATAAGGGGCCGGAATCCGTAGAGATTCCGTCAGTGTCAGGGCATTTAGCTATATGTATCTGTACCACTTTCTGTATCTGATCTGTTCTGTTTCTGATTTGATACGACTTCTGTTTCCGTACAGTTCTGTTTGATTTGATATCTGTCCGATTCCGTTCTGATTTCTGTACGGATTTGTCTGCTGTGTTGGTTTTGAGTTTCTGAGGATTTAGATTGGTGGTTTGTTGCTTTGCTGAGCTGTTGAGCTCACCCTTGCTTTCTGGTGGTTTTCAGGTTCTGGGAAGGGCAAGGAAGTTCAGGGCTAGGTTTCAGAGTCTGATCAGATTAGGTACTTTTGTACTTTTGATTTTTGTACAGTCATGGCTTTCCTGTTCTGTCTTTCTTTCTGTTGAAAGCCATGTACTGTTCTGTAGATGATTATTCTGAGGAAATGAATTAAGATAGATGTTTTGTTCCGCTGCATTTAATGTTTTTAGTAGCTCTGTGGTTCTGTGTGCTTCTGTTGAGTTAAGAATTTGGAAGATCAGTTCAGTAACCTAATCCAAAGCCAGATCCTGGTTAGCTATTCTCCGTCGCGATCCGGCGCGGGCGGGATCCGTCTCGTCTCGGGTCGGGTCGTGACAAGCTTTTTGGTATCAGAGCACTGGTTTTGGAAACAGGTTGGATTGTAAAACAGAGCTCTAGGAAGTGATCAGTGAGTCTGTCTGGGAGGTAGTTTTGGGTCGTTTGGCTTTTTATTGTGTTATTTTGTGTTGTTTTGTGATAGTTTTCCGGATTTTTCTGGATTTTCTGTATGGATCAGCCAGACCCAGACATGACAGACGGTCAGAGTAACGATCAGGCAGCACCAGTGGGGAGTACAGCCCCAGTGGTCGGTGCTGATACACTTTCACAGTTTGCTTCACTTGTTGCTCAGATGATGAGCGAGACTCAGAGCAGAGCTTCGACTGTTAGATCTGAGGACATTGATCGACACATGCAGTTATTTTTGAGGTTGAAGCCTCCGAGGTTTGAGGGCGCTGTTGAGCCCAGAGCTGCTGAGGAGTGGCTGAGGAGATTGGAGAAGACTTTTGACGGGATGCAGTGTCCTGCAGACAGGAAAGTTCCGTTAGCTGTTTTTCTGTTGGACGGAGAGGCTGAGCACTGGTGGGATGGCCAGCAAGCAGCCAGATTTCAGGGCAGATTGAACTCTTTGATCACTTGGGAAGAGTTCACTGAAGTATTTCGGGACTGGTTTGTTCCCCCTTCTGCACGACAGCAGATGCAGGAGAGTTTTCTGAGACTTGTTCAGGGGAGCAAGACGGTGATGCAGTACGAGGCTGAGTTTACTGCATTAGCCAGGTACGCTCCGCAGCTGGTTAGCACGTCTGCTGAGAGGTGCTACAGATTTCTGAGAGGCTTACGAGACACTTTGAGGCAGCCTCTGATACCGTTCCGGATTACTGATTTCTCTGAGCTTGTGGAGCGAGCTCGTCTGATTGAGAACGACTTGACGGCTACTCAGCAGCGGTGGACTGCGAGTAGGAAGAGGTTTGGAGGAGAGACATCTGGCAGTGGTTCCTCTGGGAAGAGGAGATTTGTTCCTGGATCTGGATCTGGAGATTCCAGGAAGAGCGGAGGATCGTCTGGTACTGCTACCAGTACGACTAGTTCTGGATCTGTCAGTTCGGCACCTGTGTGCCAGAGTTGTGGACGGCGACACCATGGCCAGTGCTACAGGATAGCTGGTCTTTGTTTCAGATGTGGTCAGCCGGGACATCGGATTGCAGAATGTCCACAGATGGGATATGAGCAGCGATCTGAGGGCTTTGTCAGACCTGTTGGTTCAGCAGCAGGAAGACCGAGGACTGTTCCTCCTCGCCCTGAGGGATTTGCTGGTAGAGGCGGTGGTTCTAGTTCTGCACCACGGAGACCACCTACGATTCAGAGGGAGCAGAGTAGTTCTGTTGCTTCAGCTCCTGTTCCAGTTCAGCCACGAGTTTACAGTCTGAGTCAGCAGGAGGCTCGTGATGCTCCGGATGTTGTGACAGGTACGGTTTACATTTCTGATCAGCCCTGTCGTGTTTTGTTTGACTCTGGAGCGAGTCATTCTTTTCTGTCCGAGCATTGTTTTGAGATTTTACATTTGGATTCGATGGTTTTACCGGTTTCTTTGTCTGTGATTTTACCGGCTGGGAATCCATTGATTGCTCGACAGTTTTGTTTGTGTGAGATCGAGATTTCTGGCAAGAAGTGGAAATCGAGTTTGATTCGATTGCCGATTTCTTCGTATGATGTGATTCTGGGCATGGATTGGCTGAGTCAGTATGAGGCTCAGATTGACTGTCTGAAGAAGCAAGTGAGTTTGCTTGTGGCTGGAGAGAGAGTTGTATTTCAGGGATTACGAGGTGTTCTCTCCAGTCTGGTTTCTGCGTTGGAGGTGAGCAGGATGTGGAAGAAAGGATGTCCGGTATTTTTGGCTTCGGTGCGGGATCTGAACCTGGAGGTTGGTTCTGTTTCTGAGATCCCTGTGGTACGGGAGTTTGCCGATGTTTTTCCTGAAGAGTTGGTTGGTTTACCTCCGGATAGAGATGTGGAGTTCTCTATCGATGTTTTTCCGGGTACCGCTCCGATATCGAAAGCTCCGTACAGGATGGCACCGAAAGAACTTTCTGAGTTGAAAGTTCAGCTCCAGGAGTTGGTTGACAGAGGTTTTGTACGTCCTAGTGTTTCGCCCTGGGGAGCACCTGTTCTGTTTGTGAAGAAGAAGGACGGTACACTCCGTATGTGTATTGATTACAGAGATTTGAACAAGGTCACGATCAAGAACAAGTATCCTTTGCCTCGGATAGACGACTTGTTTGATCAGCTTTCCGGATCTTCGGTATTTTCGAAGATTGATTTGAGATCCGGATATTATCAGGTGAAGGTGAAGGAAACTGATGTGGTAAAGACTGCTTTCAGTACTCGGTACGGGCACTACGAGTTTTTGGTTATGCCTTTTGGGGTAACCAATGCGCCTGCGATTTTTATGGATCTGATGAACCGAGTATTCAGGGAGTATTTGGATCAGTTTGTGATCGTCTTCATTGACGATATTCTGGTATATTCTGCATCTGAGGATGAGCATGCCAGACATTTGAGGATTGTGTTGGAGACTTTGAGGAGGCATCAGCTGTATGCCAAGTTCTCCAAGTGTGAATTCTGGCTGAAGAGCATTTCATTTTTGGGGCACGTGGTTAGCGGAGAAGGCATTTCTGTAGATCCCCAGAAGATTCAGGCTGTTGCTGATTGGCCAAGGCCGACTACGGTATTTGAGGTACGTAGTTTCTTGGGCATGGCCGGGTATTATAGGAAGTTTGTGAAAGGATTTTCACAGATTTCGACTCCTCTGACGAGACTGACTCAGAAGTCAGTACCTTTTGTTTGGACACCGGAGTGTGAAGCTAGTTTTCAGAGATTGAAGGAGTGTTTGACTTCAGCTCCAGTGTTGGCACTTCCGTCAGGTACGGAGGGTTTTCAGGTGTTCAGTGATGCTCCACTGAAAGGATTGGGTTGTGTTCTGATGCAGCATGGTCAGGTAATTGCTTATGCTTCGAGACAGTTAAAACCACATGAGAAGAATTACCCGACGCATGATTTGGAGTTAGCTGCAGTTGTTTTTGCTTTGAAGATTTGGCGTCATTACCTGTATGGCGTCAGATGTGAGATCTTTACTGATCATAAGAGCCTGAAGTACATTTTTACTCAGAAGGATCTGAATCTGAGACAGAGGAGGTGGCTCGAGTTGATCAAGGACTACGATTTGACTATTCAGTATCAGCCTGGGAAGGCGAATGTGGTAGCGGACGCTCTGAGCAGGAAGTCTTCTGGATTCTCAGGTATTCAGCTTACCTGTGATGACTTTCTGATTCGTGATTTGGAGAGATTGCAGTTGGAGGTGGTTTCCTCCAGTGATTTGGAGTTGGCTCAGATGAGTATTCAGTCTTCTTTGGAAGCACGGATTCAAGAAGCCCAGAAGTCAGATTCTGATTATTCGAAGTTGATAGCTCAGATTGGATCTGGTAAGACTCATGAACTTCGAATTTCTGATTCTGGTGCTATTTTCTGTAAGAATAGGTTGTGGGTACCTGTGTTTGGAGACTTGAGGCAGGAGATTCTGTACGAATCTCATCTTTCTGGCTACACTGTTCATCCAGGCAGTGGTAAGATGTACGCTGATATGAAGCTTTTGTTTTGGTGGCCTGGGATGAAGAAGGATGTAGCAGAGTTTGTGTCGAGATGCGAAGCCTGTCAGTTGGTGAAGGCAGAGCATCAGCGACCAGGTGGACTGTTGCAGTCGTTGCCTATCCCTGAGTGGAAATGGGAGGAGGTAACGATGGATTTTGCGATGGGTTTTCCTCGATCTAGACAAGGACATGATGCCATTTGGGTGGTTGTAGATCGATTGACCAAGTCAGCCCATTTTCTTCCGATCAGACAGACGGATTCAGTTGATCGCTTGGCACAGATTTATGTGAAGGAAATAGTCAGATTGCACGGTGTGCCTCGTGTGATCGTATCTGATCGAGATGGACGCTTTACTTCCAGACTTTGGAAAGGCATTCAGCAAGGCTTGGGTACGAAACTGCATTTCAGTACAGCCTTTCATCCTCAGACCGACGGACAGTCTGAGAGGACGATTCAGGTACTGGAAGATCTGTTGAGGCTTTGTGTTCTGGACTTTAGCGGAAGTTGGGAGGATCATATTCCACTGATTGAGTTTGCTTATAACAACAGTTTTCAGTCCAGTATCGGTATGGCACCGTACGAGGCTCTGTATGGCAGGAAGTGTCGTACTCCTTTGACTCTGACGGAGGTCGGAGATAGACAGGCTTTGGGGGCCACTTTTGCTGATGAAACTACTCAGAAGATCAATTTGATAAGAGAAAGATTGAAAGCCGCTCAAGATCGTCAGCAGAAGTATTACAATCAGAAGCACAGATTTGTTGAGTTTCAGGTTGGTGACTTTGTATATGTCAAAGTCAGCCCGATGAAAGGTGTGAGCAGATTTGGTCAGGTAAGCAAGCTTAGTCCAAGGTATGTTGGACCATTTGAGATTTTGGAAAGAATTGGAAAATCTGCTTATCGCCTATTGCTTTCTGATTCTATGCCGGATGTGCATAATGTGTTTCACGTATCCACTCTGAGGAAGTGGGTTTCAGACTCTGGGAAGAAGTTGTCAGCTGATGAGGTGGAGATTCAGGAGAATCTGGCGTACAAGGAAGAGCCAGAGCTTATTTTGGCGTACGACGTCCGAAAGTTAAGAAATAAAGAGATTCCGATGGTTAAAGTCCAGTGGAAGCACCGGACTGCACGGGAAGCAACTTGGGAGAAGGAGTCTGATATGAGACGGTCGTACCCGTACTTGTTTTGACTGAGTTTGGACTGGATAATGTCGAGGACGATATTTTTCTGAGTTGGGGAGATTGTAATATCAAGATCTGCTCCAGTATCGTCCAGGACGATCTGGGATCGTCCTGGGACGATCAGTGGAATTCAGCTCCAGTTTTAGCCCAGTTTTGCTCCAGGTGATTTTCTGCATGCATCGTCCAGGCCGATTGGAGACATCGGCCAGGCCGATCGGCACTGTAGAAAATATCGTCCATGCAATAGCCCTGAATGGAGACCAGGCCGATCCTTTTGGTCGGATCGTCCCGGGACGATGCTGCGATCGGCCGGGCCGATCTGTGTATTATAAAGCTGATTTCAAGTCATTTTGAGGAGAGAGAAAATCATTAAAAACGAAAATATCAGCCGAGGAGAGAGAAAGTCGTGGACTTTTGTGCAAAAGTGGATTTTCGGACGACGCGGAGCCGTTTTCGATCGAAGTGACTGTTGAGGAAATTGCTGTGCTCGAGGTAAGGCACATTCTACCTTTCTCAATTTTCAGTTCCGTCGTGTTTGGCGGTATATTCTGTCCGGATTTCGTTTTCGTTAATGATTTTTGTCCGTATCTGTTGATTGGCTCAGTTTTTACCGCGTAACTTTCTGTATATTGTTGACGTGCCGAGTGTGCACATTTTGGTTATTTTCTGAAGATTTTCGTCCGGGTATTTTTGATTCGACTGTGTTTTTAGTCGACCGAATTTTTCTGTGAAATTGGAATTTATCTGTGCAGTAGAATAAAGGTTCTGAAATGTTGATATCTGTATTCTGTGCGAATTCGGTAAATTTTCTTTGCAGGAATTTTTGTGTAAATTCCGTATACTGCCGTTGTGCTGCCCGATTTTTGGGTAATTTCTGATTTGTCCGGATTTTCTCTGAAATGAAATGCTATGTGTATAAGCTATAAAAAGGGAGTTATAAGGGGCCTGAATCCTATGAGATTCAGTTAGTGAAACGGGAAATCTGAAATGAGCTCAATCTGAAATCTGATATCTGTTCTGTTCCGGACCCGATGAATTCTGTTTTGGTGCTATAAGCACATCTGTTTTGGTGCCGTGAGCACAAAGGGAGACATAAGGGGCCTGGATCCTATGAGATTCAGTCAGTGTCTGGGAAGGGAGGCATAAGGGGCCGGAATCCGTAGAGATTCCGTCAGTGTCAGGGCATTTAGCTATATGTATCTGTACCACTTTCTGTATCTGATCTGTTCTGTTTCTGATTTGATACGACTTCTGTTTCCGTACAGTTCTGTTTGATTTGATATCTGTCCGATTCCGTTCTGATTTCTGTACGGATTTGTCTGCTGTGTTGGTTTTGAGTTTCTGAGGATTTAGATTGGTGGTTTGTTGCTTTGCTGAGCTGTTGAGCTCACCCTTGCTTTCTGGTGGTTTTCAGGTTCTGGGAAGGGCAAGGAAGTTCAGGGCTAGGTTTCAGAGTCTGATCAGATTAGGTACTTTTGTACTTTTGATTTTTGTACAGTCATGGCTTTCCTGTTCTGTCTTTCTTTCTATTGAAAGCCATGTACTGTTCTGTAGATGATTATTCTGAGGAAATGAATTAAGATAGATGTTTTGTTCCGCTGCATTTGATGTTTTTAGTAGCTCTGTGGTTCTGTGTGCTTCTGTTGAGTTAAGAATTTGGAAGATCAGTTCAGTAACCTAATCCAAAGCCAGATCCTGGTTAGCTATTCTCCGTCGCGATCCGGCGCGGGCGGGATCCGTCTCGTCTCGGGTCGGGTCGTGACAATGTCGCATGATTCATGATACTGAATAACAAAAGAAAATGTCAGCCTAACCTAGGGCTAGAAGTCGTGTCCTAACCAAACAAATCTAATGTGTGTGTAGGCTGTGTAGTTTTGGATATGTCATATATAGGATGATTTAGTTATAATTGCTTGCATTTGATTTGTTAAAGGGGAAAAAAGGTGATTTTGATTGAAAGCGTTGTATGATGCATGAAACAAATGCATAAGTAAGAAATGTCCTTAGGTCTACTAATACAATGCATGCATGTAAGTGAGGTGCATTATGGCAAAAGGTGTGTAAGAATGTATGCATGACATTCAGAGTACAAAAAAATAAATAAACACACCCTAAGGGTACCCTCCAAGCAAGGCACCCGCACAGAAAATCATTCAAACGGTGCCCACTTCGTGTGAGAAAACAACGATGCCAAACGACATAATAGGTGGCCTACTCTACAGGCCTAAATGACCATAATGGTCTCTAGGGCTCACAGAAGGTGGGGGGTATCGCACCCAAAACCGGAAAAAGGCTAAAATCCTAGCAGAAAAAACAACAATGCCCACTTCGTGTGGGAAAACAACGATGTCAAACGGCATAATAGGTGGCCTACTCTACAGGCCTAAATGACCCTAATGGTCTCTAGGGTTCACAGAAGGGGGCAAGCTTTGACCTATAGGGCTAAAGCTTCGTTAGTGCACTACCCTATGGCTGGCTACCTAAACATGCTAGAATTCGAGCCGACCGGATGCTGAATGAACCATGTCTGATTGATTAAGCCAACTTGGGACACTCTTTCTCTTTGATTAAGAAAGCCTAGAATTTTCCCTTCGCACTAAACCCATTTGGAGAAGATAATCTAACATCCTTAATCGAGAGTTTTTCTAAGTCAAGGCTTAGGATGTAATTAACTACAGGGGCTTGCGCCCGTAGGAAACCGATCCCCACAATCATCGGGTTTGAGTTTGGTCAACTGATTGCGGGTCCTTTTTTGATTGGACCCTAACCAACCCGAAAATCCATTTTGACACCCCTAATAATAGGAGGAAGGATCATATAGCTCCTTTGTTTGAAAATTTGAGTGAACATTGGGTAAGGATTTCAACTCCTATTTATATATAACGGCTAATTTGGTTCAAAATAACTATCAAACACATTTCTTTAAAAAATCAAATAATGGGCTTATTTAGATAATTATGACTATTATGCCATCTTATAAAGTCAAACTTATCAATAGATGTCAAGTTACATGTTTCTATATTTAATAAGCCAAAGAACAAAAAGAAGTATTTAAATAATTTGAGGATAATACAATGCTCACCTACTAATCCCACTATTAAGATCTTGTCCATCATTAATAGATATCTTAGAGAGAGAGAGACAGAGAGAGAGAGAGTTGTTGGGATGTACGTATAAGATATTAAAATATTTTGCTTTTTTCGACAGAGATACATCATACATGTCATTAGACAGTTATTTATAAATCATAAAAAATAATAAAAAAAACTCACTTTCTTATGGTTAAAGGTCATTTTTTAAATGTACCATTTAGACAAGTTGTCTATTGGATTTAAATTTATTTGTGGATGCCATTTGACCCTACTAATAAGTTTGAGTAGCTAAATTAAGAGAACATGATAAAAAAAAAGAAATTAGGGGGTTTCTATAAAACAAAATAATCTTTGTGAATAATAAAATGACATGAAATCTAAAATATGTCTTGTAATCCATTTATTTATAAGGTTAAGAAGACTACGTGAATAGTTACACTATAAAAATAAAAAAAAAGTAATAAATGATTTGGTAAGTATAGAATGATGTAGACATGTGGACAAGGCTAAATTATGTATGTGAAGTCTTTTATCTCTGATGTAGCTCAATAGGACTGTAGGGCATACACTATGGGAGTCTTTTTTTGTAATATCAAGATCTGCTCCAGTATCGTCCAGGACGATCTGGGATCGTCCTGGGACGATCTGGGATCGTCCTGGGACGATCAGTGGAAATCAGCTCCAGATTTTGCCCAGTTTTGCTCCAGGTGATTTTCTGCAGGCATCGTCCAGGCCGATTGGAGACATCGGCCAGGCCGATCGGCACTGTAGAAAATATCGTCCATGCAATAGCCCTGAAGGGAGACCAGGCCGATCCTTTTGGTCGGATCGTCCCGGGACGATGCTGCGATCGGCCGGGCCGATCTGTGTATTATAAAGCTGATTTCAGTTGTTTTGAAGAGAGAGAAAATCAAAAATAAATATCTGATTTTTCTGAGGAGAGAGAAAGTCGAGGGCATTTGTGGAAAAGTGGATTTTCGAACGACGCGGAGCCGTTTTCGATCGAAGTGACTGTTGAGGAAATTGCTGTGCTCGAGGTAAGGCACATTCCGCCTTTCTCAATTTTCAGTTCCGTCGTGTTTGGCGGTATATTCTGTCCGGATTTCGTTTTCGTTAATGATTTTTGTCCGTATCTGTTGATTGGTTCAGTTTTTACCGCGTAACTTTCTGTATATTGTTGACGTGCCGAGTGTGCACATTTTGGTTATTTTCTGAAGATTTTCGTCCGGGTATTTTTGATTCGACTGTGTTTTTAGTCGACCGGATTTTTCTGTGAAATTGGAATTTATCTGTGCAGTAGAATAAAGGTTCTGAAATGTTGATATCTGTATTCTGTGCGAATTCGGTAAATTTTCTTTGCAGGAATTTTTGTGTAAATTCCGTATACTGCCGTTGTGCTGCCCGATTTTTGGGTAATTTCTGAATTGTCCGGATTTCTTCTGAATTGAAATGCTATGTGTATAAGCTATAAAAAGGGAGTTATAAGGGGCCTGGATCCTATGAGATTCAGTAAGTGTCAGGGAAATCTGAAATGAGCTCAATCTGAAATCTGATATCTGTTCTGTTCCGGATCCGATGAATTCTGTTTTGGTGCTATAAGCACATCTGTTCTGGTGCCGTGAGCACACTTAGCTATTAATTACTCAGAGAATTTCTGGTGCCGTGAGCACACTTAGCTATTAATTACTCAGCTATTATTCTGGTGCCGGGGGCACACTTAGCTATTAATTAAATATCTGATATCTGATATATGCTGAGTTTATTCTGTTCTGATATGATCCGTACGATTCTGATTTCTGTTTCTGACTCTGTTGATTTGTTCTGTTCTGATACGATCTGTACGACTCTGATGTGATTTGATATCTGTCCGTAAGTTTTGATTTCCGATTCTGTTCCGACTTCTGATCTGATTTCTGTCTGATAAGTTTGGTTTTGTTTTCTGAGAATTTAGATTGGAGGTTTGTTGCTTTGCTGAGCTGTTGAGCTCACCCTTGCTTTCTGGTGGTTTTCAGGTTCTGGGAAGGGCAAGGAGGTCCAGGATTAGATTTCAGAGTCTGATCAGATTAGGTACTTTTGTACTTTTGATTTTTGTACAGTCGTGGCTTTCCTGTTCTGTCTTTCTTTCTGTTGAAAGCCATGTACTGTTCTGTAGATGATTATTTTGAGGAAATGAAAAGATAGATGTTTTGTTCCGCTGCATTTGATGTTTTTAGTAGCTCTGTTGTTCTGTGTGTTTCTGTTGAGTTAAGAATTTGGAAGATCAGTTCAGTAACCTAATCCAAAGCCAGATCCTGGTTAGCTATTCTCCGTCGCGATCCGGCGCGGGCGGGATCCGTCTCGTCTCGGGTCGGGTCGTGACAAGCTTTTTGTGGTATCAGAGCATTGGTTTTGGAAACAGGTTGGATTGTAAAACAGAGCTCTAGGAAGTGATCAGTGAGTCTGTCTGGGAGGTAGTTTTGGGTCGTTTGGCTTTTTATTGTGTTATTTTGTGTTGTTTTGTGATAGTTTTTCGGATTTTCTGGATTTTTCTGTATGGATCAGCCAGATTTCAGGGCAGACTGAACTCTTTGATCACTTGGGAAGAGTTCACTGAAGTATTTCGGGACTGGTTTGTTCCCCCTTCTGCACGACAGCAGATGCAGGAGAGTTTTCTGAGACTTGTTCAGGGGAGCAAGACGGTGATGCAGTACGAGGCTGAGTTTACTGCATTAGCCAGGTACGCTCCGCAGCTGGTTAGCACGTCTGCTGAGAGGTGCTACAGATTTCTGAGAGGCTTACGAGACACTTTGAGGCAGCCTCTGATACCGTTCCGGATTACTGATTTCTCTGAGCTTGTGGAGCGAGCTCGTCTGATTGAGAATGACATGACGGCTACTCAGCAGCGGTGGACTGCGAGTAGGAAGAGGTTTGGAGGAGAGACATCTGGCAGTGGTTCCTCTGGGAAGAGGAGATTTGTTCCTGGATCTGGATCTGGAGATTCCAGGAAGAGCGGAGGATCGTCTGGTACTGCTACCAGTACGACTAGTTCTGGATCTGTCAGTACGGCACCTGTGTGCCAGAGTTGTGGACGACGACACCATGGCCAGTGCTACAGGATAGCTGGTCTTTGTTTCAGATGTGGTCAGCCGGGACATAGGATTGCAGAATGTCCGCAGATGGGATTTGATCAGCGTTCTGAGCAGCGATCTGAGGGCTTTGTCAGACCTGTTGGTTCAGCAGCAGGAAGACCGAGGACTGTTCCTCCACGCCCTGAGGGATTTGCTGGTAGAGGTGGTGGTTCTAGTTCTGCACCACGGAGACCACCTACGATTCAGAGGGAGCAGAGTAGTTCTGTTGCTTCAGCTCCTGTTCCAGTTCAGCCACGAGTTTACAGTCTGAGTCAGCAGGAGGCTCGAGATGCTCCGGATGTTGTGACAGGTATGGTTTACATTTCTGATCAGCCCTGTCGTGTTTTGTTTGATTCTGGAGCGATTCATTCTTTTCTGTCCGAGCATTGTTTTGAGATTTTACATTTGGATTCGATGGTTTTACCGGTTTCTTTGTCTGTGATTTTACCGGCTGGGAATCCATTGATTGCTCGACAGTTTTGTTTGTGTGAGATCGAGATTTCTGGCAAGAAGTGGAAGTCTAGTTTGATTCGATTGCCGATTTCTTCGTATGATGTGATTCTGGGCATGGATTGGCTGAGTCAGTATGAAGCCCAGATTGACTGTCTGAAGAAGCAAGTGAGTTTGCTTGTGGCTGGAGAGAGAGAGTTGTATTTCAGGGATTACGAGGTGTTCTCTCCAGTCTGATTTCTGCGTTGGAGGTGAGCAGAATGTGGAAGAAAGGATGCCCAGTATTTTTGGCTTCGGTGCGGGATCTGAACATAGAGGTTGGTTCTGTTTCTGAGATCCCTGTGGTACGGGAGTTTGCTGATGTTTTTCCTGAGGAGTTGGTTGGTTTACCTCCGGATAGAGATGTGGAGTTCTCTATCGATGTTTTTCCGGGTACCGCTCCGATATCGAAAGCTCCGTACAGGATGGCACCGAAAGAACTTTCTGAGTTGAAAGTTCAGCTTCAGGAGTTGGTTGACAGAGGTTTTGTACGTCCTAGTGTTTCGCCCTGGGGAGCACCTGTTCTGTTTGTGAAGAAGAAGGACGGTACACTCCGTATGTGTATTGATTACAGAGATTTGAACAAGGTCACGATCAAGAACAAGTACCCTTTGCCTCGGATTGACGACTTGTTTGATCAACTTTCCGGATCTTCGGTATTTTCGAAGATTGATTTGCGATCCGGATACTATCAGGTGAAGGTGAAGGAAACTGATGTGGTGAAGACTGCTTTCAGTACTCGGTACGGGCACTACGAGTTTTTGGTTATGCCTTTTGGGGTAACCAATGCGCCTGCGATTTTCATGGATCTGATGAACCGAGTATTTAGGGAGTATTTGGATCAGTTTGTGATCGTCTTCATTGACGATATTCTGGTATATTCTGCATCTGAGGATGAGCATGCCAGGCATTTGAGGATTGTGTTGGAGACTTTGAGGAGGCATCAGCTGTATGTCAAGTTCTCTAAGTGTGAATTCTGGCTGAAGAGCATTTCTTTTCTGGGGCATGTGATTAGCGGAGAAGGCATTTCTGTAGATCCCCAGAAGATTCAGGCTGTTGCTGATTGGCCAGGGCCGACTACGGTATTTGAGGTACGTAGTTTCTTGGGCATGGCCGGGTATTATAGGAAGTTTGTGAAAGGATTTTCACAGATTTCGACTCCTCTGACGAGACTGACTCAGAAGTCAGTACCTTTTGTTTGGACACCAGAGTGTGAGACGAGTTTCCAGAGATTGAAGGAGTGTTTGACTTCAGCTCCAGTGTTGGCACTTCCGTCAGGTACGGAGGGTTTTCAGGTGTTCAGTGATGCTTCACTGAAAGGATTGGGTTGTGTTCTGATGCAGCATGGTCAGGTAATTGCTTATGCTTCGAGACAGTTGAAACCACATGAAAAGAATTACCCGACGCATGATCTGGAGTTAGCTGCAGTTGTTTTTGCTTTGAAGATTTGGCGTCATTACCTGTATGGCGTCAGATGTGAGATCTTTACTGATCATAAGAGCCTGAAGTATATTTTTACTCAGAAGGATCTGAATCTGAGACAGAGGAGGTGGCTCGAGTTGATCAAGGACTACGATTTGACTATTCAGTATCAGCCTGGGAAGGCGAATGTGGTAGCGGACGCTCTGAGCAGGAAGTCTTCTGGATTCTCAGGTATTCAGCTTACCTGTGATGACTTTCTGATTCGTGATTTGGAGAGATTGCAGTTGGAGGTGGTTTCCTCCAGTGATTTGGAGTTGGCTCAGATGAGTATTCAGTCTTCTTTGGAAGCACGGATTCAAGAAGCCCAGAAGTCAGATTCTGATTATTCGATGTTGATAGCTCAGATTGGATCTGGTAAGACTCCTGAACTTCGAATTTCTGATTCTGGTGTTATTTTCTGTAAGAATAGGTTGTGGGTACCTGTGTTTGGAGACTTGAGGCAGGAGATTCTGTGTGAATCTCATCATTCTGGCTACACTGTACATCCAGGCAGTGGTAAGATGTACGCTGACATGAAGCTTTTGTTTTGGTGGCCTGGGATGAAGAAAGATGTGGTAGAGTTTGTGTCGAGATGCGAAGCCTGTCAGTTGGTGAAGGCAGAGCATCAGCGACCGGGTGGACTGTTGCAGTCGTTGCCTATCCCTGAGTGGAAATGGGAGGAGGTAACGATGGATTTTGCTATGGGTTTTCCTCGATCTAGACAAGGACATGATGCCATTTGGGTGGTTGTAGATCGATTGACCAAGTCAGCCCATTTTCTTCCGATCAGACAGACGGATTCAGTTGATCGCTTGGCACAGATTTATGTGAAGGAAATAGTCAGATTGCACGGTGTGCCTCGTGTGATCGTATCTGATCGAGATGAACGCTTTACTTCCAGACTTTGGAAAGGCATTCAGCAAGGCTTGGGTACGAAACTGCATTTCAGTACAGCCTTTCATCCTCAGACCGACGGACAGTCTGAGAGGACGATTCAGGTACTGGAAGATCTGTTGAGGCTTTGTGTTCTGGACTTTAGCGGAAGTTGGGAGGATCATATTCCGCTGATTGAGTTTGCTTATAACAACAGTTTTCAGTCCAGTATCGGTATGGCACCGTACGAGGCTTTGTATGGCAGGAAGTGTCGTACTCCTTTGACTCTGACGGAGGTCGGAGATAGACAGGCTTTGGGGGCCACTTTTGCTGATGAAACTGCTCAGAAGATCAATTTGATAAGAGAAAGATTGAAAGCCGCTCAAGATCGTCAGCAGAAGTATTACAATCAGAAGCACAGATTTGTTGAGTTTCAGGTTGGTGACTTTGTGTATGTCAAAGTCAGCCCGATGAAGGGTGTGAGCAGATTTGGTCAGGTAAGCAAGCTTAGTCCAAGGTATGTTGGACCATTTGAGATTTTGGAAAGAATTGGAAAATCTGCTTATCGCCTATTGCTTTCTGAATCTATGCCGGATGTGCATAATGTGTTTCACGTATCCACTCTGAGGAAGTGGGTTTCAGACTCTGGGAAGAAGTTGTCAGCTGATGAGGTGGAGATTCAGGAGAATCTGGCGTACAAGGAAGAGCCAGAGCTTATTTTGGCGTACGACGTCCGAAAGTTAAGAAATAAAGAGATTCCGATGGTTAAAGTCCAGTGGAAGCACCGGACTGCACGGGAAGCAACTTGGGAGAAGGAGTCTGATATGAGACGGTCGTACCCGTACTTGTTTTGACTGCGTTTGGACTGGATGATGTCGAGGACGACATTTTTCTGAGTTGGGGAGATTGTAATATCAAGATCTGCTCCAGTATCGTCCAGGACGATCTGGGATCGTCCTGGGACGATCAGTGGAAATCAGCTCCAGATTTTGCCCAGTTTTGCTCCAGGTGATTTTCTGCAGGCATCGTCCAGGCCGATTGGAGACATCGGCCAGGCCGATCGGCACTGTAGAAAATATCGTCCATGCAATAGCCCTGAAGGGAGACCAGGCCGATCCTTTTGGTCGGATCGTCCCGGGACGATGCTGCGATCGGCCGGGCCGATCTGTGTATTATAAAGCTGATTTCAGTCGTTTTGAAGAGAGAGAAAATCAAAAATAAATATCTGATTTTTCTGAGGAGAGAGAAAGTCGAGGGCATTTGTGGAAAAGTGGATTTTCGAACGACGCGGAGCCGTTTTCGATCGAAGTGACTGTTGAGGAAATTGCTGTGCTCGAGGTAAGGCACATTCCGCCTTTCTCAATTTTCAGTTCCGTCGTGTTTGGCGGTATATTCTGTCCGGATTTCGTTTTCGTTAATGATTTTTGTCCGTATCTGTTGATTGGTTCAGTTTTTACCGCGTAACTTTCTGTATATTGTTGACGTGCCGAGTGTGCACATTTTGGTTATTTTCTGAAGATTTTCGTCCGGGTATTTTTGATTCGACTGTGTTTTTAGTCGACCGGATTTTTCTGTGAAATTGGAATTTATCTGTGCAGTAGAATAAAGGTTCTGAAATGTTGATATCTGTATTCTGTGCGAATTCGGTAAATTTTCTTTGCAGGAATTTTTGTGTAAATTCCGTATACTGCCGTTGTGCTGCCCGATTTTTGGGTAATTTCTGAATTGTCCGGATTTCTTCTGAATTGAAATGCTATGTGTATAAGCTATAAAAAGGGAGTTATAAGGGGCCTGGATCCTATGAGATTCAGTAAGTGTCAGGGAAATCTGAAATGAGCTCAATCTGAAATCTGATATCTGTTCTGTTCCGGATCCGATGAATTCTGTTTTGGTGCTATAAGCACATCTGTTCTGGTGCCGTGAGCACACTTAGCTATTAATTACTCAGAGAATTTCTGGTGCCGTGAGCACACTTAGCTATTAATTACTCAGCTATTATTCTGGTGCCGGGGGCACACTTAGCTATTAATTAAATATCTGATATCTGATATATGCTGAGTTTATTCTGTTCTGATATGATCCGTACGATTCTGATTTCTGTTTCTGACTCTGTTGATTTGTTCTGTTCTGATACGATCTGTACGACTCTGATGTGATTTGATATCTGTCCGTAAGTTTTGATTTCCGATTCTGTTCCGACTTCTGATCTGATTTCTGTCTGATAAGTTTGGTTTTGTTTTCTGAGAATTTAGATTGGAGGTTTGTTGCTTTGCTGAGCTGTTGAGCTCACCCTTGCTTTCTGGTGGTTTTCAGGTTCTGGGAAGGGCAAGGAGATCCAGGATTAGATTTCAGAGTCTGATCAGATTAGGTACTTTTGTACTTTTGATTTTTGTACAGTCATGGCTTTCCTGTTCTGTCTTTCTTTCTGTTGAAAGCCATGTACTGTTCTGTAGATGATTATTTTGAGGAAATGAAAAGATAGATGTTTTGTTCCGCTGCATTTGATGTTTTTAGTAGCTCTGTTGTTCTGTGTGTTTCTGTTGAGTTAAGAATTTGGAAGATCAGTTCAGTAACCTAATCCAAAGCCAGATCCTGGTTAGCTATTCTCCGTCGCGATCCGGCGCGGGCGGGATCCGTCTCGTCTCGGGTCGGGTCGTGACATTTTTGGTTAGTGTCTGAGCTAAGTCCTCTAGGGAGAGTGTCTTGGGCAAGTCTTCAAGAATGAGCAATGAGTCTTCTAAACTAGTGTGGCTGTGAGCTGGGGATGAACATGGTTGAAGGCACCATTTTTGTGGGCTCCATAAGTATTTGTGTCTTGTGAGTTTGGACAAGGATATTTGTGGAAGACATATAGCTTTAAAGTAGAGAGATTCACTAAAAGAGCTGAATCCTCATAAGGTGAGTGCCTCTTTAAGCTAAGTCCTCATACTGAGGCGAGTTCTCTGGTTGAATTGACTCAAAATGTGTGTATCCTTGATCAGTGCCCTAGGGGCGAGCTCTTATACTACTAGTTTTTTTTTTGTTTTTTTTTTGTGAATACATGTATGTCTTTAACCTTCTTTTAATAAATGAACCTTCAGGTAGGACTCATTTCGGTCTAGTGTTCCTCTTAACCGAGCTCCTTGAGGGTGAATCTATTTGGTACCTATGAGTTATTTACATAGGCATGTATGAACATATATTTATTTTTTTGATTTCATTTCTCCTTTAAAGAGCGACTTATGAAAAGGATAAGGAAATTATAAAAGAAAGTATTTAATATCCCAATCAAATGATAACGATGAAATAAATAGAAATTAATGCTTATTTTTACTATTGCCTCAAGAAGAGATCCTTTTTTCAAGATCCTCATGATGACATTTATTAGACATCTTAGCTATATTTGGCAATAAGTAGTGGTGAAAGAAATTGATAAGACCACACTTCCTCATTCATTTGCTTATGTTTAGTTCTTTTAGCTCACACAAGAGATAGCTGCGTCAAATCCTATGAAATATGCCAATGTGGATAGTTTGAAACTCCAAAGACCTTCCTTTACAAATGCAAATCAGTGGAGGGAGAAGGGTAGAATTCTATCTAGGTCATTGAAAGAAAGAAGAAAAAGATGGTGGGCATTGGATCGAGTGTGGTATGATTAGCATCTTCTTATGATTCAAATGTTGTGCCTCTTTTAGTGACGCATAATAAATGAGTGTCAACATTAAAGGGAGATCACTCGATATTTATTGTGGTTAGTATCACACCTGAGGTGGTGATCCCTACTAAAAAGGAAACCAACACAATAGTTTTGCCACATTCTCATGTGCAACAGTTAAGTAGTCATGAATGCTAAAGAAGGTTAAACACCAATGAGTGGCCAGTAAAGGTAAGAAGGATTCCTTTTTTTAAGAATTTAAGTCTAAGGGTCCTATATCATGTATCTCTAGCAAGCTTTTGATCTATCTAACTATAAACAAGTTTGTAGGTCATCCGCCAAGCGAGTTTGAGGCATTAACTCTTACTTACTGGGCTCCTAATTTTGTTACTAAACTTGAATCTCCATGATTGGTTGTTCAAGGTTCTCATTTACTTTTTGGATAGCGAATTACATCTTCTTAACCATTCACTTCATATGATAAGGGTGACTCTAATGGTGTAGGAAATAGTTGGCTAGCATATGGATTTCCTTAAGAGTGCATTCTATAATGAAGGTAGTCGTGCTCGTGGAGGCAAGCACACAAAGGAGAGAATGATGAATTCATTAGCTTATAAACTCCACATTTCTTCCCCTTTTCCACTTCTAATGATTCGCAAGCTTTCCCCTTCTCCTAGTCACCAAGATATTGAGATCCTTATACTTGTTCCGTTTTCATTCGAGGTGAAACTAGGTCTTAGAGGAGGATCTTATGCGAGGCAAGGCCAAGTTCAAGGAAGGGAATATGAAGGTAGAGGTCTTGGAGAAGGCTAGTTCCTATGTTGCTAGTGATAAGATTATTATGTTATACAAGGAGATGCCAGACTTGAAGGATTGAGGTGTTGATAACTTACAAGATTTTGGATTTGTCATAGTCAAGCCAAATTCTTGTTAGAAATTGATTCATGGTGTGTCATTTTGTGGAAAGGGGTGTAGTGTCCTCCAACTTACTTTAGACCATGTATACAAGCTATTTCTAAGATGTGAGTGATATGTACTCACCTATATGTAATAAGGCTTGTAAGATATATTGGTGCAAAAGAAATAAAAGTTGTTATATTATATATCCTCATCATTTATGTTTGCAACTTACATTTTTTTTATCATTTATTTGTGGTAATAGCTATTTTGTTTACTTATGGTAGCTTTTTATTATATGCTTAAGAGTAACTCTTCATTATATAGTTGAGAGAAATTTTTTCCACTAATTATCTTAAGGTGACTCTTCATTAGGTTACTGAGCTATCCATGAGTTACTCTTTTCATGATGAAGAGGGCGAAAGACAAGTTCAATCTCATTAATTATAGATGTGACTTGTGCCTTAAATTTGAGTCTCTACTCTACTTTTCCTATAAATACCCATGCCCTTCAGCTTGGGCATGCATTCTTCATTTATTTGGTGATATTCTCTCTCATCTTAATTTCTCCTTTTCTTTCAATACTGTGAGTGCTCCCTTATGAGATGGTTTCCATAAGGCCTTTCTTGAGCTCTAATACTACCAGGTCTTGCTAGTGATAGAGCTACACGATGATTATATCTTTAATTATTGATATAAGGATTTCAATCTCATTATATGAGTTTATTAGGATGACATGTTCCTAAAATATTATACAAGGATGAGCTGTATTCCTCATATAAGCATGTAAAAATCGGCTTGTGTCTTCATCTATATATTAACCTCACCAAGGTCCTAATTTTTAATGGGCTTGTGTCTGTACAAATCATGCTTGTTGTGTCCAGGAGTATTCGAGGCGATAGAGAAATATAAAGTTTATCATCTTAGCGTTGTACGAAAATCTGGCACGCAATCAGATAAGAGAGAGGGTCTAACATTTATGAGACACCAAGATTTTTACGTGGAAAACCCCTGAAAAGGGGGAAAAACCACGGGGCCTAGTCCAGTTTGAGTGAATCCACTAGTGTTGTAGTTGATTGCAAATGAGATCTTTCCTTGGGGGAAGGCCTTAGCTTGATGTACATCTTATGGAGTACATACATGATGTTAATACAAAGAGTCATTGTTGACGTGTTCGTTGGTCGGAAGGACAGTAGTCGGCGGGCAACGGAGATCGAAAGGCTTGTAGTTGATGGGCGACGTAAGTCAGGAGGATCGTAGTTGGCTGGTGACGGAGGTCGGAAAGACTGTAGTCGGCGGGCGACATAAGTAAGGAGGACCAAAGTATACGGGCGACGGATGTCAGAAAGACTGTAGTCGGCGGGCGACATAAGTAAGGAGGACCAAAGTATACGGGCGACGGATGTCGGAAAGACTGTAGTCGGCGGGCGACGTAAGTCAGGAAGACCGTAGTTGGCTGGCGACGGAGGTCGGAAGAACTGTTGTCTGACGACGAAGGTCAGAAGGACGGCATCAAGTAGAAGTCCAACCATGTAAAGAAATCCATCTTCGCATAGACGTCCAGCGAAGTCCGATAGCCGGTAGAAGTCCGACGTCGGGTTGAAACTTGGCGAAGAGTGAAGGTTCGACGTCGGGTAGAAATTCGACATCTGTTGGTGGCAGAGGAGAACTCCGGCTTCAATTAGGCAGAGTTTTGGCGTCAGGAGGGAACTCTGTCGTTAATTGAAAAGAATTTCAGCATCATGTGGAAGTTGGGCAGAATTCCGTCATTCTCCCAAATATCACGCAGAATCCCGGCGTGTTTGGGCGGCGGGACGAACTCCGGCGGTGGTCGAGGAGGAACTGATTCTCCTTCCCCTTCTCTTCTTCTTCTCTTCTTCTTCTCCCTCTGGCCCGCACCCCCCCCCCCTCATGAGAAATGAGGGCTCTATTTATAGATTTTCTGGAGTGGCATGGCCCGTAAATAGATGAGAGATCAAGGGCGAATCGGGAGTGGTTTGAATGGACGGCCGATATTGAATCTCTTGATTATGGACCATTCGTTGGGCATTTGAAGACCTTAGTGATGTCGGAATTTGACGATCTTGAGCTCGTTGGATTTGTATCGTCGAGCCGTTCGATTTGAGTATAAGCTCGTTAAAATCGGAGACTGTTTGGTTACTCAAAATTGTGGTTTGAACCTTCCTACAGCGCTTCGGGTCTTTGATTTGGACCCATTTGGGCTCGGATTGGATTGAATTTGGTGTCATTGGGTTCGTACTTCTGAGGCGCTCAGTTTGACTGTAAGCTTATTGAAATCGGAGTTCAGGTGCTCCCGAATTTAATTTTTGAAGTTTCCGGGTTTGGTTTTGCCTCAAGATTCGTGCCCGATCAAGATAATTTCATGATGACGTATCAATGCTAAACTTTATAGGGAGTGTAGTAACATTCCTCTCCCACTAGCAGTGAGAGAAGATTAGGTGAAGCATCATTCTATTCATCCATATCTTCACCATGAAAGAATTTAAAGATGGTATCATTCAATCATCTTTAAACCACATGAGGATGAGTACATTGCCAAATAAGAAGAGGGATTTAAAACCCAAGTTTTTCTTTTTGAAATTATGAATCAGGTGTGCAATGCTAACCAACCACATCCTCCTCATCAAGGATAAGCTCTTCTTCTCCCAGGATAATAAGGAGTCCTTGGCTTTGACCACTCAAAGAGGAGGGTTATTACAACTCGACCCAATACAACCTGGATCACGAGAACATGTCTTATCATATTAAGTCAAGACAGTGAACCTATTAATTCCCAAAATATAATATGAAGAATTCTTTTTCTACTTTACACTGTCCTCAATAAATAATGCAAAGCCATTCTATGATATCCAATAAGCACATAAATGAAAACATAAATTTCCTTTTGTATTCATCAAACAAAGTTTTAAAAGAATAATATGCATTAATCAGGTTTTTAATTTCCTTTCAATAATGCATAAATACACTTATGACTGACAAAATAATGTATTGTAGTTCTCCGAATGGAAAACTACAATGGGGGTTAGAATGCAAAGAGAACGATTGCACTATC
This sequence comes from Dendrobium nobile, assembly GCA_022539455.1. Lineage (NCBI taxonomy): Eukaryota > Viridiplantae > Streptophyta > Magnoliopsida > Asparagales > Orchidaceae > Dendrobium > Dendrobium nobile. The sequence continues at coordinate 64,331,338 of CM039726.1, read as the reverse complement.
CTATAGGACAAAATGGTCGTAGACATTTACATTATACGCAAGCAGACCAATAGAAGACTAGATGGAATTATACATATGATTATCTATAAAAAATAGTGACTTTCACCTATATATTTTGATGGATAATGTATATATATATATATATAATTTAATACTTAAGAGATTTTTCCCATTCAACACATTAGTACGAGTGAGATTTATTTGATGTGGGTATTGATTTTTTACGTGCGCAAGCCCCTGTAATTAATTACATCTTGGCTTTTGGCTAAGAATACTCTTGATTATGAATGCTATTTTATTATCTTTTTAGTTTGGTATATCGTGAAATTCCTAGGTTCTTCTAAGTCAAAGGAGATAGGCACTTGATTAAAGTTAGAATTATACTTCTTAAATGTATAAAGATTTGATAAAAATTTTGAGTTTTAGTATTTTTGTATTTTACTTAAGCCTTTAGGAGTTTATAAAAGAGAATTTTATTTTTATTTTAAAAATTTAGACATTTATTTATGATTATTGTAGAAGTTTATCAAAATTTATTCATATTTTTCTGACTTTTATTTATTTTTTAATAATTTTTTAAAGTTTTAGTTCAATTAAGTGGTTTATTTAATTTGGAGTTAAAAATAAATTAAAATATTCATTGAGTTTACTATTAGTTATAGTTTTATAAATTTATAAAAATTTATTTAGAATTTTTTTTATTTATCTATATTTTTAATGAATTTTTTATCAATCTATTCGTGTCATTCTCACAATGAGCACGAGGACCAAAACATTCTTAGAATACGTAACCCCACAAGTTGTGGTATTATAACCTACAAACTTTATTGACATAATTGGTTGCTAATTTATTGATTTGATTATTTAAATTGAATGACAATTATCTTTGTTAAACTAGTGCTATGAAGTTTTTCATTCTCCTTGGGACTAATTTAATAATCTCGTAAGTCCGAGTTACCAAACAATTATCTTGCTTAATTTAGTTTAATTATTGTTTATGGTTGTTCATTAGTTTGGATTGATTGAGTTGATTAATAATTAAAATTTTTAGTTTTTATTGAATTATTTAATTTCTTAATTAATTTTTTATTATTTAATTTAATTTAATTAAATATTAAAAAATAAATTACTTTTTATTTATTTAGAATTTTATGGGCCTTTTAATTTTCACTTATTTAGTATTTACTATTTAGTTCTAAGCAGCCTGAAGCTTAAAATGTATTATTAAGATTTAATTTAGATTTGTTATGAAGTAATGAAAGTTTTATGTTAATTATGTAGGTGTATTTTTGGGTTCACTAATTGATAGACCAGATGATCTTCAATTGCAGTGAAATCTCTATTTGGAACTGAAAATTTTCTTGGGTGTGCTGCAGTGCTTAAAAGAAGATGTTGCGGTGCTAAGATCTCTACCTGGCTATCAAAAAACTTCTAGTGAGAGCGTTATAGTGCTGGGAATGTTTTTTTGGGACATTTAGTCCATTTAAGGCAAACTCACACACACAACGCATACACAAAGACTCGATTCCAAGACCTCTTAGTTGGAAGCCTAAGCTCTCAACCAACAGGCTAAGGTGAGCTGTGTATGCTGGGAATGTTGGTGGTATGGTGTCGGGTTTATAAATATTAATATTGATTAAAAAAATCATTTCTTATTTGAAGTAGCCGATTAGAGAGGAGAGGAATTTTAGAGAGAGAAAATTATATTAGGAGGTCTTATAGCAAAATTTGTCTAATCGGCTAGTTAGAAAAATTATTCAGCTTGAGTTATTGATATGTATAAATTACATATTATTTTATTTCTAATGAAAATGTGTGATTTTAGTTATTTTTTGTGCAGGAAAAACTAAAAACTGATAGAAAATTCTAAAAAATCAACAACACGGCGGCGTACGACGAAAGAATGCCACAGTGCTCACTTCAATACTGTCGAGGTGCTCAATTTTTGATATGGCGGCCCCGAGTTCTCTGCTTGCAAGTGCTGCGGTGACAACACAAATTACGTCGCATCATTGTCAGTGCTGCAACATTAAAACATTAGCTTGACAGTGCTTGGATGTGTAGAACTCATTGTGTCAACAGGGTCATTGTCGTGATGTGACGGGGGATGAATCCTTAATTGAGGGAGAGGAGTTACTGGTTGAAGATGTTCAAGTCAGAAGTCCCTGTTTAGCGGTAGATCTTGAGAGAGATGAATCTCCTCTTGTTGTGCTAACTTCGGTTGTTGGGTCCCTCATAGAAGTTAAAGGATCTCATTTTGAGATTCTTTCTTTTTTTGTATGCAGTTTTGTAGGGAGAGTCTTGAAGTCTCTTCTCCAACAGGATTTCTTCCATTGGGAAAGAAAAGAAGCAAATACCTGACGTCCTTGATTCATGAACTGATTTCGATATTGGTTTGAGAAGGTGCATGATTTTTGAATAAATATCAGTCAATTCCCGTAATGAAATTACTAGGGGAAATTCTATGGGGCCTATAACATCTCGAATGATGTTGGATGCATCATCCATTCCTTTCATCATCCCCTCCCCCAACCACATGCATATCATGAACAAATGGTGGCGAATAAGCCCAATGACTATTCGTCGAGATGAGGCATACATATAAGGGATGGATGCATGAGGATGTGATGATGGTAATGAGTATATATATGACTTCACAATGTTTCGCTTGTTAACTGCCCCTTTTTGCAATCAACGACTTGTTAGGATAGCTTTACCGGCTCATCCAGTCTCTGCTGCTATTTTCTTAAGAATTAATTTTATTTTCTACTACTTTTGGAGAAGCCATGAAAGACCCACCAAGCTTAACCTGACAACTCTCATATTAATTGCAAACAACAATTTTTTTGGGACATTTAGACCAATTAAGACAAATTAACACATACATCTTATTCTTAATTACTAGCAAAATCTCTTAACCAACATACCAAAATGAGATATGGAAACTATAGTTTCATCTAGATAAAGTATAAACAAAAATGTTGCGGGCTAGAATATACGCGGCGGTAGAGTTTACAAATTCACGTTTGAGCGTTGCACGAATATTCAGCACACAAATAGAAAAGAAAATGAACACCAGGATATTTACGAGGCAAACCCGAAAGAGGGAAAAAATCACGAGGCCACGTCCAGCTGAAAAGTTCCACTAGTGTTTTGTAAATTACAAAAAGCTGATTCGTCCCACAAGTCAGGACGATCAGATTACAATCTGTTTCTTCTAACTTGAAGCAAATTTACAAAATTCTGCATAATTCAGGCGTCTCCCGAAAATCCGGCAGAGTTCCGGCGTATTCAGACGGCGGAAAGAACTCCGACGGTGGTCGAGGAGGAGATGATTCTCCCTTTCCCCTTTTTCTCTTCTCTTCTTCTCTCTCTTCTCACTTGAGTCCTCTTGTGAAGAATGATGGCTCTATTTATAGTTTTTCTGGAGTGGCATGACTTGTAAATATGTGTGAGATTATGGGCGAATAAGGAGTTGTCGAATGGACGGCCGATATTGAACCCTTCGATCGTGCACCATTCGTTGGACATTTGAAGACCTTAGTGATGTCAAAATTTGGCAATCTTGGGCTCGTTGGATTCGTCTCGTCGAGCTGTTCGATTCAAGTATAAGCTTGTTAAAATCGAAGACCGTTTGGTAACTCAAATTGTGATTCAAACCTTCCAACAGCGCTTCGGGTCCTTGATTTGGACCCATCTGAGCTCGGATTGGGTTGAATTTGGTGTCATTGGGTTCGTATTTCCGAGACGCTCAATTTGACTATAAGCTCGCTGAAATCAAAGTTCAGATGCTCCTTTATTTAATTTTTGAAGTTCTCGGGTTGGTTTTTGTCTCGAGATTCGTGCCCGATCTAGATTATTTCATGATGAAGTATCAAGAAAAAAATAATAAAAAATAAGAATAAAAGAATAAACAGGCCTTATGGATTATTTAAATATAATTTTGCCAAGCATTGTTCAACAAAGTCGATCACTAGGTTTATAAATAAGGCGGTTTGCAGACATAATATTTAAATTATTATATTTATATAATTAACATCTAAATTTAATTATTTATATTATTTATCCCTTTTTAATAGTGAGCAAATTTCATCGAACATTTATTGGATCTCAATTGGCATGTCTTTTGCCTCTTTGCTGCCATTGCTGGATTCATGAATGCATTTTCTGATTTAGATTTTGTTTGGGACGGCTATCCAGTTGCTTCTTAAAATAGCTCTTTAGTATAATTTTTTTTTTACTAGAAAATTACTTTATAAAATAGTAAAAATGTTATTTCAAATGAAACATTAGTGATGCTTTTGTATGGAAGCTCTCGTATAACTTCCATGCTTCTTTCTTATCTTGGACTTCAAGAAATTAGATAGAAGCGTCAATACTGGGAGTTATCAAGTGAGGGCATTAGCAGGCCTAGGGGTGTCAATATTTGACCCGACACGAAAACTCGACCCGAAAAATCCGGGTTGACCCGACCCGATTTCAAAACGGGTCGGGTTCGGGTTGGCCCGACGGGTTGGCGGGTCAACCCGGAAACCGGCTTAAAATGAGTTGCCCGAGGCTGCCCCGGCTACCCGCGAGGCCGCTAGTGCTGCCCCGCACGCCCCCGCCTTGCCCGCACGCACTAACCCACCCTGCCTAGCACACGCCCGCCCCGCCCCCCACGCGCCCTCACTGCCCCTCGCGTGCTCGCCCACATCTGCGCACCCGCCGCACGCCCGAGTCCGCTGCACAACCCGCGTCGGCCCCCCTGCGTGCCCTGAGTCCGAGCTCGGGTCTCGTGTCGGGTCGGGTCAATCCAGCAACCCGACGGGTCGGGTCCGGGTCCGAGTTTTCGACCCGTTTGCCTACCCGTGTCGGGTTAGGGTCGACCCGATTGAATCCGGGTCAGTTCCGGATTCGACCCGAACCTGACTCGTGACCTGAAATTGACACCCATAAGCAAGATCATATGAGAAATTACATGATAGCTTTTATGCAAGGGAATTAATGGGCCAATTAGGGTGGAACTTACAAGCAAGCACGTTAAAGAATGTAGAAGCAACGAATGGATCTCATCAGATGCTCGTTAGAACTTGCTTGGCATGTTCTTTGACTCTTTGCCACCATCATTAGATTCCTGAATGTATTTTCTTTGACTCGGTGCTGCTTATTTGTGCAACTATCGTACAATTTTTATGCTTCTTTCTTATCTTGAGCTTCATGAAATTAGATACGAGTGCCACTGCCGAGAGTTTATGGCTTCATTTAATTGGAAGTTTTTGATCCTTATTCTTTTTTAAAACTACAAATTTATTTCTTCTTTAATGTTTGGTTCATCAAATCAAGTTCCAAATAACTCCTTTTGTTACATTTTTCTGCTGTTTTGAGAAAGCTTTTTATATATGTTTCTCTATTAAAAAACTTCATTTTCTGACCAATATTTTTTAAAAATGTCTTTTACAAAAGTACCAAAAAATCAAACGAAGCCTGATAGGAGCGCCGCAACTGAGAGTTTTCAGGCATAGGCATCAACGGAATTAGGAGCGGAACCTGTCTTAATTTTTAGGGGGGACAAACTTATAATCAAAAGTATATATATATATATATATCATTTTAGTGACAAATGATTCTTTGTACTTGAATGCATAATCAATTTTAAAAATATTATCAATATCTTCTATAATGAGAATAATTAAAAAAAAAGGTTGAAGTATGGATGATTTATTTGCGAAAAAAATCAAATTGATGTAATTGATTAATCATTTAATTTCTACAAAATGTATGTTGGAACTGCCTTGAATTTGACTCGACTCATATTTGTTCATATTCTTGATTGTTGTACGCTTCTCAGATAATTCGGGGATCCAAGGGGGCAGAACCCCTTGACGGGGTTCGACTTGCGGTCCGGGGTCAAGGGGCAGCACCCTTACGTGGGTTTCTGGGGGCGCTAATTTGGAATTTTTTTTTGTATTTGACTACTGCCAAAAGGCCATAGTATTTTAAAATTTTTAGGGGTAATCATATAGAGATAATAATATTTTATTTTTTTAAAGGGCGGAGCAATTGACTGAAGACTCGAATAAACGACCTAAAAATTCATGTAATGAGCGGACAAGTGGCCGATTCAGACTCATGAAGGCGGTCGATTACCGGGAGAGTGAGAGCATGCGAGGACTGAAATAGCAAGTATAAATATTTGGCAGGGATTTAATCGTATTTCATGGGGTTTTGAAGTCCGTAAAAGAACTATTCTTTTTCCACGTTGGGATTACATGGAGAGAGAGAGAGAGAGACGTGCCGGGATTCGATGTGGAGGAAACCCTAATGTCCTATTATGTTAGATTTAGTGAAGCAGTGGCCGCGGAGAGCAGGTACTGTTCGGGAATAAACTTCTTGTTTTCTGCTCGAGGTTAAGAAGCGCCGTCATTCTGATCCTTGGATTCTTATATTTTCCTGGTTTTTGTTTCAGGATTGTTTACTTGCGGCGCTTGTTTCTTTATGTTACTAAAGAACTAAGATTATTGGTAGTTGGGATTACAGAGTCTGATCTGGAGTAAGTGGGGATGATCGATTCTTCTGGTTGCTTCGGCTGCTGGGCATCGACTTATGGCAGGAAGATTTGATTATTATCCCTTATGTTCTTCGCACTTTCCGTGTCTAATTTTTATAGCGTTCCTTTTGGTATTGGATATTCGATTCATTCTGTTGTTTGGAGATCGAAAAAAGTGCTAGGACGTGGTTATAAGGAAGCGCTTTTGGAGGACGGAGGACTCTTTTGATATGATCTGGAAAAGGCATGCGGGAAATCATAATTTTCGTTATTTCTGCTCTTTATTGGTTTTCCTGGCAATGCCAATGGATTTGAGGAGAAAGGTGAAACTGTAGACGATTTGCTTGGCACGAATAGATTTGACAACACTTGTTTGTGCCTTGACGGCCCAAGCTAGCTCTTTGAACTGCTCCTTGTTTGCCGGTGCTTGCATTCTGGAAAAACAATGGTTCCCTCTGGACCACCAACCGGAGCTAGCGGTGCCCAGTCTGTTGTTTCCTCCCTTTTGCGGGCAAATTCTGGCTCGCTAGGAAGTGTTCAGCCAGGCTCCATTTCTCCTCATCAGACTTTCTCTTCCTTGATTTCCCCTCGGCCACAACTTAATGGCGGTGCCAATGGTACCAATATGACTTTTCTAGGCGGCATCACAAATGCCTCATCTCTCCTCAACCAATCTTTTGGAAATGCATTTCCTGCTTCTGGAGGTGTGATTTCAACCCCGCAGATGAATTCTCAGCAGAGGGGGGGTATGGGCGGCAACTCTCTTGATATGCTTGGTTCTACAGAGTCCGATCCTCTCTCCTTTCCTTCACCATCTGGTTCACTCCATGGACAGCATTTGCAAAATCCTTCTGGGAAGCAGACGATTGCTGATCATTCTCATTCTCAGACTCAACAACTTGATGCAATGCAGAATTTCCAGCAGCAGGTCTCAGTTCTTCACAACCAACAGCGGCAGCAACATAGAGGAGGGCTTGGAAATGTTGGTGGCGTGGGTCCAGTTAAATTGGAAGAGCAAACGGGTTCAAGTGATCAGAGCTTCCCTGGACAACAGTTACCTTCCATACGAAGTATTGGTTCTGTGAAAATGGAACCTTTGCAGCTGCAGTCTGTGAGAAGTTTAGGCCCAGCTAAGATGGAGCATCAACAAACAGATTCTTCATTGTTCCTGCAACAACATCAGCAGCAAAATGCTCAGCAGCAGTTGTTACAAATGTCAAGGTCTGCTCCACATGCTGCTGCTGCTGCACAGATGAGTTTCTTGCAACAGCAGAGGATGTTGCTAATACAACAACAGAAACAACAACAACATCAGCTTTTTAAGACGCTTCCACAACGAATCCAACTACAACAACAGCTTCAACATGGTGTTCCAATTAGACCACAAATGAAACAAGCCATATATGAGCCCGGAATGTGTGCAAGACGGTTGACCCAATACATGTATAGCCAGCAGCACAGACCAGAAGTATGCTTCTGTTATCAGTTATAAGCTGTTTTTTCAATCAGTTTATAATTTTAAGAGTGGAGTTTAAATGCTTGATCTATAGTTGCACTGCTTTTTTATCTTTGATAATATTGTTTTGGAGGAGAATTATCGTGTATTTGCTCTTTCACATCCTTATAGATTGGTGCACATTAGTTTTAACTTTGAACACTTTTGTAACACTCAACAAACATGCATGGAGAATGAAGACCTGTAATGCCAGCCCCTTGTTGTGATAAGACTATTGATGCTGATGATATATCCTGCTTAGCATTTAATGCATCTTTACTATTGAATCCAGGATAATAACATTGATTTTTGGAGGAAGTTCGTTGCTGAATTCTTTGCTTCCAATGCTAAGAAGAGATGGTGTGTTTCCCTTTATGGAAGTGGTCGGCAGACTATTGGAGTTTTTCCACAGGTATACCTAATTCTAATATGTTCCTAATGAGCATCTGATGAAGAAGATTGGACTCTTTAATAATAATAAAAAAAGAAGCTGGCATGGCTGGATATTGTAAAAATTTTTGACTTTCAGTTTCCAGATACAGTCTGACTTAGAATTATGTGTCATGCTGAGTTTTCATTGGTAATGTTGTTTTGCTGCTGCATGAAATGAAGTTATCATTTCTAAAATAGATGGATGGGCTGTTTCACATGCTTGTTGCCTCCATATAGGCGGCACATGTGGATTATAGGAAGTTCTACTGATTGATCTCCGTGCAAATTAAAATTTTGATATGTTATTCTTTTATTTATATATTAAAGTAAAGCAGGACAGAAATTTTCAATTGTAGCCATTTAATTTATTCAGTGCATTCTCGCAGACAGTTCATTTTCAGTTGATCAAAAGCATTGTAGCATGTGTTCAATCAAAGTTATAAATTTTATTTTCAGGATGTGTGGCATTGTGAAATTTGCAGGCGGAAGCCTGGACGTGGTTTTGGTATGTATTCCATTGAGTTATGAATATGTTTTCATGATATTGTAACCCCTCATCCACAAAGCTAATTGATTAGCTATGGTGTTTTTCTTGCACCTTTTGTTTATATATTTTTTCTGTATTATGATTTATTTTCAGAAGCAACTGTTGAGGTTTTACCAAGGCTATTACAAATTAAATATGCCAGTGGCACTTTGGAGGAGCTTCTTTATGTTGATATGCCTCGAGAGTCTCACACTACATCAGGCCAGATTCTACTGGACTATGCTAAAGCAGTTCAAGAAAGCGTATTTGAACAATTGCGTGTTGTGCGTGAAGGACAATTAAGAATTGTTTTCAATCCGGATCTGAAGGTATTACTAGAAGCATTAAATATTGTGATTTGCAGTCTTTTATGCTAAAAGTGATTATTTCTTTGTAACTCCTTTTAAATTTAAAAATTTAGATATCTTCGTGGGAGTTTTGTGCCAGAAGGCACGAGGAACTAATCCCTCGAAGATTGATAATGCATCAGGTACAACTTTCCTGGTTGATATATCAGATATGCGTCAAAACTGTTATCATTCCTATTGTGCTTGGAAAGGCATTTTAGTGTTGTTTTTAATCGTACTGTTAATGTCTGTTATTTTCAATTCAATCATTATGTACAGCTCAGTCAACTTGGGGCTGTTGTTCAGAAGCATCAAACTGCTTCCCAAAATGCATCTAGTCTTTCTATCCAAGATCTTCAGACTACTTGTAATTCGTAAGTTGAGCTTTTCTTCAACATTGCATCATGTTTCTTAAGCTATGTATGGAAGCACTTTTATGTTTGGCTTTCTATTCATGAAATCAAAATGCTGGTGCAGAAAAACACTTTGACCTAGATGATTTGTTTTCCTGTTTTCAAATGCAAAGGGTCCTTCCTAGATTTTAGGAAAACGCATTTGGGTGTTGTCGCCCATTTTCCATACACCATCCAGGGAAATCAACTTATTTTAGCTTAAACATTATAATGTGAATGATACTTATGAATACTATTGTCTGTTACAAATGTTAGTCTGGAATATTTGCTTTTAAATATAATTATTATTACCCGGCTTGATGGCTCAAATTAATGAGGCTGTAACATATGGTTGGATGGTTGATTAAAATTTTATTTGCTAAATTTATCTCCCATCAACTGAAAGAGCCATTAAAACCTCAAGATTATTTGAAATAAAATTATATAAATACATTTCATTCGGAGTGCCTCGCCTACAGTACACACTTGCACCTCTTCTACATATCTTAATTAGTGAAATAATATTTGAAAAATATTTTCAATAAAAAAGGCAAGTCTTAAAATAACTCAGTGAGTAAATCGTGCTTTTAAATTATAGTAATCCAAGGCATTAGGGACAATATGTATAATCTAATAATCATTTGAAAATGTAAAGTAATTTTATTTAATTATTCATTTTAAGGCTTTCAATGTTATGCATGACATATCTTTGTCCCGATCTTTATTCTTTCTTATAAATAATACAACCGTTATAAGAGCTACCATCGAAAATAATACCAATGAAGGTACTCATTTTCCATTTTCATTTCATTTTCCTTTTTCATAACCTTTTATATTTACGTGCACGAGTATATTGTGTTCCTAACCAGTGCCATAAAGAGGTGTGTTCCATCAATCAATATGCACATACAAGCATTTATATATAATCATTTCATTCATTTTTCATTCAATAACTTTATGTAGTGCATATTTAGAATAATCATGCTAACTATCAAACAATTTAATATGACCATTCAAAAAGAAGAAATCCTAGAATTTTACAATAATCATTAACTACCTTATATCAATTAATTCAATGAATTTAAATTAAATTCAATGAACTTGAATTAAAGAAGACAAATCATTACTATAAAATAGAAGCATGAGTACTTACCTTCTCAGCCTTCTCAAGCCCTAACTCACACGCACATGAATTTCTTCTTCCTCGTTTTGGCTCTCACCCTCTCGGTCTCCCTTCCACTTTCTCTCTATTTCCTTTCTTCTTCTTCTTCTTCTTCCTCTTGGTTGTTGCTTTCTCAATTTCTTTCACTCATTTGTTGAATTGGATGAAGGGAAACGAAGATATCATACATGAGGAATTGCTACTTTTCACTCCCGTACGCATTTCCTTGCTCGATTTCGTGGTCCGACCTCGCCAGTCGTTCTCATGCTTGCGTGCAGTCTGCTCAGCTTAGTTCGCTGTTTGCTCGCCTGGGTTATATTTGTCTGTCTTTTAGAGTATTAGGGTTGGTTCAATTGAACTGGCCAAACCGGTTCTAATAATCTCCCCTTATAAAATTTCGTCCTCAAAATTTCTTATAACTATTAGTTATAGTATACTATTATTGAGATAATTTGAATATAAATGTTTGATACATAAATAAAATAACATCTTTAATTTCATTTAACATAAACTTTAATATTAAATACATAACGTGTATGAATAAAAGATCCGATATAACATAATAAGATAACTGGATAATGCAAAATATCTGATATAATAGGAAAATTTACTATATTAAAGTCATCTCTTCCATCTTTATTAACATTTATTGATTCGGCTCCTATTGAGTCTAAGCATAAACACGAGGTCGAACACTCTTCCTTGGTTGATTTTGTGTTGGAGCTGAAATTGATGGATCCATCATCTTCGGTTTGCCAAAACTCTTATGTGAAAGTGTTTTACTTGATCTCATCTCTCCAAAAGTCTTTTAAACCAATGTAGGGCAATATTTTGCTGCGTCCAGGTTGATGACACCTGTAGCAAGTGTCCAAACCAATTCATAATGAGTTCTCGATGTAATTAGAAAGCTACAGCTGGCTAAGTATATGCATTTTACAACAGGCAATTGTTTCTTGCCATTTAATTTTACTTATATTGTTCAAATGTAGTGTTTCTTGTAGCATTGTGCATTGACCGAAGCTTATTAAAAAGGGTTAGAAGATGAGCCAGATGCATCAAATCATTTGCATTAGTTTTTTTATTTTTTGGCAGTCTAGTGAAATAATAGAGCTCCTTAATCTAGATTCTTTTTCTTTCTCCTTTTTTCTCTAATTTTCCTTCTAATTTTATTAGTAAGGTGTTGGTGTTGTTTTCGAACAAGTTGGATTCAACAAATCAATTTTCTAGGTGCTTTTTAGGCTTTAAGTTTGTCATAGGTGCTTCTTAGAATAAAGCAGTACACTTTGACATTCATCAAACTCTGTAAAATAATCAAATTATTCTATTGAGCACCATTTAATTTTTATTGTTGTTTCTATTATCATTAATCTTAAAAAAAATTCTTTTAATTGATGGCTTATTTTTGTCTTTTGATCAACTTATATAAAAAATTGATCTTATTGAATTGACTTTTTTTTTTTCTTTCTTTTAATCAGCTTGTATTATCTATTGTCCTATCGAAGTTCAAAATTTAAATTTTATCACTATTTGTGATTTTAAATATATCTTTATCTTTCTCACATGCATGCCAGGAGTTCTAACAATTTCCTACTCCACTTGCATCCACCCTCTTTTATTGCCTCTTAGCCTTACTCTAATTATTTCTTGGAAACCTTTTTTTTATATGTAGTTATTATTGTATATTTAGTAATCATTCTATGCAATTTCCCAATGACCTAATATTGTTAAAAATAAATAAATTTTAAAATAGTTCTCTAACTATTTGTATGGCCAATTTAATCCCAAATTAGTAAATTTGTCCCCTTTAGCCCCTTGATTATTGATTCAATATGTTCCCAATTTTATCAGTTGACTATACAAAATTGATTCCAATTTAGTCTTTGAGAGACTATTTGGATTAATTTATATAGCCGAGTGGCTAAATTGTCCACATATGAATGGTTGGGGAATCATTTTGGGATGTAACACTATCAAACAATAACTAGATTGAGAGAATTAAACAAATATTTTCAAATTTTGAGATGTGACCAGAAAATTGTTAGATTGAGATAGAAATAGTGCAAATGATAAGATTGAAATAATTTTATTTCTTGAAACGACTATTAGATGTTATTTGAAAATATATGGAAAAAATGAATACGATATACAAAACAACCCAAAAAAGGTAAACAAGCTGTAGTAAGCATCCATTTTTTATTTTAACAAATATGACTTGTCATGTTTGAGCTCTAATAGCGTGAACTTAAATTTTTTTTTTTTAAATGTTGATTGGATCTTCTTGCAGCTTTGTTTCTTCTGCACGCCAGTTAGCTAAAGCTTTGGAGGTGCCACTGGTTAATGATTTGGGATATACAAAAAGATATGTACGTTGCCTGCAGGTATGATGCTTATCCCTTTTATTGATGATACCGCATTTAATTGTGATCTTGTGTGTTCGATAGGTATTTCCTGAAGTGCATGTTTTGCAATCACGTCAGTGCTTGGTTATGTTTAGATTCTAGCCTTTTTAAATAAAAAAAGTTTAATTGTGCTTTCATATTCCAGTGAAGCTACCAGAACGCCATATGTTATGGTAAATGAAACTGATCATGGTTAGGGAATATTTACTTGCAATTTGCAAATGACAAATGGAGATAAGTTTTGTTAGATTTTTACCTTTAATCAGAAGTGATCAAAATTTAAAATGGATTTAAACTCCATGAACCCCCCAAAGCTAAGTATTTGAGTAGAAAAATATGAACAGAAATGCAATGTGGCCAATGATTTTGATGACTATGCTAAATGAGCCATGATGGTTACCATTCAAACTCTAACTGATCTCTAATATGCTTTTCATGAGCTTTTACAAGGTCTGCTTGTGACTTGGACGACAATAATGCATATTTTGGCGAAAAAGAATTCATAGAGGGCATCCTCATATGAATGATATAATTCATTAACTATTGAAAAATATAATTCTTTCTATAAAATAGGCAAGATATTCCATCAGAAACCCGTCATGTATCTTGTCTAGAAAGAAAATATTGGATATCAAAATTTAGGTTCTCTTCTTAATTTAGGTTGATAGTGCCTTATTTTATTGTACAAATCTCTTACTTTTTGCACCAAATATTGTGTCATGATGAAATCTTGAATATTTATTTTGCACTTTGGATGGGATTTAGAGGTTTGATGGCGTAACTCAGATTCTTGAGACCCGGAGCTCAGACTCTTGAGACCCTACGGGTAGACTCTAACAATCTACAACCTTGATGGCGTAATGTTATTATGGATAGAAAATTGTAATCCTTTCCTTCCATTTTCAAATAAATTAGTAAGAATTAGCGGAAAAGGATGGTTTGTGAATAGGAACTCAAATAGTTTGATAAAGCTAATTATGACTATGATAATGATTGTTTAATTTAAGTGAGATCAAATTGTTGGAGTCATTTTGATCAATCACATCAATATTTAATTTGTTGGTGGCTTGCATGGAGTGATACAATACATTTCACTTGCTATGCTAATTTATTATAATTTGATGCAAAGTTATATGCAGGTCTAATTTTGCATTTAAATTAGGGTCATTGAAATTGGTCTTTCAAACAATACTCCTATAATGTTCGTTTTGCATCGTCAATTATACTCTATACTTTCTTTTTTCAAAAATTTATATCCTTAATATATAAGTAATTTTCTTAATTTTTTATAAATTTAAGGTTCATCGTTACTGGTAGTGTGAAAGAAAGCTATATTTATTGTGTGGTTTGTATTTATTTTATATTATTTGTTCATTCCTCTCAGAGGGTCCTCTAGCAGGCAAAACACAAGAAAGTACTTTTCTCTGCCACATGGTATAAAAAAAGAGTTATTCCTAATCATAGACATTGCTACCTCTCCTCTCATTTCTTTCTTTGAAAGTACCTAATGTTGCTCCTATGCATGAGTACTTTTGCCCGCCCATACTCACAAGCCTTGCCTTGCTCTTGCTAACCTGCAATCTCTCATGCCTGCACTCTCCTATCTCTATAATTGCACTCACCCATACCAACAACCCTAGCTACACGTATGCCTGCCTACTATTGCCATAGTTTCTAGATCTATTGTTTTAAAACCAATACCTTTTCTTTATTCTTATTTTTGTCATCCATGGGCCTCTCTTCTTTCCTTTACTTAAGATGAAGCTCATATCCATAGTTTGTACATCAAACTTAGTGGTACTAAATATCTTTTATGGTCTAGAAATTTCTAATTTCTCATGGGATATCGTGAGAAACTCATTCATTCTTTGCATCTAGAATGGTCAAACAACACCAAATATGTTAAATGTCAAGCTTTCACCTATTCTATTCTTACGTGGATGCACAACAACCTTGAACCCACTATTGATCTACCATCATGTTTCAAGATATTGCAAAGGGGATGTCGGATATTCTTTATTTTACCTTCAAACTCTCTTGTGCATGCACTCCATCTCTTTGCCACATGGCAAAAAATTCTATTCAGGAGCATTACAGCTTGAAGGAAAAATGGGATGAAAATTTTCAATGTTGTTACTAATTAATCCATGATCCAACTACTTGAAAAAAGCATAAAATAAAAATAAGGAATTCCTTGTTGTCAAATTGCTCTAGGCTTTTTTCGTTCCTATAAAATTTTCAAGCTCAATTATAGGAAAACATTATTGCCACAAATATCTCCACTTCTCTCTCCTAGGTTCTTTAGATCCTTAGTTACTTGCTCCGTGTTCTTTTGATCATGATTAGATTGTTCTTATCATTGAAATAATCACCGTGGTTGGAACTTCTTTCATCTTGTTAAATGCGTGCAAGGAAAATTCACTTGTCCAATTATTATTAGGAAAAGTTTGGTGATCTTGTATCAACTTAGCATGTCTTCTCCATCATTTTTTCTTGTTCTAAATGATTCCACCTGTTTCCTTCAGGTTGAATGAACTGTTCCAAGAGGACAATGACTGCATGTTATTGCATTCTGAGTTGAACATCTCATCATCTCATGTTGTTTCCTTCATTGGCTTGAATAAAACTGCTCAATTGCTCATTCTAGTTTTTTCTCGCGTTTAAAATTTTGGTGCCACTTCTCATATGATAGATAACCGATAATTATTTTCATCACTAATCATGACATCTCTTCCCCCATTATTATTAGTAATGAGTCTCCTTCTTTTGATATTTGGAAAAGGATTTTTCCATCTCTCATTCTCATGAATAATAGACACTATTTGCATGTCTCACAATCTGCTATAAAATCTTTTGTCTGCATATTGTCTTACAAAAACTATTCAATAACCCTTTATCCTTATTACGGTTTCAGGACCTCAACATGAAGTCGATTGATGGAGATATTTAAATTGGAGGTATTTATTATCTCATTGTCGTTTTTTTTGACTTCATTATCCTTTTCTATTTTCTCACATTAGTGTCATTGTTGTCTAGGCCATCCTCAATCTCACCATCTTTGGGGCTTCATTCGTGTACTATCCTTTGTTTCAAAACTTGAATGTGAATCTTGTGACTATGGTACACATCATCGAGTTCCCTTTCCCTTATTAGCCTCTTCACGTAGCACTGCACCATTTCCCTTGGTAAATTTAGATATCTAATTTATTATTTTTTCCTTCATGGATGACCTCACCAATGGAGAAGAAGGATTCATGTAGTTGACCCTATGTAGTGAGATGAAGACTTGATGTTGTTACTGTTGTTGAATGACCACAATATGGTTACTTTGATTTTCTTGTTGAAGTAATGGTCAGAAGTCTTCTATATGTTCTAACTTTTATATAAATACAAATTTACATATTCATTCAAATTAAAATCAATCGTATTGATAGTGCTTTTAATATATCCAATCTCTTTTTCACTCATTTTCTGCTGAGAACAGCATTATCTATTAATCATGATGTCCAAATACATCCCAGCAAAATGGAGTGGTTATACTAGTATCATCTTTAAGTTGCTCTCACCTTAATGTTTCTCATTAAAAATGCTCCGTAACATTTTTGGGGAGATGCCATTCTCATTTCCTACTACTTTATTAATTGTGCCTCTGCTATTTTTGGTTATGTTACTTCATTATCCCCACAAATCTCTTTACTCGGAGAGTTTTTAAATGTGCTTCCTTGGTTCACTTTCTATGCCCAGTTAGTGATAAGCTCTCTCCTCCTGCCATTCTACGTATTTTTTAGGCTATTCTCTTACTTGGAGAAAGTGGAGGAGCCAAGAGTTTTTCTTAATGAGGGCATATGAATTACGTTTATTTTTTGGAAGGGGCACAAATTGAATGTTTATCATTTAAAATATTAAATAATAGTGGCTTCTTAGTATTTATCTATTAGAAAGATATATTAAAATTTAGGGTGGCTTGTGCTTCCTTAGCCCCTTCCTAAGTTTTCCTTTGCTTAGAGAGTTTATCAATGCTAAGATTCATTTACAAGATGGATATATTTTTGTCAATGTTACCTTTCATGAAGTATCTCCTGCTCTCACATTTCATCTTCTATCAGCACTTCCCATCTTTCTCTACCTCTTATAATACTTGTGTTTGCTGTTCATTCCTCATATGTTTATGCTTGATGGCCATGTCCGTTTTCTATTGAAGCATTTCCATCCCTTTCATCTTATATGATTGAACATTCACCCAAAATTGAACCCCAGATTGACAGCCGCATCTTTCTTTTTTCTTTGGTTTGCTTATCTTTTTATTGTTTCTATTCTTAGGAATTGTAAGGAGTTTACTTAATTGGTGGTGATATATACATAGGTCCATGACACTACTTTCAAACTCTCTTGATGCTCGGCTTAAGTTTATTTGTTCTCTTCTCTCCATTGTCATTAATTAGGTGGATTGTTACAAATGGATGAGTAATTATTCTCTCTTTGGTGAGCTCGCTAAAGTTTTTAATATGAAGCAATCTCATGGGCATGTTGCTCAGGTGGAACAATAACTATAAGCAATCTTATGGGCATGTTGCTCAGGTGGAACAAAAATTCACTCTTAATTGTCACGCAAATCTCTGGTTTTAGTTCCTTCATAAAGTTTCCCCTCTAGCATGATCTCAGAAAGGCGGTCCAATTGGCTAGCAAGGTACTCAAACCTCTCCCGATGATGCTCTCTATCATTGAATCATCTTGTGTCAAGACTAAGAATTGCTCGTAGAAGTCTCTTCCTCTGCCAGTTCGGAATCGTTCTGCCATGCAACCTTGAACTCCCTCCAACTCTGTATGGGTCGTCGCATTTCCCTCCACTGGTACCAAGCCAAAGTCTTTCCTTCCAAGCATCGGCCAGCTGCCCTCAGTCTCTCATCCATCAACCTATTGACAGTAAAGTACATTTTCACCATGTAGATCCACCCATGTACATCATCCCCCTAAAAAATAGACATATTCAATTTCCTCATTCTCAGATATCCTCCTTCAACCATGCTTTGTCCAAAATTTCCCACTCCCCAAGGGGGTGGTTCCCTCCAATTGTGCCAATCATCCCTCCTCCGCTTGCACCCAAACCTTTCTTCACTAACCCAACTTCTCCCTTCAAATTCAGCACCTCTTTGATTATATTCAACCCCTCTCCTTTCAAATTAGACACCTCTTCGATCACAATCAAGTCATCGCTTTTCAAATTCAGCCCCACTTCTTTCAATTTCAATACCCCTCCCCTCATGCCCAACCCCTTCATGCCTCTCCACATACCCTTTATCCGACTCCTCCCTTGGAAGCTTTAGGGGAGGCATATTTTCTGTTCCCTCCAAAATCTCCACATATTGATCTTTGTTTCGTCTAATCGGCTTAGGGTTTTCCCCACTTCCTTAGCTGTCGGCGCCTTCCTTCACCTCTGACGGCGCGATATTTTGGTTTGGCCCTCGGGCACTTTTTTCAACATTTTTAGGATGAAAATTTTCAAATCGAACTTATCATGGATAGCTGAAATATCTTTTTTTAAATCTGAAACTTGAGTTTTGAGATCTGAAATTGTAGATTTCATTTATCCGATCTCCCCTTCCAATACTTCTACCTTTCTTCCCGCATAAGTCCCCGGATCTTTGTTTGGCTCGAAAATTTGGATTTCCACCACAAAAATAGCAAAAACAGCTGTTCAAAGGAGAAAAATCGTTGCCGAAATCAGCCCAAACAGCTCCAAAATAGTCCCGGACACTGCTTAGGCTCGAAAATTTGGATTTCCACCACAAAAAAATGCAAAAAACAGCTGTTTGAAGCCGAAAAAACCGCTGCATGAATCAGCCCAAACAGCCCCCTGACAACGCTCTAATATTAATTTGTTAGGAAACACATGAAGATCTTAAGAATTTCCTATCAATCTTTGAAAAACAGCAAAAATTTTCTGCAAGAATCCACACAAAATAAGGAAAAAGTAGATAATTTGTATTATTTGATGAAATAGAAATGGAAAATACTAATATAGAATTGATCCTCTATTCGAGAGGCGGATCTCTCTCCCAAATCTCTAGACGCCGCTAGAGCCCAAAAATCTAAGGGATGTCAAATTTCAGCCAAATTCAAGATGCCAAACCCTAGGAAAACAAACTATTTAATACATACAATCAAAAAGGAAATCTCTAAATAATCCCTTCATTCAAAATTTCCTCTAAACTCCCCAAAAATCCTTCCTAAACAAACTCCCTTGGACCTGGCAGCTTGAAAGGCGCGTATAGGAGGCGGAACTCTTCCATCTCTATTACGCATGAGCCGGTCCATACAGGACTGATTGGACCGGTCTACCATTTTTCTCTTCCCAAATATTTATTGTTTAAATTATCTTTTAATTGATTTAGGGGAGCATAAGCCCCTAGCTTATTCATAATTTTCCTACCAATGAGTATTTTAATAGCAATCACTCTAGCACTAAATCTATTAAATTCAATAATTTTATCTTTTCAACTCTTTATCTAGTACTAGCAAACCCCTTTTCATTAGGTTGCTACTTACAACCTTCCTAAATAACCTTAAATTTTTCTCCTTTTCATTTAGTTTCTTGTACATATTGTAGCTGTTTAAGTATTCTTTGTTGCCTATGATGCACGGACACGGACACGGCGACACGGACACGACACGACACGGACACGGGACACGGTTTTTTTTGAAAATATAGGACACGGGTACGGCGCGGACACGGCAATACATTTTTTTATACAGTGTATATATATTAATGTAATATCATATTAAAAATGACAAACAATAATAAATGAATGACATGATAACTTGTGTAGCTTATAATATAAAATATTTAATACAAAATATCTAGTACAACCACAAAAATATAAGCAGATAATCACTTACTACAACATCAAGCATTCAAGCTTCAACTATTAGGATTAGCTTTAGAGGTTTGTTTTTGGCCTTCAATATCATCATCATTGAATATCACTACTTTCAACTCTGGTTCAACAAGAGAAAGATTTGTAATTGTGCAAAAAGAGAGGAGATGAAAATACCTTTCCTGCCAAAGAGAAATGAAAATGAAAATATTCGATGAATGGGTATTAAATGCAGACGTTGATTTGGTGTTGAGGATATGAAATAAGAAATTTAGTTTAAATCTCGCAAAATATAAGAAATTATATTTTTAAAAAATTATAAAATACGCGTGTCGGACACGCGTGTCCAATGTATTTTTAATATTTTTTTAATCGGACACGTTTTCGGCGTGTCCGACACGTGTCGGAGGAGTGTCGGACGAGTGTCGTGTCGGACACGGTGTCGGACACTGCACGCCTCTTTGAGGAGAAGTGTCGGTGCATCATAGTTTGTTGCTAAGCATTTTATGTAAAAAGCTTATAAGCTTATTTTTTTGGCTGCTTGTGCCATTCATGCAGGCCTTATTCCCTTGCTCTTTTCTCCCTGGCATGTTCAACTAATACTCTGTACTCTACCTTTCTAAACCGCTTGCTATGAACTGAGCAATTATGTCATAGATGGTTTACCAAAAGCTCTCCTGTTGCAGATATCTGAAGTTGTTAATAGCATGAAGGATCTGATTGACTACAGCAGGGAAACCGGGACTGGACCTATGGGTTAGTTCCTATTTTGTTATCTTTAAGTGCATGCCTTCATTGTGAGCTGGTCTCTCCAAAAATGCGGTCTTATGCAAGAATATTAGTTGTAGTTGTGTGGAAAATTATATGTCAATTCAAGTCTCACTCCATGTAGCTCTGTTGCCTCCAAAAAGATATGGATTATAAATCCACACTGCATTGGCAGCAATATAATGTAATGGTTGGCAGTGCACTGAACCTTAGTTTCCGTGGAAGTGATGGGTTTTGAATTGTTCATGTTTGATAGAAATGTTATTGCATTCTGATGAGGACATCGGAGATCAACGGCTACGATTTTTTTTTAGTTATTTATTTATATGTTTTTGTACTAATTTATTTTATATTGTTATTTTTCCATTTATACCCTTATGGGTGGTCATGTAGTGTTGTAGCCTGAAGGGCATTTTAGTCTTTGTTATTTTTCTTTTCATGAGGCCTATTTATAGGCTAGCTTTCTTGTATAGAGGGATGATGATGGATAATGAAAAGTTTCATGTTTTTGTTGATCTCTTAGTGAGTTCACGTGATCTCTTAGTGAGTTCATGAGAGGAGATGCCCGAGGAGGGTAATTTGCAATACCCGCCAATCTTTGGAAGAGTCCGAGGTTCGTGGTTCTTACGATCTCTTTGTGAGTTCGTTAGTTATCTCTATCTTTCTCGTATATTCTTGTTCTTCTCTTTTCTCCGCTCTTCATCCACAAAATATTCCCCTAGCTCCATTGCCACCGCCCCCTTGGAGTCCACCCGCCGGCCACCCTCACGGCTCCGGCCGGCCACTTTGCCGGCAACCTCCCCAACCGTCCACTCCTCCCTCCCACATGCTCCAAATTTGAAATTTGAATTCCGAATTTCGAATTCTTTCCTAATTTGGAAATCCAATTTAGGAAAGTTTTATTTGATAAATTCCAATTTCAAATTAAATTAAGTTGGAGTTCTCATAACTTACCTCTACGTCATCACCCACCTTGTTCTTCAAATTTCGAAAATTCAAATTTGAATGAGCTCCAAAATTTTCCATAATTGCCAAAGTCCAAATAAGGAAAGAATTGGATTGAATCCAATTCAAATTTCATGGCATGAGGAGTTACTAATTCTCATCCTAGGTGGCATCCTCCTAATCGGAAATTGATTTGTTCACACTAATCTCCCTCCTCTCCTCTCTACATGCCGCCGGCCTCATCAAGGGGTAAATCCATTTAATGCTAGTTTAATGTCATCAATGCCTTGATCCAAAATTCAAATTTCAAAATAACCCCCTTAATTTCATTCATAATCTGAAATTAATTTCAGATTATGAAATGAAACTCCCATTCCCCTCTCTTGAAACCGCCGGCCTCCTCCCCTCTTGGCTCCCCTCCATTAATTCCCCCATTCAAGGCATTAATGCCTATGACTTGAAATTCAAAATTCAAGTCTTTCCCTCCCAATTTAATCAAAACTGAAATTAAATGTCAGTTTTTGATTAATCTCCCTTTAATTCCTTCCAAATCCACTACTCCTAAGTAAGGAATTAATTCAAACGCTTCCCCTCCTTGCTGACCGAAATTCCCCACAGCTGTTGGCTGATTTTTCCTTCCCAAATCCCTTCCAAAACTCCAGGAAAACTGCTGCCCGACATCTCAATTTACTGTTTGGAAATTCCTGCAGCAACCCACAGACGTCCAGCCATCCCGGGAGCGATAATTGCTGTCCAGATCTCAGGGACAGTCCTTCTTCCTGTCTAGAAGTTTCCCTGAGCACAATAGGTTGCTATCTTGTTGACCACAGCAAACTAGGGTGCTGTCCAGCCGTCCAGAACCAGTCCTAGTTGTTGTCCGGAGGAGATCTAGTGTCGTCCAGCCGCTCGAAGAGACACCCATTGCTGCTGAGTGGTTCCAGAAGTTTGAAGGCTGCTGCCCCTTCATTCCCACAATCGTCATAGCTTCATAACTCCTTTTTTTGGGTAAACTCTTCACTCGCTCTCTATCTTCTGAGTTTACTCTACTCGTGGTTATAATTTGATTCACAAAGCGCATGTTTTATCGCCTCCGCTAAACCTAGTATTTGAATGAGTTGTGAGAGAGGCCCTTCATAATACTAATCTTATTGTTAGCATTGGAATTTCTCGTTGAAACCACTCATGTATGCAAAGTAAGACTTAGTTGACTATTTAATGATCTCAACCTCTCGCATGTGTTTAGACCAAAGCTATTTTATCACCTTATCATTTTATTTTGTCGTTTATCATCAAGAGAAAGCTTATAATTATTGTGCTCTAAAATTTAAGCGTGCAAACTTCCTTAATTTAATCATCCATGCTAATACGTTTCACATCACATTCTGGTAGCTATTTTCTATGATTAACCAGTTAATCTATATACATTTTATTTTTTTAGATGATTTTTACTTATTTTTATCAACAATTAACTATATCTTTTGTTTTACAGACAGCTTGATGAAGTTCCCTAAAAGAAGTTCCATATCACCTGGCTTACATTCTCAACAAACTCTGCAACAAGATACTCAACAAAATGTGATGCAGAACTCAAGTCAGAACGAGCAGAGTTCACATGGAACTGGACTTATAAACAATTCTCATAATGCTTCATCATTGGCCTCAACATCTGGAACTTCTATGGTAGGCCTTCTCCATCAGAATTCAATGAAAATGATGCAAGAAAACCAGATGAATAGCCTGAACGGTGTATTTGCCAGTGACCAGATCCCATCAGCCAGCTCTTCTAACTCAATTCCACCGTCCCAACCCAATCCATCAGCTCCATTCTCCCTAACTCCTACTTCAAATAACAGTATAGCTCCATCAGCCCACATCCCTCGCTTGAATTGTGGCTCCGCACTAGCAAATATGCCTCAACCTCTTCAATCTGATCCTACTGAGTCGCCCAGTTCTGTACAGAAAATATTGCAAGAAATGATGTCTTCTCAGCTAAATGGTGTTAGCGCAATGACTGGTTCTGCACCGGCCAGTCTGAATGGTGGCAATTGCTTAGTTGGGAACGAAAGAGCCAACACTCTAACTAACAATATTGGTGTTGTTGGTGGCATGAGTGGGTTAAGAGCAGCCATGACAAATAATGCTATGAACATTAACGGCAGGGTTGGAATAAATCACATTTCTCGGGATCCATCAGTAATTAGTCAGTTCCAGCAACAAGATATGGGAAACAGATTGGTGCGTGGACTTGGGTCAGTTAACAGCTTTGATAATCTGCAGTTTGATTGGAAGCCCTCTCCATGATTGGTTAATTGCTACATGCATTGAGTAACTTCATCGATAATCACATTCGTATATTCCTTCTTCAATTAAGGTTTCGTTCGGGACGGTTTTAAGCTGCTTTATGAAGCAGCAAGAAAGTCGTCCCAAACGAAGCCTAAGTTATTGAGAAGCAGCTTCTTTCGGCTTTGTCTTGCCCATCCAATCATCAGGAAGGAATGATACAGAACTGCTTCTATGCCTTGGGGTTTTCTATATTCCTTTAACTTCTAACTTAACAGTGGCAGAGCAAAATGAGTTGAGTGAAATACGAGGTCCTTTTACTCATTGTTTCTACTTTCTAGTACTTTAAGAGCTGAATGGAAGAGAAGAGAGCTGCTTCACATGTTGGCCAATTGTCTTATTACAACAGCATCACGATACAAGCTAAGGGCATATTGACCTTATTACAGAGACGTCACACTCAAAAGTTAATGTAAGCTTCTCTAAACCTACAGGGTTTTGTAAACCATCGTTCCACTACTAGTTCTTGCTGTAATTTATGTCTAGCCAAAAGCGTGAAGAGGATTATGGTTTATATATTTGAAGAGGTGGTTTGAGTGTGATTATGGTGCTTCAGTTTGCTTGAAAAGCTTCAACGTTTACTGTACTTGTTTGCATATATATATACTTAGTCGAGAAGTTCAAATGTAACATTTTTATAGCAATGAACTGTCGGAATTTACTTACTGAACATTGACATAAGCAGCATGCTTTGTTAATAACTTTTGGCGGGTCATTTGTTGTCAACGTGCAAGTTTAGGCGTGATTTATGGTGAGTACTCAGCTACTTGGATGGCACATTTTTATTTTTCTTGTATTTAGATTGATTTGTGATGTGAGATCTTGTGCCTGCTTGTAGGGGTTTCATTAGAGGTATCAAAATAGGTTTTTGGGTCGGATTTGGATTCAACTTGGAATTGACCCGCCTTTAGTTGACCCAACCCGATTTAACAAACATGTCAGAAATCCAAACATAGACTCAACCCGCGCTGAAATCGAGTTGATCCGACCCGCTAACCTGCAATGTAGCGAGGTGCGAGCACATGCGGGGGAGGGAGGGGCAATCACGGGCAAGGATGTGGGCGTATACACGGGCACGGATGTGGGCGTATACACGAGCACGGGATGGATCACTATGGGATCGCTGCAGGCGAGGGGGTGACTTTGGATTTTATGGGTTTATTCAACTCGACCCAAATTTGAAAATGGGTCAAAAAATGAAACTCAAACTGACCCTTTTGTAAAATAGGTTGACTTGAACTCAAAATTTTTTGGGTCGGATCTGAGTTGGATTTTAAGTCAGGTCAAATATTGATACCCCTAGGTTTTGCATAGAGGTTCTAATATATGTCTTAAAAATAATGTTGATATTTATAGTTGTCGCGTCATTGAATGTTCATAGCGTTAGAGAAAAATAAAGTTTACTGTCTTAGCTTGGTATGAAAATTCAGCACAAAATCAGATAAAATAGACGGTGTAGAGTTCATAAGAAACACCATAGTGTTTACGTGGAAACTCCTGAAAAGGGAAAAAATCATGGGGCTTGACTGAGTTTGAATGAATCCACTAGTGTTTGCAATCGATTATAAATGAGGCCCTTCCTTGAGGGGAAGACTTGACTTAATGTAGCAAATATACATAAAATAGAATTCATTATATGGTGGGAATTGTAAGAATTACTATTGACATGTTCGCTTAGTCGATAGGGTCGTAGTCGGCGGGCAACGTAGGCCGGAAAGACCGTAGTCGAATGATGATGGTAGGAAGGATTGTAGTCGGTATGCGACGAAGGTCAGAAAGATAATTGTTAGGTGATGGATGTTGGAAAGATCATTATCGACAGACGATGAAGGTCAGTAAGACTTGTATTGCAACGGAGTTCGGAACGACCGTAGTTGACAGACGATTGTGGTTAGAAAGACTATTGCTGGCGACGGAGGCAGGAAGAATTGTAGTCGGCATACAACAATGGTCCTTGTTTAGCGACAAAGGACGGAAGGACCATAATCGACAGACGACGAAGGTCAAAAAGATCATTTTCTGGAGGTCGGAAGGATCGTAGTTGACAGGTGATGGAGGTTAGAAATAGTATTGTGTGGAGGCGAAGGTCAGAAGGACCGTAGTTGGCGGGCGATAGTGGTCATAAAGACCATTGTCTAGCGACGGAGGTCGAAAGGACTGTAGTTGGCGGGCGACAGTGGTCAGATAGACTGTTGTTTGAAGACGGAGGAGGTCATAGGGACTGTAGTCAGTGGGCGACAATGGTCATAAAGATTGTTGTCTGGTGACGGAGGTCGAAATGATCGTAGTTAACGAGCGACGGTGGTTAGAAAGGCCGTTATCTAGTGACGAAGGTCATAAAGACCATTGTCTTACGACAGAGGTCGAAATGATCGTAATCGGCGGGCGATAATGATCATAAAGATTGTTGTCTGGCGACAGAGATCGAAAGAACCATAGTTGGCAGGAGACAGTGGTCAGAAAGATCGTTGTCCGAAGAGGGAGGTATAAAAGACCGTTGATAGTTAGTTAGTGGCCGGGTGTAAATCCAACGTGAGTTGGCGGCCAAGCAGAAGTTCGACGTCATTCATTGTTCGGGCGGAAGTCCGACATTAGTCGGTGGCCGGGCAGGTGTCCAATAATAATTGGAAGCCGGACGGAAGTCCAACATAAGTCGGTGGCCGAGTGGAAGTCTAGTATTAGTCGGTGGTCGGGCACAAGTCTAGCATTAGTCGGGCGACGATCGATGGTTCGCAAATGATTGAGGAGTCTGGTGGCAAGAGAACTCTAGTTTCTTATTCTTCCTTTTCTTTCTTGCTTCCATCCTTCCTCCCCCCTTAATAAAGAATGAGAAGTTTATTTATAATTTTCTAGGAGTGACATGACTAATACATGGAGATAGATTAAGAATATGTTTGGAGTGGTTTGGATGAACGACCGATTTTGATCCTCTTGATCGTGAACCATTTATTGGACATTTGAATATCTTAATGATATTAGAATTTGGCAATCTTGAGCTCATTGTATTCATCTTGTTGAGCCGCTCGATTCAACTATAAATATGTCACATTTGAAATTCGTTTGGTAATCCAAATTATGGTTTGAACCTTTCAAAGGCGTTTCAGGTCTTTAATTTGGACCCATTTGGGCTTGGACTGAGTCGAATTTGGTGTCGTTGGGTTTGTATTTTCGAGATGTTCAGTTCAACTGTTAGTTTGCTGAAATCATAATTCAGATTACCCCATATTTAATTTTGATTTTGCCTAGAGATTTATCCCTGATCAAGATAATTTTTTAATTATATATGAATAGTAATTTGGAATATAACAAAAATTTGTGATGATGTTTATGTGAAATATATAGGATATAAAATTATAATTATAATACTATTATTTTTATAAGAATAAAATGATTATGATATTTGAAGGATTATATATATTTATATGAATTATGCAATAAAAGTATAAATCACTTGATGTTTATTAAAAATGTGATTTTGAATTTTAAGGGATCGAATATATGCAAATTTACAAAATCAATTGTTTTAAGGTGATCCGTATCTGCCCTGCCCAAACTCAAAATGTAATTCTAGATCAGATAAAGTTCTTGTTATAATTGAGGGGCAAAAAAAAATAAAAAAAGGTTATAAAATAAAGATATTTGCTGAAGCTACTGAAGGCCCATATATATTTCACTCTCATTGTCATTCCAAAGGCATATACTCCTTCATGAGATCGCCGACCACCGGCTCCACCAACTTGCAAGGCCCGCATGAAGGAGCCCGGAACTGCACGATCACGGGGACCTCGCTGTCGATGATACGCTCCTTCCGGGTCTCGTCGGTAACCTTCAGCACTGCTCTTCCATTCAGGCAAACAGAAGTAATTTAGCTTGAGAATAGAAGTTACATTTGGCTTTGAAAAGAGTTTTGTTTTTTACCTTCATCCACTATATATGTTCTTAGATCTGCAGATGGAGAGTTGCTTTTGCTCGTTCTTCTTTGTTGATTCGGAGTGGAAAGATTTGGGATGAGGATATGGGAAGAAGGCCGGGTTTGACGATGGCTTTTTCTTAGAGAAGATGAGGTGATGGTGGGAGTGGAAGGCAGAGGCGTCTGTAGAAGCGGTGCTCAAGCTGAAGCAGGCTTTCATGGCCATGGATGGCCGCATTTCACTTTCCTGTTCTTTTTCTTTGTTCTGCTCCAGTGCTTCAGGAAGGTTTAGGGAGAAGAAAAGCAGAAGTTAAGGGTGCATTTGGGTGGCCACTGTTGCTTGGCTTAATATCTTCTCGATATCCATTTGATTGTGCGGTGGCAAGGTGAGCAGGGAGTTTCTGTGGAGGGTAAGAGTGAAAGTTATTTTTTAATTTTTTTTTTGATAATTTTTTCTCAAGGAGATAAAAGCTTAAAACAGGAGGATGCATCGCTTCATTGGGATTAATTATTTTGTGCGGACTCCGAATGCCATCCAGAGATTAACCAGAATGTGCCACATCACCCATTATTCGGTACTATTGATGTGACGTATTCTGGTTGGTCTCCAGACGATATTCTGTGTCCGTTTTCCGCACATAATTTCTCCTTCATTGGATATCTATATAAAAAATAATTTATGATAAAAATTTATTTAGAATATTTTTAACAAAAATATATTTAAAATTTAAGATAATTTTAAATATTTTTATGCAAAAATTTGTTAATAATGTTCATGATCAAAATTAATATAAAATAATATATATATATATATATATATATATATATATAATATATATATATATAAATATATATATATATATATATATATATATACAGAAATTTGAAAAAAAAAATTGTAAAAACATCCTTCTTATAAAAACATCTTTCTAATTTTTCCACATGGTAATACACATGAATTATTTTATTTTTGTAGGCGTTTAAAACTATCTTGCAAATCTTGAAGGCCTAATTTCTAATATATTCACAATTGTATTACATTTTGATCAAAATGTTGCTCAAATAATTTAAATCAAATTTTATTTTTGCTCCAACATTGAAAAGGATTGAATGGGTTCCTCATTAGGAGTTCAAATGAATTGCACATTGAATAATAAGATATAAACCCTTCAAGATTTTATATAAAATTTGAATTTTTAATTTATATCCATATGAACTAAACTAGTTTTGGGTTTTCCTCTTCTTTCCATTGATTTTTTTGGAGTTTCTGGAAAGCTTCAAATATATTAGGAGAAAGGTTGATGTAAATATGATTTATTTATATTTAGGAGTTTATATTTCTTATGGCTAAAATTTATTTTATTTAATTACATTTTCTTTTATAATTGAGACCATATTAAATGTCATTATTTGAATTGAATTTTGAGGGTTAGATATTTTCCAATAACCCGGTTAGGAGAGTAGAGGTATTAGATTTGACTTATGTTAACAAATGTAGAGGCAGATCTAAAAAGACTTGGTTAGAAAATATTAGGAATGACCTTTCTTTATTAGATTTAAACGAGAATTTGACCTTTAATATGACACAATGGAGAAAAAATATTCATGTAGCCGACCCCACGTAGTGGGATAAAGGCTTGATGTTGTTGTTGTTGATGTTTAAAAACAAAGATCAAATGATTTGTCTAACATCTTCAATCAATCTTATGCACCCATCCTATTAAATTTAGAGGGCTTCTTGCTATAAAATTTCATTGTAGCTTGAGTTTTAACAATGTAGGCTTCGTTTGGGACGACTTTTTTATTGCTTTCTAAAACAGAGTTTTAGTACAAAAATAAAAAATTTTAAACTAAAACTCCGTTTAGAAAGCAATAAAAAAGCCGTCCCAAACGAAGCCGTAGTTTATATTTTGTTCTAAAATGATTGGTGTTGATTTACGATTTGGCAATGTCTTTGTTGCAAAGCCTTATTCTATGTTGCATATATATCTGGCTCAATAGATTATTTTTGAAGATGGATTTTATATTTCATTGGTGATTAAACCAATTAGTGGAGTAATTATTGTCCTATCAATAGGCTTCTCTCACAATGGAAGCTCTAAGTTAAATTAGTATTAAACTCCCTTAAAAGAGAGATTTTCAACATGTGCATAATTTATTTACTTGAACACCTTTAAGCTTGTCCAAATTAATTAATTTATGGATTGTATTACCAACCTAACAATTTAGAAAATTCATAACTTTAAGCTAATCCATTTATGTTTAATGTGAAAAAATGAGCCTTACATCTTAGAGGAAGGCCTTTTTTTTTAAAAAAAAAAGCTAGGGTTATCAGAATTGGAGCTTGCTAATTTAGGTTGGGTGAATTTTTAGCTTTATTTCATTCTAAGTTAAGCATTGATTCGACTTTCTTACTACTTTTTAGTACACTTTTTTTTTTTTCAAAACTTTCTTATAAAACAATATGAAAGAAGTCCCAAATGAAACCTGAGTTAAGCTGGTAGGCTTGTTAGCTTTATATGATCAAATTTATTTTGCAAACTTCTCCATTGGTGCAAAGTTTAATTTTATTTCTAAGGGATTAGTAACTTTTTATGGTCTAAGGTTGATTCGATTGGCTTCTCACACACTCAATATCAACCTAAAGTTATACATTCATCCAACTTGTAACAGATTGATGCGATGTTTTACCTTAGATAGTTTGGATGTTTACATGACTATGTATCATATATCACTTCTTGTTCTTGAGTATGATATTTTTACAACTAGATTCTCATTTTTTAATAAATCTAAGCATTATCGAGTCCTTAATTATTTGGGCTCATTTTCCTTTTGGAATTTCTCTCTCTCTCTCTCAACAAGACATCAAATTTAATTTAATTCAACTATGCCCGCCTTACTTTTTTTTCTCTATAAATTTTACATAGAATAGGCATCAAATTTAATTCACCATGCAAGGTTTTCATTCTTGAATTTTAAATATTTATTGTAATAATGTTCTCCATTTCATTTATAGATATTCTTATAGCATAAATCCGACTTGCCCCATGATCTTGGACCTACATTGTTGCCATGATGACCACATTCATGTTATAGTTTATAGCCGTTTACATTTTCATTAAGGTGTCTTGAGCTTGGAATCATATGTTTTCTAACTCAGGGAGATGCTTGAGCTAGAACAACCCATATTTTAGAATTTGTCATTTAATCTTATCCTAGATTATTCTTAGTCATCTCATCACATTTGCTTCAATCTTTACTTCATTCAACGGACAATTGGGTCGTCTTCTCTAATCATCTTTTGAACATCTAACATCTCCACTTTGAATAAGCAAATTTGGGATAATATGTAACTACCATCACCCGTTGTCTCCACATAAAATTGGTACTATTCTTTGCATGATCTTACTTATGATATATGATAACTTTCCTATTGCCTAGAATCCAACATTGCCATATTTATTTGCATAGTTATCTTATTGAGTTTCATCTCTAGCATCGACATCAAATTATTCCTTAATCCTCAATTAATTTAAGAGAATCTTCTACATAATCAACACCTCCATGTTGATTTGAGCAATGAGAGTCCTCTGCAACAAAATTGTCTTTATACATAGTGCACCTATGAAGGAGAAACTTGTGGCTCCTCATTTATAAATCTTATTATATTTATTTTAGTTGTATCAAATTTAATAATGCCAATTAAATTATAATTAGTTTCATAAAATATCTCAATTAAACCTTAATTAGTAATTTAATATGTTAATTAAATAATAACCTATGTATTTAGACAAATTAAATACAAAAAAAAAAATAAATCAATTATGTTGAAATAAAGAAATTAATTAAATAATATAATTATTAGGGTTAATATAATTTCCTTATTAACACATATTTATAATTTATTTGATTGAATATTAATGATTTCAATTGATCAATTTTTTCTTTCAATTCTAATAATATAAAACAAATTATAATTAGCTCATAATTAATTATTAATTAACAGTTTATAAAATAAAGTAAAAATAATAGATTCTATTCGATAAAATTATTTTGTTTTAAATAGTATATTTAAAATTAATTAAATTAATTATTTAGATTAATCTAATGTTTTTATTAATATGAAATAAAGTGGTATGCATGTAAATTCCCCTTAATATAAATATAAATGATGCTAATCATTTTAGATGCGAACAACTCGTTTTCCTCCCCAAATTCCTGAAACCCTAGAGGACAAACAAGCGTGGAAGTCGCCATGGGAGTTCGCTTGATAAGCATCGACGGGACCAGACGTGTGTGAAGAAGAAGAGTTCGTGAGACTTGCAGCTTTAAGTTAATTCTGTCCACTCTCGGGATCTACTAAATCCGGAATTCTGTAGGATTTTAAATGTTCTTTTGTACCGTTTGTCAGGATTTAGCTTAAATCCTGCCTAAATTAAGCGTAAATCCTATTATCCAACAGCCCCTAGAGTACTATTCCAATTATAGATTCCGTCTTCCAGTTGTTTAGGGCTTTGGTTTTACTCTGCCAAGGAGTTGCAACATTCTCTGCTTTCTCCATTTTCCTTGACACTAGCATACTCTTATTGCTCTTTCGTCACCAATTCAATTCGAGGTTGAGGAAACTTTTCATTGCTCCGTTATTAAGTAAGAAAGAAGAGAGTAATGGATATTGCGTCTTTGGATCTGGATGGCAATGCCGATGCCGTCGAGTTCTGTCCCTATCCAACATTGCATCAGATCCTTGCTGCAGCTACCTACACTTTACAGCAAGATGAAGATCAGCCCATCCGCTCCGGAAGCATATCCCTCTTCTCTGTCACCTCTTCTGGCCTCAAGCTGCTTGACCGCGTGCAAACCCCTGGCATCTTTGATATCAAGTGGAATTCTGGTTCCCGTGAAACCAATGGCACAAGCAATAGCATTGTCCACCGTCCCTTGCTCGCCCAGGCCACTTCTGATGGATTTCTCACCCTTTACAGTTTACATCCCATTGGTATGATCATGCAAATTGTTTCAAATCTCATACTGTTTTTACCCAGTTTTTTATCAATTTTGTTATTTTGCTTAATTAACTCTATAGTTCCGAAGGAATACAAAAAAAGTTTTTTTTTTGTCAATTCAACTTATTTTACACACAATTTTGCTTGCAATATATAATTTTCATTATAGAATAGAAAACAAAGGTTTTTTTATCTGCTCAACTTAATTTGCACACAATTTTGCTTGCATTTCAGAATTTTCTTTGTCAGAAGTTTGTAAAGAAGAAGTTAGCTCCTCTATGTGTTTGTGTGTGGATTGGGGCTCCAATGGCAGCTCGATTTCAGTAGGCCTTTCTGATGGCTGCGTTTCAACTCTTGCACTCCGGGAGGACCAGTTGCAGATAACACAATCCTGGGCAGCCCATGAATATGAAACTTGGACGGTTTTGTTTGATTCTTGCCAGTCTCAACTATTGTACACAGGATCGGATGATTGCTCTTTCAGCTGTTGGGATTTGAGGCAGAAGTCTTCTTCATCAATGGTTTTTCGAAATTCTAAAACTCATAAGATGGGAGTCTGCAGTATCGCACAGTGCCCCAGTGATCCCACCATGTTGCTCACAGGGAGCTATGATGAGTTTCTTCGGGTCTGGGATGTCAGATGTATTTCTAGACCTGTCATGGAGAATTCTGTGTGTTTAGGGGGAGGAGTATGGAGACTAAAGTATCATCCATTGATTGGAGGCTTGGCGTTGGCGGCATGCATGCACAATGGTTTTGCTATTGTGAAAATAGATGGAGAGAATATTAACATATTGGAAACTTATACTAAGCACGATTCACTAGCATATGGAGCAGATTGGCAAAGAGCTGCGTGTGTGGATGATGGAAATAAAAGTGGATTACTTGTTGCTACGTGCTCATTCTATGATCGGCTTCTAAGAATATGGAGACCATGTAGCTTGGAATGAATATATTACTTGCCTCTTATTTATTTGCATATTGTCAGGTGAATGAATGCTAACTCTAGTTTTTTCAATTTCTATTTTGTTTCCCAAATTTAAAATAAATTATGGTGCCAAAATGCAATTTTCTTTATTGATCTAACCTTGTGGTGAGTTGTGTTAGGATGGAATATTGTTGGTAGGGGTGTCAAAATGGGATGATGGGTCGGGTTTAGGTTCGACCCGAAATTGGCCTAAATCAAATTAAGTTAACTTGAATCTGACTCCTTTTATAAATGGGTCAAAATCTTCAATCCGAACCTGGCCCACTTGCAACTTGAATGATTCGAAATCGACATGTTAACCCGTTTTGATTGAATTATTTTATAACTTATTAATTTTAAAATTAAAGATATTTGATAAAAAATAAGGAGATTACACCCATAAGTAAAAAAAAAAAAGGATAAAAAATATTAAACAAATATTTTTTGAGTCAAAAGCAGGTTCGTGGGTCAACCAGAATCTGACTCGTTTATTAAACATGCCAGAAAACCCAACCTGAACCTGACTCATTTATTAAACGGGTTAACCAGAACTTGAATTTTTAGGATCGTATTCTGGTTGGGTTGACACCACTAATTTGCAGACCACCTAAAAGTGTCTCATTAAAGCTAGTTCTTCATATAGATATAAAATTCAATCAAATTATATTCAATTAATGTTTGGGGAGGGCAAAAAAAAGATGATTATGTTAGCCAGATGCAATGATGTTATCTTAAAACTAAACTCAAAAAAAGTTTCCAACAGCAACATCAACATCAACATCAAGTTTTTTTCCCACTGTGGGGTCAGTTACATGAATCCTGTCTCCATTGTGTTATGTTAATAGTCAAATTCTCATTTAAATCTAACAAAGAAAAGGTTATTTCTAATATTTCTTAATCAAATCTTTTTAGGTCAACCTCCACTTTTCTTTACATAGGCCACATCTAATACATCTACTCTTTTAATCAGGTCACCGGAAGGCCTAGCTTGTTCTACCCTGCATTTGATGAGGTTACTAGATTTACATTGATCATGCCTATTTTGCTTCCGTTCTTATTTTCTTACGATTTATTTGTCTTAATTCTTAAACATTTATCTTTTTTTTTTTTTTTTTTTTATTTAGATAAAAAAAATGTTTGGTCAGTGCTTTTAATCATTTACTATTTAAAAAATAAATCAAGTTATTTTTAAAACACTTAAAATAACTTTACGTGCTCTCGTTATTTTTAAAACATGAATTCTTTGCCACCCAACAGTGCGCACCACACCAGCTAGCCCCACACTTTTTGCTGGCTAACCCTATGTGCCAGCCTCCATTGTCAATTGTTTCCGCCTTATATTCAATGAAAATAAACATAATCTATATTTAAAGTATCAAACATGATTTTATTAAGACATATTGATGAAGTTACAAAATTAAAAAAATAAGAAGTGCCTTTTGGTTGGAACTGTTTACTTGCTTGGAGGAAGTACAAACTTACCCCTAACGTAAGTGCATTTGAATTAAAATTTTTTTTGGAGGTTTTTCAATAAATTCATATTGATGAAGTTAGTATTGCTTTAGAATTTTAAAAACGTTTTGCAAAATAAGATTTGATAGATGTTTTTTGACATTGTTTAGAAGAAAATGAGGGTCAACTCAGGTCACACAAAGCACCCTGGGAAGATGTAAACTATGATATTCTCTCACAGCTATGAAAGCAAACAGCCTAGCTAAACATCCATGATGTGTTAATCATGTCAAAAAGCTTCCAAGAGACGCTCATCAAAGCTCTCCAATATCTGAAATAAAATCAGGCGTATTTCACCGGGGGAAGGATGCAATAGTATCCATTCCTGAAACCATCCTATCATCACATTCATCAACTATAACATGTTGAACGAACTGCTCTTTGTCATTTTTGTAAGCGATGGCATCTAAATGAGCAAAATATTAATTGACCTAAAGGGTGTTTAGTCATTCTCATGTTCCATCAAACATTAACATGGCTAGTTCATGACATGCAAAACCTGGGGTGAGACAGTCATATTGCAAGGGTTCAATGAGCTAGTCTAAAAGACTTTGGGTTTTTTTTGGCCCTCCCTCTCATATACGAGAGTCTCCACACTAAGCAAGATTCCTTTTCATTAACTGTGATGCCTCATCTAGGGTTCTATTGGATAGATATTGTCTGAATCAATATAGGGTGCGTTTGGGACGTTTGCAGCCGTCTGTAAAATAGGTTGTGAAGTTGGTGTATAGAAAATTGCTTTTTGAAGTTGTTGTACATAAATTAGTACGTATACTTTGTTTGGGAAGTATAATTGTTTACCTGTTGTGCTGCAACTGCATAAGCATAAATTACTTTGATACCCTTATATATTTAGATGATAACAACATTATATTGCGTTGAATATTAAGAGTAAAATTCTCGTTCAAATATAATTGTTGCGTTCTGGAGTATTCGCGGTGGTAGAAAAATATGAAGTTTAGCCTCTTAGCATTGTACGAAGATTTAGTACGCACACATATAAAAAGAGAGGGTGCGTCATTCACTAGAGACGATGTTACGGAACTTTTGGACAGCAGTAGCCAACATAAAGCGTCCATGATTGATCATGCTTACAAATAAAGGATGTAATCATAATAAAGGGTGCAAGTGTTGACAACATATGATGAATACAATAACACCTTTACAATAAGTGGAAATCCGCAAGTAATGAAAATTGAAAGGTGTATGCAGTTGATTGCAAGTGAATATCAACGGTGGAAGTTCATCATGCAAGCTACAATTTATTCTCTAGGATGAAGGATTTGAAGTGATCGCCATGACTCACACATAAGCAATAGAGCTGCAAGGTATATGAGACAACATCTTGTGTTCAAGCTTAATGCATATGCAAAAGCTTGTAACTCTACAGGAAAAATGGCAAATACCGGCGGTTTTCACCGGCGGTTTATAGACCGTCGGTATTACCGACGGCACAGCCGGCGGTTAAGCCGTCGGACTCTAACGACGGCCAAATCGGCGGCTTAGCTACGATACACCGCCGGTATTACCGACGGTCTATAAACCGCCGGTAAACCGCCGGATATCAACATGAACCGGCGGTTTAAACCGCCGGTGATAAGTGGTTTTGTTCTGGCGGTCCAGACCGCCGGAAAACCGCCGGATATCAACATGAACCGGCGGTTTTCCGGCGGTCTACACCGCCGGTGATAAGTGATTTTGTTCCGGCGGTCTAGACCGCCGGTAAAAGCCCTAATACGAGCCCCCTCGCTCCGCTCATTTCATTTTCACTCTTTCCTTCTCTCTCTCGGTCGCTCGCTCTATCGTCTCCTCCGCTCGTCCGATCAGCCCCCGACGAAGGAACTCCGACCGCCGACCCCATTCCGACCGCCGCCGACCCCAGTCCGACCGCCGCCGTCCCCAGTCCGACCGCCGCCGACGAGTTTACTCCGACGCCCGACCGCCGACCGATTCCGACCCCAAACAAACCGATTTCTCTTTTAAGGTTATTTTTTATGGTTTTTCTTTGATTATTTGATGATATTATCTTTTTAGTTAATGTTTTATACTTTAAAAATGTGGGAGAGAGTTATGGTGCATTTAATGTTTCTCAAAATCAATTTGGATTAATGCTTGGTAGGTTTACAATGGAAGTTATACATTTTTTGAGAGGTTTGATGGAGAAATATAATGAGAATAAGGAGGATCTATATATGATATTTATCTATTTAGAGAAAATATATCTTAATATTCCAAGAGAAGTGCTATGGAGGGTTCTTAAGAAGAAAGGAGTTAATAATGCTTATATTAAAATCATTATTGATATGTATGTAGGAGCTATTACTTGTGTTCAAATACATGGTGGTTTGATCAAGTATTTTCCTATTTCGGTTGGATTATATCAAGGATCAGCAAGAAGTCTATATCTTTTTTGCTTTACTCATAGATGTTCTCACTATACATTTGTGAGAGGATGTACCTTGGTGTATGCTTTTTACTGATGATATTCTTCATGTTGATAAGACTAGAAAGGGAGTTGAAGGAAAACATGAATTATGGAGGTCAACTATAAAGTTTATAAGGTTTTTGCTTCAATAGATCTATAACTGAATATATGATGTGTACTTTTAGTTGTAATAGACCTTGTGAGAGGATTATGACATTGGATGATCAAGACATTAATAAGAGTTGACTTGGTCAAATTGACCAAGTCGAACCCCAAGACCCTCTCCAATGGGTTGAGAGAGTCGAGTCGAGTCTGTTAGGCCTAGACTTGTACCCTGGGTCAACCCGGTTGACCAAGTCAATCAAGGTTGACCACCTTGCCCCTTTAGGCCCCAAATCAAATCTATGCGTTTATTTTATTTAAATGCAACATATGGATAAGCTTTTGTTCTTTTAGAGCATGATTAAGTCCTTCAAAGCATAAAAATCTATTTCGATGTATAACAGATTGTTTATGCCTCCAACTTCTGAGTATCAGACATGGTCAGAAGTTGTTGGTGGAAAACAGAGGGGGAGGGTATATGGCATGGGTTCACAAGCTTTTGCTATTGAGGGCAGTTCATACACCTCTGCATTTCATGATCCAAGTGGAGCTGAAGAATTTGTAAGTGAGAGGGTTGCAGCACTTACTAGAGAGATTGAAGAGATGAAAAGGGTTCAAGCTAGAGAGATTGAAGAAATGAGGAAGGCTCAGAATGAAATGCAAGCAGAGTTGCAATCCTACAGAGCTAGAAAACAAAGGAAGAAGGACCAACAGGAGCAGCCATCTGCAGACAGTGAGGATACCGATGATGATTAGATGTTTATTATGTTTGATGAATGTATTAATTAGAACTTGTGAACTTCTGAACTTGTGATTGTAGCATTATCATGAACTATCTTGTGAATTTGTGATTGTAATGTTGTGATGAATTTTTGATTTTGTTTGTATTTTCTGGTTGTGATGAATATAGCGGCGTGTTGCCAAACATATATATGCTTTTTCTGCAGGTTTAAACTTTAGGGTGAACCTCCCTCAAATAGAGGGGATGCTGTCAATTTTTTTTTTCAGGTGCTACAGGTTTCCGGCGGCTAACCGGCGGTTTAGCCGCCGGAAACTACGATACCGGACGGACAAGATAAAGCCGCCGGTTATATTATTAAACCGCCGGTAAGTACCGGCGGCTTACCGACGGCCGCCGGCGGTTATACGATGGACGCCCGACGGTTTAAACCGTCGGTAAAACCGACGGCTAAAACCTCCGTCCACCGCCGGTACTTTACCGGCGGTCTAACGGCGCCGTCCGGCGGTCTAATGAACCAGACGACGCCAGCTTTAACCGCCGGAAAACCGCCGGTAATTTGACCGGCGGTTTTCCGGCGGTTACCATACCGGCGGCCTAACCGCCGGCAGACCGACGGTTAAAATTCCGGTGGTCACCGGCGGTATTGGCCGTCGGCAAACCGCCGCAAAAATAAACCGCCGGTAAAAAGCCGTCGGAAATGGTTTCCTACGCCGTTTTTTCCGGCGGTTTACAAACCGCCGTTAGACCGCCGGTAACTTTAAAAACCGCCGGTAAATCTACACTAACCGCCGGAAAAAACCGCCGGTTTTCAGCGTTTTTCCTGTAGTGTAACAACTGTTAAGATACTAATACAACCTATAATAAGGCAGTTGGAAGAATATACATCTATCTTCTACAAGCATGCGGTGAACTGAAAGGCATGGTGTGTTTGAATATCAAAGAGAACACAACTCTCGTGGAGTTAATACTATTCAGCCATAGGCAAATACACTGGTCTTCCACATACAAATGTAGAAGATGAACAACAAATTCAAACACCTACAAGTCGTAGTAGACTTGTTGTATAAATAATAAGCTATCTACAAGCAAGGGTAACAAACATATGGCAAATGCAAGCGCCTACTGGCCTTTATAAAAGACTCATAGTGTATTGAGCACGTCACTTACAGGCAAATATAGAAGGATCACAACAAATATGAACCCCTACGAGTTTCTGTAGAAGACCGGCCAAACATTTAAAAAATGCTCCAACACATGCGCTGCGATATGTAGGGGTGTCAATAGTTGACACGACCCGAAAACCTGACTCGAATCAGACCAAAAAATTTTTAGTTAGGGTCAACTGTTTGTCAAACAGGTCGGGTTCAGGTTCAAGAAGCCGATCCGTTTCAAAAATTGGGTCGGACGAGTTGACCTAAAAACTCGAGATTGACCCAGAACTGACCCGTAGTTCTGAGAATAAACCAAAACCCGCTGGAACGCGGTAACATGAAATCTGAGATTTCAAATCTCGTTGACCCGATTCCCTGCTGGTCTGCCCACACTCGTGAGTCGCGAGTCAAGTCACCATCCGCCTCTCCCGCCGTTTCGCGTCGCCTCTCCCGCCGTTCCGCGTCGCCTCTCCCGCCGTCCGGCACTCCTCCAGCCCAGGTATTCTTCCCGAAACTTGCCGCTGTTGACGTCTTGAAGAACTAGGCCTTTATGTAGATCAATGGCATATAAAAGCAAGGTGATACCATCCTTTCTAGTGCCTTTATGTAGTAGCAATGATTAGCGCTATATCTATGGATGTCAATAATTTGAATGAAGCCACCTAACTTTTGATACCATTGGTGAAGGGCTTTGTGTTAAGTCATAGAGGCTTTTATTAAGCTTAAAGATAATGCTTTCTTTTCCCATAATGGGAGTGAATGTCATAGAGGCTTTTATTAAGCTTAAAGATATAGGCTTAAACCATTTAAGTGTCTTCTTGCAAGCCTTCATAAAATAAAGTAGTCTTAAAGACGATTTTTTCTAGGTAGAAATGTTTTATAGCTGTATGATGCTTAACATTGATTATATAGTAGTTAGGACCACAGGAGAGAACAATTATGTAAAGTATATGCATTTTATTGGAACCCTTTCACCACTAGCCACGCCTCGTACCTTTCACTCCCATTATGCTCCTCCTTGACTTCAAATAAATTCATTTATTTTGAAAGGCTTTCCTATTTATGGATAGCTTTGTCAATATCATGGCATTGTTTTTGTTGAGAGAATGCATTTCTTCATTCATCACTAGCCAGTAGCCACCATTTAGGAGAAAATTTCATTGATATCATTTCTTCATATCATTAAGGTCACCTTTATTAATAAGCAATAAATAACATTGAAAAGGAGAATAATTTTTTGTAAACTTTGGAATTCATTGTGATTTTATTGCTTTTATTATATATTTGCTTGGCTCTAGCTAATGTTGAATGTTGCGTCTCTTATCTACTATGAATTTTAGTAGCCTCTTCTAATTTAGTTTGCTTCATACGCAAAGTTTTTTATTTAGTGCTGCTTGACCTATCTTTGTACATTACATTTATATTTAAAATTTTATTTCTATTGCTATTTACTTTTTTGATTTTCAATATCTCAGAATATATAAATGAAATCATTAGAGCCATATCTAATAAAGAATCATTTCTTTGATTTTGTGTTTTTTGACATTTGCAAGAGGATGTACCTTGGTGTATGCTTTTTGCTGATGATATTCTTCTCGTTGATAAGACTAGGGAGGGAGTTGAAGGTAAACTTGAATTATTGAGGTCAACCTTAGAGTCTAAAGGTTTTCGCTTGAGTAGATCTAAAACGGAATATATGGAGTATAATTTTAGTAGTAATAGACCTAGTGAGGGGATTGTGACTTTGGGCGATCAAGTCATTAATAAGAGTACACGTTTTAGATATCTTGGATCTATTGTTCAAAGTGATGGTGAAATAGATGGGGATATTATCAGCAGAATTCAAGTTGGATGCTTGAAGTGGAGGAATGCATCGGGCTTGTTATGTGATAGAAATGTACCCCTCAAACTTAAGGGAAAATTCTATAAGATGGTAGTGAGGCCTGCAATGCTTTATGGTGCCGAATGTTGGCCATTAAAAGAGAAGCATAATACTAAGTTAAGTGTGACAGAGATGAGGATGCTCAGGTGGATGAGTGGCTTTACCCTTAGAGATAGGATTCGAAATGAGCATATACGTGAAAAGGTTGGAGTAGCTCTAGTAGAATATAAGATTAGAGAGAGTCGCCTTAGATGGTTTGGTCACATAAAACGGCGGCCTTCCGATGACCCAGTTAGGAGAGTAGAGGTATTAGATTTGACTTATGTTAAGAAAGGTAGGGGTAGACCTAAAAAGACTTGGTTAGAAAATATTAGGAATGACCTTTCTTTATTAGATTTAAATGAGAATTTGACTTTTAATAGGACAATGGAGAAAAAGGATTCATGTAGCCGACCCCATGCAGTGGGATAAAGGCTTGATGTTGTTGTTGTTGTTGCATTTTTTTTCTAATAGATTGATTAAATGCATAGGAGGCAACATATGACATTCATATTTGAGAGCTAGACATACCTCCTTGTCTAACCAGGCTTCTTCCGAAAGCCAAGGGATGAGAGCTACGAAAAATCCTTCATTTATAATTTCTGTTGTGTTTTTCGTATCTAATGCTTCTCACCATTTCATTTAGAGTCATGCTTATTCTTTTAGCAACTCTGTTTTATTTAAGAGTTCTGGAATAGTTCTTCCATGTGAATCCTATTTGCACAGCAATAATATTAAAGCTCCATTCCTTTATGTTATCTACTATTATTAGATTATAAGCATTTGTTATTGGCAAAAGTTTGTTCTTAACTCAGAGTTTTAACTTCATTAAGGGCATCTCCAATCAAACGTCAAACATGCGTATGACGTTGTTCGGTCGCTTCAGCCGAATGCCAAATCTTCTGCTATTTGCTTGCGGGTGAACAGTGCGACGTCAATATTGAAGTTGCACTATTCACCTACGCGATTTTTATGTCTCTTTCTGTTTCAACCGGATTTGTCGAAGAAATGAGCGAAAGCGGAGAAAGACGGTTACCTTCGCAGAAGCGCGCAAAATGGAGTTCGATTAGAGATGAATCACCGCATTTGTTAGTTTCACTGCATTTTGGAGTGAAAATTGGGATTTTCGGTTGTAGTTGCCCTAAGGTAGTAAATATGGTATATTTATTTTTAATAAAATAAACTCATACATTAATGCGAAGTTTTGATTTGATCATAATTATATAAATAAAAGTAAAAGTATGACTTATTATATATGCATTTAGATAGAAATAATTCAATGGAGACAAAATTTGGCTGAAATTTATCAAGCATAATATAATTATACATATAATCATAATTAAGATCTAAGGAAGCTAATTACATAAATTTAATGAAATATATGAACTACTTAGAATCTCTTAAATTTGATAATATATAAATTATTTAATTAATAAATATTTAAGATATTATAATCAAGCTTGTTTTTCTTAATCAATATACTAATGCCATAATTAACATATAAATCCTGAATGAGCAAATTTATTAAAGTGTAGTACAAATTTTGTATCAAAGAAATTTGGTAATACTCA
This sequence comes from Dendrobium nobile, assembly GCA_022539455.1. Taxonomy (NCBI): domain Eukaryota; kingdom Viridiplantae; phylum Streptophyta; class Magnoliopsida; order Asparagales; family Orchidaceae; genus Dendrobium; species Dendrobium nobile. The sequence goes on along the minus strand of CM039726.1, from coordinate 64,287,824 downwards.
TATGAGAATAGATAATATGATGAGCAAATTAAGCATATGATAACATCAAATATTAGTTTAAATGATTTTCATATATTAATAAATAGGAAATCAATCATATGAATACAAAATCAGCCTAAATAAATTTCCAAAAACTATGATTTTTTTTTAACATCTGAAATCTATTTTGAATAAATTTAAACAAAGTTTAATATATTTTAATTATTTGTTATTATTCTTTAGACCTTTGATAAATCTATTCAATTAATTTAGATTGAAATTTAAATTAAACATAGACTAAGCCAAAATATCCTTGGAGCTTAATTTTTCACTAAAGTATAAATTAAATTCCTTTTTCATTAAATGTCCCACCAAAAACTCATTGAAAATTTAAAAATATAAATTAAATCAGATCCTTGGAATGAAATGAATATTCTAGGAATTCTTGTCAATTGATTCTTGAAGGCAAAAGGGAGAAGCAGGGAGAGAAGGTCATCGTGGTGGTTGAGAGTGCCTTTTACCATGGAGAAGCCTTCCTTCTAACATGTGGATATTCAATTAAATTTATTTTTTACTTTATAAATTAAATTTGTCCGCGGAATTTTAAGCCAAGCGCATCAAAAGCGTATGTAAAGTGCAGGTAAAGCGCAATCAAAAAGCGCACCAAAAGCGTAGCCCGCATGTCAAGTTTTAATTAGATATCCGGATCTATATCTACGTTCAGTGTATCCGGTGTCTGGACCTAATAATTTTCCCTCTACCTGCCTCATTTCCCTTCTTGTCTCCTTTCCTTTATACGATGTGCATTTATCACCATGAGTTGGAGAGTTTGGGCCTGAAAACTTTATCTCTGGGGGGCAATTGTCTGAAAACTTTTGATTGCTTTGTTTTAAATATAAGCATTTATGTATGTTGTCAAGTCATTAATGTAGGCAGATGAGCTAATTCAATACACGGTGATATGCTTCCAAGTCTGGTTAATTAATGACCCAATTTAATGCATGCAGCAGATTTATAGTTACTCTTACTATGAATATTGTCTGAAACAATTGACTGAGGCTAGCTCACATCGAGTTGAATGCTGAGCTAGTTGAGTCAGGCTGAGGCTTCGTTTGTGATGACTTCTTTATTGCTTCTTAAAGCAGCTTTTTAGTACAAATTTTTAAATTTTTTAATAAAAAGCTACTTTAAGAAGCAATAATAAAGTCATCCCAAATAAAGCCTGAATCAGCTTGTAATTTTGAACATGCGACATAATAAATGATGTGATGCTTTACGAGTGTTATATTTCTCCCGTGTTTTTTGAGTTATTTTATTTATGAAATAAGTTTAAAAGCATGAAGCTGGCATAAAATTGATGCACCAAATTTGGCACACCAAAATAAAGTAGTCAATGAGAGTATATCTTGCAATCAAACAAAAAAATTGAGCACTAAAATATTCAAAATTTAAACATCGCAGCGGTCGAGCTGAAGACTTGGGCTTCTTTTGGGACGACTTTTTTATTGCTTCTTAAAGAAGTTTTTTAGTACAAAAATTTTAATTTTTGTACTAGAAAGCTGCTTTAAGAAGCAGTAAGAAAGTCGCTCCAAACGATGCCTTGGAAGAAGCCAAATTACAATGTTTACCTTCAATCAATAGATTAACACTTCATATATAGCTTTTTAGTGTTTGTTTATTTCTGGCAAAGGCTGGTCATATGAGAATAACTTCTCTCTAACATAACTTGTAGCATTTTCAGAGCTTTGCGAAATGTTCATAGGTTGAAGATGTTGTCGCAGTTTTTTAAGAGAGCTTCATGAAGTAATAGCTTCTGATGGCTTATCAGAAATGAGGCAAGTAATGTTTAATAGCTTTTGATCAACTTGTTATTGACATGCCATGCTTGTAAACTTATGTTTTAATTTATTTAGTTATTTTTTGACAGATCCTGTTGAGGATTACTTGGTACTTTTTGCCTCTCATGTCATGCACCATATTGGGCAGAACACAAGCTTTGAATTACCCTATGAGATAGGAGGCATTGATTACAACTTACAAGTGCCTGCCTAATGTGTCTTTTCCAGGTCTCCCTTTCATCTCAAATGAAGTATTTTTTCCCAATGTTGATGCCAAATATTAGCACAAAAATTCATATCATTCTTAGTGAAGAGGCTAAATTTATGTGTACTTGTTTACTAAAAAAGAGTATTAAAAATATTGCATTATAGTAAGGTATGTAGCTAGAAAGAGATTTTGATTATTTATAATAAAATCAATGGGTTTAGAGACCCTAGGAAAGGCTTTAAGTTGCACTTTTGAATGCATTATGGTAGCTACTTATGTACCTCTCATGAGAACTCTCAAGAGAGAGATCAATCTCAGCAGCAGAGGATCAAACTTAACATAATTTGTTTTGTATTGTTTTTTATACTGATTGTAGTGGTTTATGGCCCTTTCAGCAGTATCTTCATGGTCCAAGAACTTTGGGTTTCATTTGGGACGGCTTTCTTACTGCTTCTTAAAGCGGTTTTCTTGTACAAAAATTTTAAAAAGCTGCTTTAAGAAGTAGAAAAATCAGCCCCAAACGAACTCCTAGTAGCCCCAAAAATTTTAATTATGTCAAACATACATGTATTTATGATCAATTAATATCAAATTGAAGTAATCATACAAAATAAGCTTAGTAGCTTTACTATGATCAGGAAGTTCAAGCAACAAGCAATAACCCGAGAGATTTATAAGAATACAAAATGGGGTAGTTGACTCTGCCAAAGAGTTATAGCAGATCTTATCAAGATCAAAATGTATCTTTCCGAGTTATCAAGAAGGCAAGTTGGGATGTAAAGGTGAAAACTTAGCTCAAAGCACCTCACATGTTACCCTTAATAGCTATGAATTTGCTGAGATGTGGTCAGTTGCTTGTCAGTTATAGACACCTGTTAAGAATGGTCTCAGTTTGGAAAAATTATTAAGTGTGGAGTGTGCATCGTCGTACAAGTATTGGGTATCGAGCGGTATCAAGCGGTACCGAGTGCCGGTACCTAGCTGGGTATAGTACTTGTGCGGATGGTTCTCCCCGTCCGCACTCCGCACCTAATAATCTCTCCTCAGTTTGAGCCTTGCAGGGAATGTATTCCGTTGTTTTATATCTTGGATAATTATCAACGAGCAAAAAGAAGGGCAAAGAATTAAAAATGACTAAAAAATAGAAAATAAAATATATTGCTTTAAAATTATAGAAATTACGAAGCTCATATTGGTTTGTTGGTTGGGAGTTTTGGCTGTCAATCAAGAGGTCTTGGATTCGAAGCTTGCATATATGATGTGTGTGTGAGTTTGCTTTAATAGTTTTCTTTAATTCACCTAAATGTTCTAAAAAAATTATAAAAATTAAATAATAGTGATGGTGAATGGCAAAGTGAAGCTTATGTTGCATTTATGACAAAAAAAATACGATCTCCTTTATTGAAAAATAACAAGTAAAATTAAAAAATAACAAGTAAAATTACCACAACAAAAAGAGAAATAAAAATAAAAAATAAAATATTTGTAAAAGAAAAATAATCATATTAATTATAATCTTTGCATAAAATTATGCATGCTTCACCAAATGTTACCTATCATTATAATTGTAAATTGTAAAGTATGCCACATTTCATGAATATGTAGGTTTAAATTATTGGATGTAAAAGAAATTTATATGGTTGCCGATATTTATATATGCAAATTAAAGTTCACGTGACAATCTAATATGAAAGGACCCAACTTAATTTGGATATCCAAAATTTAGACATGATATGTCACCAAAAATTATCTTGATCGGGTACGAATCTTGATGAAAAATTGAGTTGAAAGTTTCCAAAATTAAATATGGGACTATCCGAACTCCAATTTCAACAAACTTATAATCGAATTGAACGTCTCAAGAAGACGAGCCCAACGACACCAAATTAAACTCAATCCGAGCCCGAATGGGTCCAAATCAAGGGTCTGAAGCGCTGTTGAAGGGTTCAAGGCACAATTTGGATTACCAAATAGTTTACAAATGTGACATGCTTATAATCAAATCGAGCTGCTCGACGAGACGAATCCAACAAGCCCAAGATCACTGAATTCCGAAATCATTAAGACGTCCAATTGACCAATAAACAGTCCATGATCCAGGGGATCGATATCGACCGTCCATTCAAACCACTCCCATTTTGACCTTGATCCTCCACATATTTACAAGCTATGCCACTCTTGAAAAACTATAAATAGCCCCCACTCTTCTCATGAGGGGGAGGAGGAAGAAGGGAAGGAAGGGAGGAATTTGGGAGCTCTCTTTCCATCGACCATCGCCGGAGTTCCTGCTGACCACCGCCGGAGTTCCTGTCGACCACCGACGGAGTCCCTGCCGACCACCGCCGAAATCCCTGCCGACCACCGCCGGAGTTCTTTCCGACCACCGCCGGAGTTCCTTCCGACCACCACCGGAGTTCCTGCCGACCATCGCCTGAGTCCTTGCCGACCATCGTCGGAGTTCCTTCCGACCACCGCCGGAGTTCCCGCCAAACACCGCCAGAGTTCCTGCCTACTACCGCCAGAGTTTGTCGACCACTGCCGGAGTTCCTCTCGAACTCCGCCAAAATTTTCTTGCCAACCATCGCCTGAATTTTCTTCTGGACTATCGCTAAAGCTCTTCCCAACCATTGCATTATTTTGGTCGATTCATCAATCATCGTCAGATTTCTATCTGATTATTAACCTGTTGTAATTCCAGCGTCTCCAAGTAAAAGATTGAATCAAACCTTATAACCAACCAACCCAAAATTAGTGGAATTTCTCATCTGGGCCAGGCCCCGTGGTTTTTCCCTTTCGGGTTTTCAACGTAAAAAAGTTTCTAGTGTTTCTCTTCCTTAATTTTCAATTGGTGTGCAGGATATACGTAAATTGCTAAGACGTTATATTTTTCATTCTACCGTCGCGTATATTCTAGTCCGCAACAAGATATAAATTATTTTTATAACTATGAATTCATAAAAGGATTACTAAAAAAAAAATAATAAAAAAAAGGATTACTAGAGACATAATATTTGGATAATGTGAGCACAAAATATTTTTGTGGAGTCAAATTTAAATTCACCATACTCGAATATGGGTATGGTGGAAAGATAACTCTTGGCCATAATATTACAAGAAAATATGATCACTAGTAGCCATGTCGGTGAGAATAATTATTTTACTATTAAAATAATAATTTCTCCACTCGAATATGGGTATGATATATGAATTTGAATTATCTCCACTTGAAAATTATTTTTGTAAACGAACAGTGGACTGAACTTTATTCCTTAAAAGATCAGGTTTTGATATAAGGTTTAGTGGAATAGGGCGAACACAATTTATATTAACTCACATAAAATAGTCACTAGAAGTCATATCATCATTAAAGTTAAATTAAATAAAGTCAAGTAGAAAATATGGGTTGATAAGTCTCCCAATGGGATTATGCCCTAAGATTAATTATACTCAAGCACACTGGCAAGACATACTCTTGATAAATAAAACATGCATTTGTTTTGATTCATTGATGTTAACATCAAAGAAGATCATTATTCTAAAATTATTATCCAATAGAATAATATATTCTTTGAGTTGAGTTTGTGTCATAACCAACGAAGCATCACGCAGTTGTACATGTTTTGATCCGGTCTAATAAGGGTAGCCCAATAAAATCTCTGCAATTGCTCCACTTGCATTGTTTGTAAGTGTTATGTGTGTATGTAGATGTCTGAGTCTGTTCTTAAGCGGGTTCAAGGGTCGGTGTGCATGAATGAGAAATATGAAATTTTGTCCTTGGGAGCGCCATGATACTAGGGTGGTAGGACTGTGGCATTGAGCTATCAAAATTTCTGATTTGGATTAGCATAGCGGCATCGTTGCTTGGAGCGTTGCGGTGCTAGGTGAAATTTTAGTTAAAATATCAATTTCTACTCTTTTATTTTATCAAAAAATTAATACCCCATTTAGGTAGCCAGTTAGAGAGAGAGAGAGAGAGAGAGAGAGAGAGAGAGAGAGAGAGAGAGAGAGAGAGAGAGAGAGAGAGAGAAATCTTAGAGAGTGAAAGTTCATTTCAGGGAACTTCGATATATATTATGCTGTTGGCCTAATTACTAAAGTTATTTGAATTAAGATAGGTTACATTCGCATATCTTAGTTTTTAAAGATAGAGACATTTTAGATTTTTTATTTATTTAATTTATAATTTCAAAGCCTAAAAATGAGGATCATTTCACACACAAAACTTTCATACTGTAATTTTTTGTATATTGTTTATACAACTATTTTGTACATTTAGGTATTTTTCTAAAAAAATGTTACCACATAAATTAAAAAGTGTGCCATTTTTATCCAATTAGAAAGTAATTATAATCATAGAAAATAGTGTTGTAGTACGATTCAAGTTTCAAAATAGTGTTCTGAATAATCCAGGGTAATTTGGTGAAACTATAAAATTTTGCTCAACTAGTTGAACCTATTACCTTCAAGTAAAATATTATGTGAATTCCTAATATTAATTTATTTATATTTCATTTATTTCAATATAATGATGTATATGCTTATTTGTTTGAAATATGTGATTCTATAGAGCTATGATTTAGAGTAAGTTCTATTGTATAGGATGTACATGGAGTAATAAAGGTCTAAATTTTTGAATATCTGATATGTGCTAAGCATTGAGAGAAGCCTATTTTCTGATATGTTAGCATAGAGAGTCATAAAGGCTTGAATTATAATATTTATTTTTAATGAGAGGTATAATGGTATGTGGAAAATCATTTATTTTTCACTCTGATATTTGTAATACTTATTTACTTATTTTTTCTTACATTAATATTATTTAAATTTCTCATACATACAAACATTATTATGTTTAGCACCATGATTTGATATTAACTATTTTTAAAATTTAGTTAAAGGCATAATGAATTAATTATTTAAAAATTAGATTGGTTGTGTACTTGTTGAGCTATGTTGGCTCACATCTATTTTGCATTTTATTTCAAATCATGGAAAGGGGAAATAGCTAATTGAGTAGTTGTAGTCCCGAATTTTGATTTTTTTTTTACATTAAAATCTCTTAATTAATGATGCTAGTCCCAGATTCTGACTTGTTCGAGTATACATATATGTTTTCTAATTTTTTGATTTTGTACAAGCATGAGTTTTTCTTTAGTTTCTCTATTATGGTCTGTAGCCATGCACTGTAATGTGTGATTATTGTATGTGCACTTTAATGATGAATGAAAAGAATATAAATTACTGGCAGAGTTAAATTTTCTTATTCACTAAAAGTTAATTAAAAGCTCAGTTGTCTATTTAATTTAAAATATGAAAAGTCCCCAAAACTATAATCCTAGGCTAAGTGTGTCACCATTCAATATGATATGACATCTCCTATATGTGGGTCATATTGGGTTGGGTTGTGACGATCCTTTTTTGATATTAGAGTAGTAGTTTAGGGGAATATATTATAAAACAGAGCTATAAGAAATAATATGTAGTCGACGAGATAGTTTTGGGCAATTTTAGGCATTCATTTTTGTTGAAACTTGTTGAATCTAGATATTATACACCAGTTAAGAATGGTCTTCAGTTTGGAAAAATTATTGTGTGGATGTGTGCATCGTCGTACAAGTATGGTATCGAGCGGTATCAAGCGGTACCGAGTGCCGGTACCTAGCTGGGTATAGTACTTGTGCGGATGGTTCTCCCCGTCCGCACTCCGCACCTAATAATCTCTCCTCAGTTTGAGCCTTGCAGGGAATGTATTCCGTTGTTTTATATCTTGGATAATATCAACGAGCAAAAGAAGGCAAAGAATAAAAATGACTAAAAAATAGAAAATAAAAATATATTGCTTTAAATTATAGAAATTACGAAGCTCATATTGGTTTGTTGGTTGGGAGTTTGGGCTGTCAATCAAGAGTGCTTGGATTCGAAGCTTGCATATATGATGTGTGTGTGAGTTTGCTTTAATATTTTTCTTTAATTCACCCTAAATGTTCTAAAAAAATTATAAAAATTAAATAAATATGATGGTGAATGGCAAAGTGAAGCTTATGTTGCATTTATGACAAAAAAAATACGATCTCCTTTATTGAAAAATAACAAGTAAAATTAAAAAATAACAAGTAAAATTACCACAACAAAAAGAAAATAAAAATAAAAAATAAAATATTTGTAAAGAAAAATAATCATATTAATTATAATCTTTGCATAAAATTATGCATGCTTCACCAAATGTTACCTATCATTATAATTGTAATTTGTAAAGTATGCCACATTTCATGAATAGTAGGTTTAAATTATTGGATGTAAAAAAATTTATATGGTTGCCGATATTTAAATATGCAAATAAAGTTCACGAGTGACAATCTAAATATGAAAGGACCCAACTTAATTTGGATATCCAAAATTTAGACATGATAGTCACCAAAAATATCTTGATCGGGTACGAATCTTGATGAAAAATTGAGTTGAAAGTTTCCAAAATTAAATATGGGACTATCCGAACTCCAATTTCAACAAACTTAATAATCAATTGAACGTCTCAAGAAGACGAGCCCAACGACACCAAATTAAACTCAATCCGAGCCCGAATGGGTCCAAATCAGGTCTGAACGCTGTGAAGGTTCAAGGCACATTTGGATTACCAAATAGTTTACAAATGGACATGCTTATAATCAAATCGAGCTGCTCGACGAGACGAATCCAACAAGCCCAAGATCACTGAATTCCGAAATCATTAAGACGTCCATTGACCAATAAACAGTCCATGACCAGGGGATCGATATCGACCGTCCATTCAAACCACTCCCATTTTGACCTTGATCCTCCACATATTTACAAGCTATGCCACTCTGAAAAACTATAAATAGCCCCCACTCTTCTCATGAGGGGGAGGAGGAAGAAGGGAAGGAAGGGAGGAATTTGGGAGCTCTCTTTCCATCGACCATCGCCGGAGTTCCTGCTGACCACCGCCGGAGTTCCTGTCGACCACCGACGGAGTCCCTGCCGACCACCGCCGAAATCCCTCTGCCGACCACCGCCGGAGTTCTTTCCGACACCGCGGAGTTCCTTCCGACCACCACCGGAGTTCCTGCCGACCATCGCCTGAGTCCTTGCCGACCATCGTCGGAGTTCCTTCCGACCACCGCCGGAGTTCCCGCCAAACACCGCCAGAGTTCCTGCCTACTACCGCCAGATTTGTCGACCACTGCCGGAGTTCCTCTCGAACTCCGCCAAAATTTTCTTGCCAACCATGCCTGAATTTCTTCTGGACAATCGCTAAAGCTCTCCCAACCATTGCATTATTTGGTCGATTCATCAATCATCGTCAGATTTCTATCTGATTATTAACCTGTTGTAATTCCAAGCGTCTCCAGTAAAAGATGAATCAAACCTTATAACCAACCAACCCAAAATATGGAATTTCTCATCTGGGCCAGGCCCCGTGGTTTTTCCCTTTCGGGTTTTCAACGTAAAAAAGTTTCTAGTGTTTCTCTTCCTTAATTTCTCAATTGGTGTGCAGGATATACGTAAATGCTAAGACGTTATATTTTCATTCTACCGTCGCGATATTCTGTCCGCAACAAGATATAAATTATTTTTATAACTATGAATTCATAAAAGGATTACTAAAAAAAAAATAATAAAAAAAGGATTACAAGAGACATAATATTTGGATAATGTGAGCACAAAATATTTTTGTGGAGAACATGCGACATAATAAATGATGTGATGCTTTACGAGTGTTATATTTCTCCCGTGTTTTTTGAGTTATTTTATTTATGAAATAAGTTTAAAAGCATGAAGCTGGCATAAAATTGATGCACCAAATTTGGCACACCAAAATAAAGTAGTCAATGAGAGTATATCTTGCAATCAAACAAAAAAATTGAGCACTACAATATTCAAAATTTAAACATCGCAGCGGTCGAGCTGAAGACTTGGGCTTCTTTTGGGACGACTTTCTTATTGCTTCTTAAAGCAGTTTTTTAGTACAAAAATTTTAATTTTTGTACTAGAAAGCTGCTTTAAGAAGCAGTAAGAAAGTCGCTCCAAACGATGCCTTGGAAGAAGCCAAATTACAATGTTTACCTTCAATCAATAGATTAACACTTCATATATAGCTTTTTAGTGTTTGTTTATTTCTGGCAAAGGCTGGTCATATGAGAATAACTTCTCTCTAACATAACTTGTAGCATTTTCAGAGCTTTGCGAAATGTTCATAGGTTGAAGATGTTGTCGCAGTTTTTTAAGAGAGCTTCATGAAGTAATAGCTTCTGATGGCTTATCAGAAATGAGGCAAGTAATGTTTAATAGCTTTTGATCAACTTGTTATTGACATGCCATGCTTGTAAACTTATGTTTTAATTTATTTAGTTATTTTTTGACAGATCCTGTTGAGGATTACTTGGTACTTTTTGCCTCTCATGTCATGCACCATATTGGGCAGAACACAAGCTTTGAATTACCCTATGAGATAGGAGGCATTGATTACAACTTACAAGTGCCTGCCTAATGTGTCTTTTTCCAGGTCTCCCTTTCATCTCAAATGAAGTATTTTTTCCCAATGTTGATGCCAAATATTAGCACAAAAATTCATATCATTCTTAGTGAAGAGGCTAAATTTATGTGTACTTGTTTACTAAAAAAGAGTATTAAAAATATTGCATTATAGTAAGGTATGTAGCTAGAAAGAGATTTTGATTATTTATAATAAAATCAATGGGTTTAGAGACCCTAGGAAAGGCTTTAAGTTGCACTTTTGAATGCATTATGGTAGCTACTTATGTACCTCTCATGAGAACTCTCAAGAGAGAGATCAATCTCAGCAGCAGAGGATCAAACTTAACATAATTTGTTTTGTATTGTTTTTTATACTGATTGTAGTGGTTTATGGCCCTTTCAGCATTATCTTCATGGTCCAAGAACTGTGGGTTTCATTTGGGACGGCTTTCTTACTGCTTCTTAAAGCGGTTTTCTTGTACAAAAATTTTAAAAAGCTGCTTTAAGAAGTAGAAAAATCAGCCCCAAACGAACTCCTAGTAGCCCCAAAAATTTTAATTATGTCAAACATACATGTATTTATGATCAATTAATATCAAATTGAAGTAATCATACAAAATAAGCTTAGTAGCTTTACTATGATCAGGAAGTTCAAGCAACAAGCAATAACCCGAGAGATTTATAAGAATACAAAATGGGGTAGTTGACTCTGCCAAAGAGTTATAGCAGATCTTATCAAGATCAAAATGTATCTTTCCGAGTTATCAAGAAGGCAAGTTGGGATGTAAAGGTGAAAACTTAGCTCAAAGCACCTCACATGTTACCCTTAATAGCTATGAATTTGCTGAGATGTGGTCAGTTGCTTGTCAGTTATAGGAACTTTTATTTGGTCCAAATATGTGATTCTATAGAGCTATGATTTAGAGTAAGTTCTATTGTATAGGATGTACATGGAGTAATAAAGGTCTAAATTTTTGAATATCTGATATGTGCTAAGCATTGAGAGAAGCCTATTTTCTGATATGCTAGCATAGAGAGTCATAAAGGCTTGAATTATAATATTTATTTTTAATGAGAGGTATAATGGTATGTGGAAAATCATTTATTTTTCACTCTGATATTTGTAATACTTATTTACTTATTTTTTCTTACATTAATATTATTTAAATTTCTCATACATACAAACATTATTATGTTTAGCACCATGATTTGATATTAACTATTTTTAAAATTTAGTTAAAGGCATAATGAATTAATTATTTAAAAATTAGATTGGTTGTGTACTTGTTGAGCTATGTTGGCTCACATCTATTTTGCATTTTATTTCAAATCATGGAAAGGGGAAATAGCTAATTGGTCTGTAGCCATGCACTGTAATGTGTGATTATTGTATGTGCACTTTAATGATGAATGAAAAGAATATAAATTACTGGCAGAGTTAAATTTTCTTATTCACTAAAAGTTAATTAAAAGCTCAGTTGTCTATTTAATTTAAAATATGAAAAGTCCCCAAAACTATAATCCTAGGCTAAGTGTGTCACCATTCAATATGATATGACATCTCCTATATGTGGGTCATATTGGGTTGGGTTGTGGCGATCCTTTTTTGATATTAGAGTAGTAGTTTAGGGGAATATATTATAAAACAGAGCTATAAGAAATAATATGTAGTCGACTGAGATAGTTTTGGGCAATATTAGGCATTCATTTTTGTTGAAACTTGTTGAATCTAGAATAAGTTGTTAAACCTAAGCTAATGTCCCAAGGCTAATCAAGAGGGGGGGGGGGGGGGGGGGGGGGGGGGGGGTGAGTTGATAATTTTTTAAAATTGGACCTTCTTGGATTTAAAAAGTAAGAAACCAATTAAAGATTCGTAACAAGTCGAGTTTAAAATTTTAAAACAATTTTTCAACCACGAAAAAAAAACTTGCAGAAATTAAAGCAGCGGAAATAAAAAGACACAAAGGTTTATATTGATTCGGTCAAACAAGACCTACATCCACTCCCTAAAGCCTCCCACTTCAAGTATTGCACTATTATCAAAGTGACTCTCCTTTTGCTCCCACAGCAAGACGGAGAAGCTTTTATAAAACTCTCTTCCACCAATCCCTGATGCGGCAGAGAATCGTCGTCCTTTCACACCCTCCAAGTGTAGGCAGAGAATCTTCGTCCTTTCACACCCTCCAAGTGTATGCAAAAAACCTTCATCATTTCATACCCTCCAAGTGTAGGTAGAGAACCTTCGTCTGTTCACACTCTCCAAGTGTAGGCAAAGAACCTTCGGCTATTCATACTCACCAAGTGTCGGTAAAGAACCTTCGTCCTTTACACCCTCTAAGTGTAGGCAGAGAACCTTTGGCTGTTCACACTCTCCAAGTGTAGGCAGAGAACCTTTGACTGTTCACACTCTCCAAGTGTCGACAGAGAACCGAATCCTCTTGAAAGATCTTCACATGAGTAATATAGAAAGACAAGAGAAAGAGTGAAGAAATACAAATCACACACAGAGATCCTTACCCTTAAGTAACCTTGTGAACCCTTTACGTTCAACTAGGAAGAAATATCTCTCCAATACTCTCTCACGCTCTCTCATTCAATTACCCTTTACAAATCATGAAGACCAAATGACAAAAAGATTAAGTGATAGTTTTTAGTGGATCTTTTATAGAAAAGACACGAAAAACTGTCCAGAAAATTAAAATTTTCAAATTTGATCATCCATGATCATACCGTATAATCGTATTTTCGTACGTATGAACATTATAAATACTATTGCCTACGAACTCATTGTGAATCTGTATGAAATCATTTCATACCCGATCATCATCCGGTACGAACTGTGTTCGTCCGGTACGAACAGAAGTCATTTCAAAGTTAGTATGTACGAACCGTTAGGACGAAATGAATGAAAACAAAATAGAGCCCTTTGTCCCGGTATGATAAAAAATATCATTCGTATGAACTATGTTTGAGGATGAACCAGAGCCCTTCATCTCAGTACGATAAAAAAATATTGTCCGTACGAACTTCGTTCATGGACGAACCAAAGGGCATCGTTCCGATACGAACGAAAAATATCATCCATATGATATTCGTTTGAGGGAGAACCAGAGGGCATCGTCCCAGTATGAATGAAAAATATCGTCCTTATGATATTCGTTCGAGGACGAACCAGAGGGCATCATCCCAGTACGAACAAAAAATATTTATTCAATTTAGTTGCATGTTAATAATATTTTAAGGTACATATTCCCGTTAGATTCAATCAACATTTGACCATTTGTCGACTACTCTACTGCAGCTGGGGTAGAAAGTCCATCTGTTGCGGGCTGAGGGGGTGGTGGAGGATAATATGACGGGACATATGAAGAGTATGAATAAGTAGAAGGGCCACCATAAGAAGCTGGAGGTGGGTAGTAAGGGTAGAATGGAGTACTCTACATGGTGTATGGTGAAGGAAAACGGGGTCTATTGAGAAGAATTGCAGGCTGTTGGCTACAGGAGTAGGTAAAGGAGGGTTAGGCTGAATCTAAGTGGTAGACTGAGATGAAGATGTTCCCTTAATACTAACAGACTTGTTAGGTGGGCCACCAGTCATCTTCTTTGTACATTTTTTTAAAAAAATTAATCATTCCTCTTTTATGCTCATCTCCTGAAGCCATCTAAAAAAAGAAATATTAACAACATAAATTATAATAAAAAATTAATATAAAATAACATATAAATTAAATAAATGAAGTATAACAATAATAAAAAAAATAATTATTATAATGCTGTTTAAATAAATCATATAGTTACTATAAATTGTTAATTCATACTTGATTGTAAAAAATTATTTACTTTATGTTCATTCACTTTCATATGACGAAACATCTACACTACTATCAGATTCTTTATGACTTTTCTCTATATTTAAATTTGCTTTCTATAACTGTAACTCACTCTCAGTAGTTGTAATTTGATCGTCCTCATTATTACCAAGATATTTTAAGTTGGATATAAACTCTTCTTGATGTGTTAGTGGTATTGATGTGATTTTCTTACTAACTCCCCTGAGTTTGATCTTCATAACTATGCACCAATCTTATTTGCCTTGTATTATACTCGGATAGTTTACAAAATAGACTTGGCTTGCCTAGCTAGTAATGATGAATAAGTCAAACTTTGAATCTCCTACCCTACTTAACTTCTGTTATATTGTAAAGCAAATGTATTCTTATATCTCTGTTATGTACTGGATTAAATCACCCACAATTGAATAGATACACATTATTCTTATATATATGACTAGGATATTCCAACTATAATATTTCTTATAATACCCAATAGTACTCAAAATTATCACCTGTATGGGTGTTCGCCCTCTCTCTCACACACACACACACACACACCAATATTTTCTATCTTTCTACCTTCACACCAAATTTTTATTTGGAATTTATATCCATTAACTAAAAAAATTGGATAATATTTCACAACTCTATTTGGCCCCCAAGCTAGATCAACTAGCCCATGATAATGCAAATCATTACCTTAAGTGTGCACCTAGTTAGTATAAAAAGTATATTATTTGTATGTTTATTAACTAATTAAAGATATATTACTTGAAATGAATAGTCTAAATATGTACCATATTTTTAAACTAATTAGAGAATTCTATTTCTACTATCTTTTAGACTTACAGTTAGTCTAATGTATTCAAATCATCAATGAAACTCCTGCAAACATTAAGATTTAGATCGAATTTATGAATGCCAAACTTATGAGCAAGCTAAATCATACTTACTCGAGATATGACTCAACTTCATCACAGTTAAGTAAGACTGTGATAGCTTTCATCTTCTTATTAGACAAATAGCGAATGGTGGTAGCGCTTGCAGGTTCACTACTTTTGTTAAATTTGAGGATTTATCCGATCCACATTTTGAGGTGGAGTACTCTGGTTTGATTGTAACATTATTTTAAAGTAATATGAGCAAAACTGGGTTATCTTGTATATTAATTATCCTTCACATATTAAGCATTCAGGATGTGCTTTATTCTTAACAATATTCTTAAGTTTATTTAAATACATCTCAAAAGGATATATCCATCAATATTGAACATGACCATCAACTGTATTCTCATATAGTAAATGCATGGGTAGATACTTCATATCGTTAAAAAAATCCGGAGGAAATATCTTCTCAAGTTTGCACAGAATGAAAGAGATATATTGCTCCATAAGAATCAGCTGTTCTAATTTTGAAGAGCATAAATCCTCAAAGAAGAAACTTAGCTTGATCATGGGCTTTAAAATTTTATCTAGCCGATAATTAAAGGTAGTTAGTAGTAGACATTGTATAAAGATTAAAAGATATGACTGTCATGACTTTTCAAACCAAATAATCTCCCAGATCTTATGTCAACACATCTACTTAGATTTGAAGAATATCCATTCGGGCACCTGTAGAGTCTTCACTCATTCACAAACTGCTTGTATCTGCTCTAAAGTCAAGGTGAAATGAGCTTTTAGTTTGAGGATTTTTCCTTTCCACAATCCTTCAATTCTAGTGTTTTCATCATACAAATTTCATTTAAGTCCATACTTATTTTTATGTTATTTTTGGATTTTTCTTTGATGTCCATGATTGTATTGAATATGTTATTAAAAATAATTTTTCTCTATATGCATCAAGTCCAAGTTATTTCTAATTAGGTTTGTCCTCCAATATGACAATGACAAAAAAATATTTTTTTTGTCCAATTATGATTTACACCATATCTTAACAATTTGTAATCAGCTAATGCTGGAGAATCCACTATTATGGGCATGAATCTTGCTCTTTCAAATATTTCTTCACTAGTTAATCTAAGATCGGAGGAGGTTACGACATCACAATTTTATTTTTAATAAAAGCTTCCTTATTTCTCTTGAAAGGATGACATGTGGGTAAGACCATGCATGAGATACTTTGTTACCAACCATGAATTGCATCATTCATAGTTAGTCTAGTGATCTCAATTTATAAAAAGAAAACTCATAATTCTTAGGTAGATGAATTAGAAGAAGTAAAATAAAAATATGTAAGACTTATAATTCCTAGTAATATAGAGAATGCTTATGAAAATGAAAGAAACATGATAGCCTAATTATACGCAACCTAACTACTCAAATGGCCTTACAATCCAGTATGAACTAGAACATTCATTACCTAATGTATTATGATGCACATATGCGAAGCTTCACCCTAAGAAACATGATAGGCGTGGAAGTTGTCTTTCATAAGTGAGGAAATACCTCTATAAGCATGTTGACCCGATCATGCTATGAATGTGGATTTTGATTACTAGCAAGCTCAACTTTATACCTCATCCAAAAGATAAGAGGATAAAAATTTCAAATCAAAAGTGGTTAAAGAACAATAATTTTAATATATTTATTTTTTTAATTTAATTTTAATTTGATTATAAATTTATTAAAGTTTTTTAAAAAAGATTTTGTCTTAAGAGCCATAAATCTTGTGAACTCCAAACAATCCATATAGTACAGTAAATAATAGAAAAACATCAAATGAGATTGTAACAAAAGTTATAAAAATATAAAATATTTTAATGTTATCGAGAATAAAAGAATAATGATCGTTATAATTATGTTAGGAGGGCGTTGCCATAAATTTTTATTTGTGAAGGCACAAATTGGCAATTTTCGAAATACTCTCAATTATTTTTGGGTGATTTTCTTACCTTTCTATTTAATAATTCATTGTGAACTAATATTTTGATATTAATATTTATTTTTAATAAATTATTAAATTCTTTGCTTTATATTCTAGTAATTATATTATACACAAATCTATGATTATCTTATTTCACTTTAAATATTTAGGTATATATATATATATATATATATATATATATATATATATATATATATATATATATATATATATATATATATATATATATATATATATATATATATATAGATTTTTAATGATGCAAAATTTAGTCCAAAATAGAAATTATGAAATTATACTTTTTTTTAATTAAATTATAATGTAAGTAAAAAAAAAAAAAGTAAAATGTAAAACATAAAGTGCTCTAAATCTCATTGAATAAGGCTCTTTACTTTTTTATTCTAGAGGCTTATGTTCATCCACACATCAATTTCCTTTTATGTTTTATAAGCTTATGCAAGACTATTTTGAATTCTTTACTCATCCACGAGCTTTTGTTGGTAGATGGGAAAGTGAGGACACATGTTCCCATGGCCGTCCATATATGCTAGTGCTTATACATGCCATTCAAAAAAGAAAAAGAAAAAGTGCTTTTAAATATACACACAAACTCCTAAATCATACAAAGATAAAATTGACATTAAAGTACAAGTACTAATAACCCCCATTTCCATATGGTGTAAATGTACTTAATGGTAGGGTACGTATTTGGTGAGTGTTCTTTGTTTTGATTGGTCATGGATACTATTGGATCTAGAACTATACTAGATTGAGAATTGTTACTTTTTTTTCTTGCTGCAAGTACAAAGCTTTCTAAAAAGAGTATAGTAAAGCTTTTGATTATGATAGTCAAGTTAACATTAAAAATCAACAAGGGTAGGTTGTTTATATTCATGAATGATTTGATTATGATAGGATGATTCACATTATCTGAGAAATTATCATTGAGTAATGGTAGTCAACCTATCATGATCACAAGCTAAGTCTTAAAACTAAATGATTTGACTTATCTAATCAAGTACTAACTGGCCTCATGCACAAACAAAATATAATATTATGAGGGGAGATAAATGAGACTATAAACTATTAGGCTTATGATTCAAGTATTTGAATGTGGTACAAATAATTGAAATGTAAACAGGTTTCAAATATTTGAAAAGAGCTTCGAGCTAGTATTCAAATATTTGATAGCTTTACTCTTCAAGTTGGCTAGTGGATTGCCTTAAATAATTTCAAATGATCATACAATGTTTAGTGATTTATATTCATAACTCTAGCACAACTTAATTGACAGCCCTTATGATCAATTCTAATTAAACCATGTTGATTATCATCTAACTTTGAGTAATCTTAGTTTATCATAAGTTTGGTTTAAAGCTAATTTAAGTTCAATTAATTATCCAGTGTGTTACTATATTACATTTTACCCTTAGATGGTCTGTCTAGATCACAAAACTTATAACTATAGATTACGCCCAGATAATTGGGGCTTATATCATAGAATTTAATTGTACTTATATTTTCTTATTTTGGGTGTGTTGAAGAACAAAATTGCATAAGGACATATGAACCAAATTTGCTTTATTCATTTACTTTTTGTGCCTGAGCAATTAAAATCTTCTTATATTTCTCTTATTATATCATAAGCAGTATATAAATATTCTCATTAAGCTCTCATAATAAAAGTACTTTACCTCAAAAGTTAAATAAGATAAAATCAATCATATATAATTATTTTTTATTAAAATATAATTCATGACTTGTTCTAAGCTAAGATTATAAAATAACCAACTATGACACATTTATAGATTATATATCTCCAATTAATGTTTGACTAATTATTCTATCAATTAAGGGTGTGATAAATTACTCTATACTAATATGATCTTATACAAGCACAACGAGTCTACATACTACAAAGTCTTTGAAGCGAGTCACGCGAACCCTAACCCCGCCGCTCTGGCGATTTAGGGTTTCCGTTTTCCTCTTCCTCTGCTTTCGTTTCTGAGTGATTTTCCTGCTCGTTTGAGGTGTGATTTCGCCTAAAGTTGCGTTGGTCGCTTCTTTGCTCTAAGCCCTGTGAGGGCTTGGTGTCTCATGGCTGCTTCAAAACCCCAAAATCCTTGGGGAGCGATGTCTGAAGATAAGCCGATCTCTAACAAAGGATTCTTTAATCTAGATAAGGAGGAGTCTTCTCCTTCTAAATCGCGTTCGTTCAAGGATGTTCTCGCTGGATCAGATGATTCCGTTCCTACTTTATCTCATACCACTTTCAATGGGGTTCCTGCTGTTCTTTTATCTGACGAAGATGTGCTTAAGTTAGCTTCACCTTTCCAATATACTTTGGTTGGTAAATTTGGTCTGAACAGACCTAACCTAGATTCCATTCGTAGTTTCTTCACTAACTTAAAATTATCGGGATTTTTTTCTATCGGTCTGTTGGATTCAAGGCATGTTGCCATACAACTCTCGAATGATCTTGATTATAGTAGGATTTTTGCTCGGAGATCTTATTTTATTTTCAATTGTCAAATGCGTATTTTAAAATGGACCCCGTTCTTTGATATCAAGGAAGAATCTCCCATTGTTCCTATATGGATTTCGTTTCCTAATCTTCGGCTTCATTTTTTCAATCAAAAAGTTTTGCATGCACTGGGTTCTATTTTTGGTAGGCCTCTCCAAACGGATCAGGCTACTGCCTCACGTACTAGACCTTCTGTTGCTAGAATTTTAGTTGAAGTTGACATTACCAAAAAGCATGCTAAGGAGATCTGGGTTGGATCGAAAGCTCTCGGTTATATGCAGAAAGTTGAATTCGAAAAAGTTCCGGACTTCTGTTCGCACTGTAAAATTCATGGACATGCTAATACTGATTGTTTTAAACTTCACCCTGAGCTTAAAAAAATCAAATTTGCAGGTGGATGGTAAGCTTGGATCCTCCGATCAAGTTTACGTGCCTACAGGGAAGCTTATACAAACTGATCGGTTGGAACCGCTTCCATCATCTGATAACTACGAAGCTGAAGTTGTTGTCTCACAAGAAAATTTGCAAAACCCTATTGTTAATACTTCTCTGGATAGGGAGAACAGTGATATTGTTGAAAATGTTAATGAGGATACAGAGCCGAAAATTTTTGTTTCTGTTGATTCAATTCTTAAAGAGATTGGAAGTAGTGTTAATGAGCATGCTTTTTTGACTAACAAGGAAATTTCAGAAAAAAACACAGCTCCAATTTCTATCATAGAGGAAGATATGGCTGGAGATATTAGTGGTGAACTTTATGAAGAAGGGGAATTTCTTCTTCCTTGCAACGAAGAGCAAAATAATGAGCAGACGGTTAATAATATCCAAAACTCTGTGAGTAAGAAATTGCATCTTTCTTCTGATATTTCTATTGATAATTCTTCAAAAAAAAAGGCTGAGGCGATTTCTTATTCTAATGCTAATACTTCTGATTCTCAAAATATTGATGATGGTGGATTCTCGAAAGTGAACAAAAAGAAAGGTAAGAATGTCAAAAATTCTCAACCTTCTACCCCACGGTCTACCCGTGCCCATAATTCTTCTAAACAACCTCATGATTAAAGCACTCATTTGGAATGTTAGGGGAATTGGGGGAAAAGATTCCATTGCTAGAGTAAAGAATCTTTCTAGAGTGCATGGTATTTCTTTTTTAGTCCTAATTGAACCTCTTATTGCTAATAGTAAAATTGGTACTACTGCTTCTAAATTAGGTTTTCCTAATTTTGTTTATAATTGCTCTAACAAAATTTGGATCTTGTGGAACAATATTATCAATGTCAATATTTTATCGGATCATCCTCAAATTATCAACTGTGAAATTGAATTATTTAATCATAAGTGTTTTGGCTCTTTTGTTTATGCTGCTACTTCTAGAGGTAATCGTTTTCCTCTTTGGGAGGAAATGCGTAAATTTGTCATTATTGCTAATGGTCCGTGGTGCATTGGTGGAGATTTTAATATTATCTCCAATGCTTCTGAAAGAAGAGGAGGTAATTTGCCTAATTCTAGTGCTATGGAAGACTTTAATTCTGTTATTTCTGACTGCTCTCTTACTGATATTGGCTTTAGTGGTAACTCTTTTACTTGGAACCGTGCTACTATTTGGCAACGTCTTGATAGAATTCTTTTTAACAATGATTGGCTGTCTAATTTTCCCATCACTACTGTTGAGCACCTTAGTAGAACGTTGTCTGATCACTGTCCTTTACTGCTTAATATCAACGCTAATAGTAGAATTGGCAATACTTCTTTTAGATTTCAAAATATGTGGATCAATCATCAGGATTTCAAAAATGTTGTTAGAATAAACTGGAATGCGCCTTTATTTCCTAATAATGACATCAAGGGCATGCTTAGACTCTGGTCTAAACTTAGTAGATTAAAACATGTTTTAAACTGGTGGAATAAAAATGTTTTTAAAAATATTTTTTCTAACATTAAGGAAGCTGAATTGAAAGTGCAAGAGCATGAAAATAGTTACATGAGCAATCCTTCCAATGAAAATTTGATTCATCTTAATAGTGCTAAAGACCTTCTGGTTAGTCTTCAGGATCAAGAGGAAATATTCTGGAAACAAAAAGCGAATGTTAAATTTACTGTTGAAGGGGATAGGAACACTAAATTTTTCCATGCTTTGGCTAACCGTAACAGAAATAGGAATTATATTCACAAAATTATGATTAATGATGGCTCTTTCATTGATAGTGAGGAACTTATTTGCAATTCTGGAGTGGACCATTTTAAGAATATTTTTCAGAGTAATGATAATACTATTCCTGTTACTAATACTGATATAATTCCTAAAATTGTTGATGATAGGGATAATGAGTTGCTCTGTTTAATCCCTACTGAGGAGGAAATTTTAAATGCTGTTAACGATTTGAACGGGGACTCCATTGCGGGGCCTGATGGTTACACCACTAAATTTTTTCAACATTGCTGGGAGATGCTCAAACATGATATTATTGAAGCTGCTATTGATTTTTTCAAGGGCACTCCTTACCCTAATTATTTTACTTCTACTAACATTGTGCTCATTCCTAAATCTATAGGGGCTAATAAGTGGAATGATTTTAGACCTATAAGTCTTTGCTCTTTTTTTAATAAACTCATTTCTAAGGTTCTTTCTAAAAGATTGGAGAATATTCTTCCTAGAATTATTTCGAGGAATCAAACCGGTTTTGTTAAATGTAGAAGCATTTTTGATAATGTTTTATTAACCCAAGAGATGGCTCATGAAATTAATACTAAGGTCAAAGGTGGCAATATCATTTTAAAATTGGATATTTCTAAGGCTTATGATAATCTTAACTGGAATTTCCTTTTTAATATCATGTCTTTATTTGGTTTCTCTGATTCTTTTATTAATCTTATTAAGAACAGTATCAATAACTGTTACTTTTCTGTCTTGATTAATGGTAGGAGTCATGGCTACTTCAAGTCCACCAAAGGTTTAAGACAAGGGGATAATATCTCCCCAGCTCTTTTCATTATTGCTATGGAATATTTATCTAGGGGTATCGAAGATCTTTTTATCCATAATCCTAATCTTTATTTTAGAACTGTTAGAGGCCTACCTGTTTCTCATCTTAGTTTTGCTGATGATTTCATTTTGTTCTCTAATGGTTCTATCAATAATATCTCTATTTTAAGTAATTTTTATTTAGATTTTCATTCGGTTTCTGGGTTAGCTATTAACAAGGAAAAAAGTTCTTTTATTGCCAGTAAAACTATTAATAGAAATAGAGTTCTTGCTATCCAAAGGCGTTGTGGTTTTCAATCTAAAAACTTTCCCATTAAGTATTTGGGCACTCCTATTTATAAAGGTAAAAGGAGAAATCACTTGTTTGAAGATATTTTTACTTCTATCCAAAAAAAGTTGCAAAATTGGTCTTCTAACTTTTTATCTCATGGGGGTAGGTTAATTCTTATTAAGTCTGTTCTCAACTCTTTACCCATTTATTTATTCCATTCTCTCAACCCTTCTGCGTCTATTTGCCTTCGTATTGAAAGAATGATAAATAAATTCTTTTGGACTTCTAAGTATAATAGTAATGCTATACATTGGGCTTCTTGGAATAGTATGTGCGGCACGTACAATGAAGGTGGCTTGGGTTGTAAAAATGTTACTGATATGGCTAGAGCCTTCTCTCATAAACTTTGGGTTTCCTTTCGTTCTAATGAGAGTTTATGGGCTCGTTTTATGAATACTAAATATTGCAAAGATTCTCATCCCCTGCTTAATGTTTTTAAACCTACTGATTCTCCTACTTGGAAAAGGCTTTGCAAAATAAAGTGGCATGCGGAACAGTACATTCAATGGGGTATTGGTGAAGGTAATGTTTTCTTTTGGCAAGATAATTGGATGGGTCCCTGTTCTATTGATAATTATTTTAATACTTGTTCTGTTGAGAATATCAAAGTTGCCGATTTTTTAATTAATGGAACTTGGAACATTGCTAAACTATTACAGATCCTGCCTTCTTTTTTTGTTGACTTAATTAAAATTATCCCTTTAGATTTGAATTGCAAGGATAAAATTTTGTTCTCTTTGTCTTCTTCGGGTTTGTTCCAAATGAGTAAGGCTTGGGAAGCTTTTAGGATTAAGTACGATAAGTCTATTATTTTTTCTTCATTATGGCATAATAGTATACCTACTTCTTATTCTATTTTAGCTTGGAGATGTATTAAGGGATTTATTCCTGTGGACACTGTTATTCAAAGAAAAGGTTTTTTCTTACCTTCTAAATGTCAATGTTGTGAGAATATTGAAAGTATAAACCATACTTTTCCTAATGGTCATATTGCGAGGAAGATTTGGGATTACTATTCTGATTTGGCTAATATTAATCAGGGGACTATTTGTAATGATCTTACCCCTATGTTAAATCTTTGGATGAACAATTCTAAAGGCCATATCCTTAACCTTATCCCAATTCTTATTTATGGTTCATTTGGAAATCTAGAAATGAATCCAAGCATGCTGGTATTCAAATGGATGCTTCTGTTATCATTTCTAATATTAACCACAAAATTACTCATTTTTCTTCTTGTAATTTAATCTCTTATAAACATTTCAGAAATCCTAAACAGTTGGCTGATTTTTTGGGTATTAACTTGAATAGCAATGCTGCCAAATGTAAGAGCAGGCTGGTTATTTGGAGAAAATCGAATGTTCCTTATGTCAAATTGAATACTGATGGTTCGGTTAGGAATAATTTAGCTGGCACTGGGGGCATCATCCGGGATCATGCTGGTAAAGTATTATCTGTTTTTGCTTCCCCCTTGCAATTTTGCTCTGTTTTGACTGCTGAATTATCCGGTCTTCAATTGGGGATTGATAAGTGTATTACTTTGGGGTTCCATAATGTTTGGATTGAGGTGGATGCTGATCTTGTGGTTCAAATCATTAACAACAAAGTTCAGGGTAATCCTCAAAATTTCTATCTTATTAGGAAAATTAGAAATTCTCTTGCTACTATTGATTATTATATTTCTCATATTTATCGTGAAGCTAATGCTTGTGCTGACTGGTTGGCTAACTTTGGTTGTCAGCTTGAAGATTATCAAGATCTGAATATTTCTAGTTTAAATCCTGTTTTGAAAGGCAGGATATTGTTGGATAAAACTTCCCTCCCTTACATTAGGAAAGGTTGTGTCTCATGAATGTGGGTTTCTTCATTTATAGCATTGTGGGAGCTGGTTGGAATTATTATGACCTGCTTCTTAATTCATTTTTCTTTATCTCTTTGGTGGTCAATTCTGGTGGAAGCTACCTTTGCAGATTATCTGATATTTACTTAAACTTTATTGTTTCTTTCCATATGTTGTCTCAGTGGTTAACAAATATTAATATGGAGTTTCATTTTCTTTTCCCTGTTCGTCGCTGTCATGTTTCTTGGGCTCTTATTTTGGTGGTTGAAAATTGTCTTTTGCAAGGTGATGGTAATCTGGAGAATATGATTAATGTGGAGAACTTTGTGAATTTTGTTCTCGGTTTTATGTCCCAGAATTTTCATTATCTGCATTGTTTCTTTCATAATATCATTAACATTCTGAAGATCTCTCTGGACAATGACAGACCAGGGCGCTTATTTAGTTTATCTGAATTATTCTGGCATTATAGGTATACCAGACTCTGTTTTGGGAGAGAACTTTTTTATTCCATTCTCTGCAATTTGTTGTATCCTAAACCTGATGCTGATACGTTTCAAAATCTGGAATCTATTATCACTGTTTTGATTAAGAGTGATCCTAATGTTTGTTATTGGAGTGTTACCTGCAGGATATATGATAGTTGCGGTTGTTATAGCTCTAAAGGTGGCCAGGTTCTTCTTTTGCCTATCATTTTCGTCAATTTCTATTTTCTTTTAATTTTTGCAGGAAGTTCGTGCCATAAGCTACTCATTGGATCTTCCTTTTTTGGGTGCTGTCGTCTCACAGCCCGATTGTTTTTTGCTTTCAATTTTGTAATCATAGGATAAGGACCGACCGGTTTTTAGGTTTTTTTTCTTTCTTTTTTGGATTGTAGCTCTTCTGAGCACTAGTTAGCTGGTTGGTCCTTTTAAGGACTTTGTAACCGATTTTTGAAGTAACACGTAGGCCCCTCCGCCGGTTTTAACCAAAAAAAAAAAAAAAAAACGAGTCTACATACTAAATTTATAATCTTTTTGATCTTATGGATTAGACAACTAAACAAAATCTACATAATGCAACATTTGCTTTAGTAAAAAGACTATTAGCCAAGCTTCTTAATTATAATAATAAACTAGCCTTATCTTGTATTTATATGAAGACTTGACATTGTTGGTTTGAAAATGCTCAGATGAGCCTAATTGGTTGTCCCTCCCAAGCAAGATGGTAAGACCAGCACTGTCGTGTTTTTTAAGCCTCTTGTGAGGTTAATTAATCTGTATGCCACATAATACTCATTCACATTATATTGGTAAAAGATTGAGCGATAGATCAAAGTTATGGTACTAATTAAAATCTTTAATTCTCATTAGTTACTCTCCAATCTTTTCATAGAAATATTACTCATTAGTTACTCTCCAAAGTGAGGAACAAAAGAATATAATGAAATGTTTTAACCAAAGCCGGCCCCAAATTTCATTGATAATTACAAAGTTTGATCAATATAACTAAAAGCACATGAAGCTTACCACAGAAATAAACACCTAGATCAAGGAAGAAAAGAGAATCAACAAAAAGTCCCCATTCATGCAAGAAGCCAAGAACACAAAGACTCTTCATCAAAACTACTGTTGCCGCTAACATCATAGAACCAAGGCCACATGTCACTCCCATCTTCCTCCCACAACTTGGCCTCCAAGCTTTCCAAGTCCCATTTTAGCATTTTCTCCATCTCTGTCATCACAGTGCCTGACTCCTTCCCCTCCATAGCCAGCTCTACTTCCTTTTGAGCAGCACAAGGGCCGTCACTTCTGCTCTCGATTATCTCATTTTCTTCTATGCTCATTTCATCTATATCACCATTAGGACCCAAAACCTCCTCAAAATCAAAGTCAAAGTCAAAAGTTGAGCTGCTGTTTTCTTTCTCTGTCAGAGCTGAGGAAGAAGAAGCAATGCAAAGGTTGTTGTCGGTGTTATTCATTGATTGTTTTGGGTCCTGATTATTTTGATCTTTTCTAATGCTGCCAGCTGAAACCTTGAGGATTGAGTTCTTCATCATGGCGGCACGGCTGGTGCGTCCGCCGCGCCGCTTGCCGGGGGACGGAATTTTGCCGATATCATAGATGAAGGTCTCGCTATCGCCATGCCGCCGGAAACAGTGAATTCGCCTGCTTAGGTGGGAGTTCCAGTAGTTTTTTATCTCGTTGTCTGTTCGTCCAGGGAGCTGCGCGGCTATCACAGACCACCTGCAACAATTAAAATGTTTCATTTTATGAAAAATTAGGGTGATATTCATTTTATATACCCCATAAATTTTATAAACTTACAGATCTACCGAGTATATCAGTAAACATAAAAATTTAAATGTTACACGTATAAATACATACAAGTTGTGAGGTTTACATGTAATTCTCTCAAGAAAATAATGAAAAATATTTTTTTTTTAGATAACTCCATTTGTTTTTGAAAAGAAAAATTTGAATATGTAAATATTTTATTTTATTTTATTTTTTCAATTTTTTTGGAACGGGATATCCACTCGCTACCGCTCTCAAAAGGATGACGCTTGGTGGCGTGACTAATCCTTGACTGACCTAGAAGAGGGATACCCACCCCAGAAATCTCTTGGTCAGCACTTGATTGGGCCCCACTCAAAAGACGCTATCGCTCGAGGGAAATCGGGCACGGGTTGGGAGATTCCCAATTGTACTCGCACACCAACCAAGCTAAGCAACAATGGGTTATTTTTACAACTTAAATCAGAGATGAATTTTATATGGATCGAATCAAATCAATCTTGCTCACTAAATGCAGCTGAAATCAAAATTAGCTCAGTCCAAAAGTTGATCAAACAAATCTACAATCAATATTAAATTATTAATTTAGTTCGACATCAAATTTAATAACCTTGAGACAGTTCTTGAGCTATGATCATATCGATTCCTGAATCAAACATAAATTATTAAATTTTCTAAGTTATTATATAACATTGAATCTTTAACAATAAGAAAATCTGCATGTGATCTTCACATGTCCCTAAACTAAACTTACATCGCATTTTGTTGATATTTAATTATTTACAACGAAAATAATAATTTATCTCATCCAGTAGCGTAACAGAACATTACAGGCTCACTGTATTCTTTCTCTCTCTACACCATTTAAATACTTATTTTTAAATTATTTCCATGTGCTCGCATGGCTGAGAACAGCAGTTTCCTCGCATTTTATTCATATTTATAATAAAAATAAAATTTCTCTCTCTCTATCTCTCTCTCTCTCTTCCAGTGCAGTTCTTTATTAAAGATGACTATTTATTTATTTTTTTTTACATTTATTGTCAGCATAATTACATATACAATAAATTGCGCCAAAATTATTAACAAATTATCACATAGAACATGTGAACGTAAAGAAGGGTTCATATGAAAAAGCTGAAGCTAGTAACTCAGCTTGATCTATTTGTTGAGAATTATGACTATTAATTAAGAGATTTTAAATTTGAATATTATTTATAATATATATATAAATTTATCTTAATTAATTTAAATATTCCAAAAAAAAATCAGAAGCATTTAAGAATCGTTCATCAGTCCTCGTCAAGTGACATTCATGTGAAAAGGACAAAAACTAATAAAAAAAATTATTGCAAACAATTTTATTAATTATTTTTCCTTCAAAATTCAATATTAATTTTTTTGTTAATATATATTACGTGTCATAACTTTAAATAAATGAATAAAATAATTACGTTCCTGATTATTCGCAATATAAACCACATATTTTCGTTCAGCTCTTTTACATTCTTTAAAAGTAAATAATGCTTAGCAATATAAATCAAAATTTACGAAGAAAGTAGCTTTTTTTAAAGCTAGCAGCTCAGTTTTTTAAAGCTATTATGAAGAAACAGTGGTTGCGATTTCAAAAGCAAATTTATAAGGAAACTGTCTTCAGCGAAATTTTACAATATATTTGCTTAGATTAGTAAAAAAAATTATAAATTTGAATCCAAATTAATAAGTCACAAATTATAAACCATTATAGCACTTGCTAAAGTTGGAATTACTCAGTTAGAAGTCGCCTAAAGTCACATGATCACCATGAATTTTGGTTGGTGACTGCTGAAAAATATCTTCATTAATTTGCCTATTTCCCATTGCAGTTCACTTATCACTTAACCAAAAAACTGAAGTATTATTTACAAATTATTGCAGGAATCTGTACAGCGCATTGCTGTAGATATATTATTAGCTGAGTTCTTCGAAGTCAATAGCTTTCCTCCATATTTATATTAAGTACAGCTAGCAGAATAAACTACAAACAGTCCCAAATTTTTCTTGACTTTTGTCTCTTTTTTAAAAAATAAAAGAGTAGCAATTTGTACTTCACTCGCTGTACGTTTTCATTCTATTCATGTTTTATCTTGGCCTAAAATAAGGCAACAGATCAATTCCTTGCTATAGTCTACTACGAGTGAAGCTCTCGCAGAATCTCCATTAATTGATTGTTAGTAAGATTCTGAAATGATTAGCTCTGTTAAGAGTCAGTTGTCCCCCCCACCCCCTCACTTCCAGCCTTTCAATAAATGCACATCACCATCACGATTAATTACTTTAAATTTTCAGAAAATAAAAAATTATAGTGAGCAACAACTTGTCTTTATCTGTTCGTTGAGAACTTTGACTATTAATTAAAAGATTTTGAATATGTGTTTATCATAATTTTCTCAACAGTAAAAAGAAAAAATAATGAGAATTTAACTACCATACAAGTGGAATTATTTAAAGTTTGAAATAGTGGATTTATCAAAAAATAATAAGAAAAAAAAAAAAGATTGAGCATCAACCATATATATCTCATATTTTAAAATTTGAATGGTAGATGTTACGTAGTTTAGTTGATAATGATCTTAGAAGTAGTTGTTAAGATTGAGCATCAAATCTCATATTTATATATTACATTTGTTCTTCTAAATATGATATTACTAAGATTTGGTGAGAGTTAGCTGGCTTAATTAATAAAAATTTTTAAATTCTTTTTTAAAATATTGAGATCAAATCCCGCCTATAATATATTTGTGCTTGCGCACTGAAGATTCCAAAAAAAATATATGTATTGCAATTAAAAGAACTGTGGTTAGAGGTTCTAAACTCCCTACTGAATTCTCATTATGAGGAATTTATATTTACTTCAAGTATCAATGATTTTAATTATTTTACTAAACATTTATTTTAAAAAGTAAGGTGTCACTCTTTACTATTCACTATTCATCATTAACTAGTAAATAATAATAATAATAATAATAATAATAATAATAATAAAGTTATAGTTAAATATGTGGGACATATGATATGAATGAAATATCAAAATAATTAAAACATATAATTTATACTAAAAAATCATCAAGATGAAAAACTACTAGGCTATTTAAAAGGACAATAATAATGTAATTTGTAATAAAGACATACTTATGTGGAAAGTTTGTTTGGCCATGTAAAACATCAGTCTTATGATTACTATATTAGGAGGGCAGATGTATTAAATCCGGCCTATGTTAGAAAACATAGAGGTAGACCTAAAGAGGCTTGATTAAAATATTATAAATGATATTTTTACTTGGTTTGAAATAGAATTTGAGTCTTAATAGAACACAATGGAGAAAAATAATTCATGTGCCCGACTCATCGTAGTGGGATAAATTAAACATGCTTGATATTGTTGTTATTAAAATAAAGATTGTCGACGTATGAAGCCACACAATTTTATTTAATAAAAACAAAGTGAAATGTGTAAAAATAGAAAGTGAAGATTAATATGTTTAAAAATAATATTTCTCCTTTACATAAAATTAATATATTTAATAGATAGTAGTTATTACAAGATGATGATTAATATCCCATTAAAACATATTAATAATATATATAATTTAATTAAATGCCTGTATGTGTGAAATATATTCATCACATTTTTTTTAAAGGCTACATTGTCCCACGTATGTATCTTAAAAATATCTCGAGTGCCACATAAGTTACATTAAATTCTTGTTTGTTCTTTCTAGGCATGAGCTTATGTATCTATATATTATACGGAAGCTAAGTAATGGAGGTAGAGATCAACAATGAGCTGAGTCATTTACCTGTTTCCAATGCTGGAATGAAGCTTGATAATGATCTCTTCTTCCTCCTTGGAGATGCTTCCTCTTTTGAGGTCAGATCTAAGGTAATTTATCCATCGCAGTCTACAGCTCTTCCCACACCTCAGCAGACCTCAATTATTCAAGAGAGAAAGATTTAGATAGATATAGAGAGATAAATAGTGAAAGATACAGAGATGATAAGTAGTGAAGTAGTTTGCTAGGAACCTGCATTCTTAGGAAGCGACCTCCATGAACCTTCTCCGTTTTCTGCAATGTAGTTCACGAGTATCTCATCCTCTTCTACTGTCCACCTCCCCCTCTTCAGTCCCTTTTTATCGCAGCAGGGAGCCCTCACCATTTTCCTTCTAATACAGAGAGACGAAGTGAAAGCAGAAGACAGAAAGCTGGAGAGTCTGGAGGTGGCGAGGACAAGTGAATCAGCTGAGGAGAAAGCGGGAGGGAAAATAAAAAGGGCGAGTGGGGCCCGCACGAGCGGTGGAGCTTGAACCACGTGTTCAATAACGTCAGAGAAGGCTAACGTGGCCTCACCATTGACGGAATGAGGCTCCCCGCGCGTCTCGCCGTCTCGGTTCAACCACGTTGGCTGAAAAGCGGCTTGCTCATTTAGCCAATTTGTGTTGCGACCAAAACGTGGCATGCGGTAAATCCACTTGAATCTACGGTGACCAAACATTTCTTATAGCCGCCTTCATTTATATACCTGCTTTGATGGTGTTGTAGTCTTTAAATGATCTTTTGTCGTTGCATTGAAAGATATTTTGAACGAATCTTGAGGCATGTTTAATGAATTTTCTTACATGCTGTATCGATTCGTTTGACAATACCATTGTTCAGGATTTATGTTTGCTTTTCTGCATTCAATGCACGACTTACTAACTATAGGCTACTTAATTGAGTGTAGGTGAGCAGTCCATTAAAATTTTTGGGGCTGCATGCTCTAGAAGCCACTGTAGGCCGAAAGAACATAAATTCGATTAATTAAATAAATGCGATCCAAAATAGTTTTTATTTTACTCCTTATGATTGATCGATCTGATTATATTTATTATTGTATGTGAGAGAGTAGATCCCAATTATTTATAACATTTCGTTTGAGATAGTTTTCTTTCTACTTTCTAATAAAAGTTTTCTACATTTTTTTTTTTACTAAAAAACTGCTTTAGAACGCAATAATAAAGTTAAGTCGATTATAATTGGACAAATAAAAGAAAGTAAATCAAACCTTCTTTTTTTATTTCATTGAAATTATTATAGGAAAATTTAGTCTCATCGAACAATATTAACTATTTATAGAAAATTTGTATAAGAGTGATCTATCTCGAATGATTGAACGGTCATTAGTATAATGAAACTTTTGAGTATTTATAAAATAATGGGCATAAAGATAGCTCTGGAGGATGCAGCTAAGACACAAATAACATCACAATGTAATTTGGATGTAACAATGACTAGAATGCAAATGAGATTGTGGCATAAGATTAGAAGGAGAGATGACCACAACACGAGCAATGTCGTGACATATATTTGGATGCAAAAATAAGTAACTATGAGGCAACTTGAAAAGTGGCATATATTGCTTTAAGAGAGACTTCTTTGAGTCTTGTTGGTTTTTGCATTATTGATTATTCATGAACTGTCCATTTGAAATGTTTCTCAATATTAAATCATCTCAAGATAATATAGTCATAGAAACCCTCATCTCTATAATTTGGATAATTATCAGATAACCAATAAACTCTTAAAAATTATTAGATAATACCACAAAAAATTTGGTATCATCAAATTATTGATGTCTTAATTATAACATATATGATATATATTAGAGAAAGGATTAGCTTAAGCTTACGGTGTACATCAGCTTACTGTACTATCTAATCACATTAACTAGTATAATTAGGTTTGTAATGTTCTGTATATTTTGAATAAGACTTTTCCCTCTATTTTGGCTTTTCCCGTTTTCCTCTGTCTTCTTCGTCTCCGATCGCTCTGCTCTCTCCACTCTTTCAATATATACTAAGGCTAATGGGGCCAATAAATTCTGTTAGTGCTAGTTGGAGGCCTCATCCTATTTGAATTAGAGATTAATGATAATGAGGACATACTCTAAGGGTTTCTTAGATAACATGAAACCTTAACTAATTATGGTTCAAGATGATCAGGATCATAGTCCTATTAGGTCTCAATCATTAGGCCAATTTATTATTGTACTGCTTTGTTAATGTATTGCATTTGTTAACTTAAAGTAGCGAGACATCTTGAAATAAGGCTAATATTAAGAGAAGCTTAGTCTTAAAAACATTAATGGTTACTTAATGTTATCTTTTTGCCCTATTAAAAATATATAAGACTTCTCATATATTGATCAATTAATAAAATTATATTAAAAACATGAATATAATTTTATTCTATATAACCAATCATCCTCATTACCCAGAATTTTTATTGCGTCCTCCCACCTGACGTAGAGATACGTCCTCCCACCACTAAAAAATTGAGTTTTTGCTCGATATTGATAGCTATTATTTGGTATTAACGAAGAATATCATCATGTGAAGACCAATACCGAGTTATACCGAGCAATACTGAGCAATACCGAGCTATACCGAGCAATACAAAAAAATACCTAGTTTTTCCTAGAAAAAATTCGGTATTGCTCGGTATAGCTCGGTATTGCTCGGTATTGCTCGGTATAACTCGGTATTGGTCTTCACATGATGATATTCTTCGTTAATACCAAATAATAGCTAGCAATACCGAGCAAAAATCGATTTTTTTAGCGGTGGGAGGACGTATCTCTACGTCAGGTGGGAGGACGCAATAAAAATTCCATTACCCAAGCCTATAAAAAATTTATTATTTTTAATCTTCCACAAACTAATATTAGAATAAATCAATATTCACTTTTTTGCGAAATAATTTATTCCAACCTTCTTTGGTATAGGCATTTATTATCCCAATTACGACTTTTCTGCCTTTCTTTTAGCAAAAATGTTACTAATAATAATTTTCACACCGCATTCAACCTTCTTAATTTGGAATAGATAATTTATTATCCCAATTACCACCTTTCTACCTTCACACACACACACACACCCCCCTCAATTCTCTATGAATTATTACTCATTGGTTCATTTTGCACAACTTTTTTCTTAGAACGTTTCACCATTAGTAACATTCTATTACTGATTCATTAATTAATTCTTGTACCTGCATAATAAATATAATTATATTATGAACATATATCATTATTCATATAATAATTAAATATCATCTCATTAAATTTTATTCATGAATGCACATGCTGATCGACCGTATTATTTACCCACCTTTAATTATCACTCAATAAAGATCAAACCTGTTAGTTAATTCTTATACAGGCATAATAAATATAATTATATTATGCACATATATCATTATTCATATAATAAATATAATCTCTTTAAGTTTTATCATGAATGCACATGCTGACCATATTATTTATTTTATCACTCACTAAATATCAAATTATAGCTCAATATTAGATCAAATTTAATCAGTATATTTTATTATCTCATTTATCTCATGTATAATATAAATCTTGAGTGGAATAAAGTAATGTTTTTAAAAACTGAATCGGACCGGCCGGTTTGACTGGTTCAACAGCGAACCGGTTTGGCGGGCGGTCCAGTTAGGCGAAAGAATAGTCCGGAAGTGAAACCGGTGAAAAATCGGTCAAGAACGGGAACCACCGAATCGGGAATTGCCGAACCGGGCGGTTTTTGAAGAACCTGCCGACGGTTCTAAATATGTCGAATCTCCGTCGTCCAAATATGATCAAACGCGCGTAATGAAGACTGGGAAGTATTATGTCTCGATTCTATCCTCAATACACAATTCCCCATGTATTCGGATGTTCGATTATCCCCTATTCGCTATTTCGACAACTCAAGCAAAAGTGGGAAAGACTCCTTTGAGGCTCCGACCATCCCATCCGCCGGCGCGTTCCTCCGACCATCCCAGCCGCCGGCACGTTACCCACAGGCTTTTTTTTTTAATTTTTTCCTTTGACAGGATTTAACTTAAATCTTTTCTCAACTGAAGCATTTTTTCTCTCTCTCTCTGAATTAGTTGGATGATTTCCTGTTTTAAGGGATAGCAGCATAATCACCCGCTTGTCTGACCTTCTCTTTGATTCGGTTCTCCACTGTCCGTAAGAGTAAGACATCATTTTTAAAAAAAAATTTTTTCACATACCCTGATGCCAAATGATGTAATTTTAATGTAGAATCTTGTATTTATGACGTTACTAGTCAATATTGCATTGCTTCTAAATTGTTTTGTCGCTAGTATGTTATGAATTTAAAAGCATCATTTTTATGCATTGCTTCTAAATTGTCAAGATCGAAGACTTCATTTTAGATTGTGTTAGAACATGGAACTTCTTCATTAGCACATGTCTTAAAGATTTTAAACAACATTGGGTAAGTTCTTGAATAGATTATGATTTTGTTTGTAATAGTTTCACTACAGAAAAATCATTCATTACCGGTAGAATTTTCCGGTGGCTTTCCGACAGTTAATTTTCTGTCGTCTTTCCGGCGGCTTTCCGATGGAAAACAATGAGACAAATTTTCTGATGAAATTTTCTGACGGTTTTTTTCCCACAGAAATTTCAGACTACTTTTTCAGTTTTCTTGCGGAATTTTTTTTATTTAATTTTTTTTATTTTTTATTTTTTTAATTACTAATTTTTGTAGTATTTTAATTCATTATTAAGTTAATAATTTATTTTAATTAAAATTTAATTGTAATTCTTTATTTTAATTAATTAGTAATTTTTATTTTATATTAATTAGTAATTATTAATTTTTATTTTATATTAATTATCACTTTTTATTTTTATAATTAAATTAGTTAGTATATTTAATTTTATTTAAAAACTTGATTTTGTGTCAAAATATAGATTAAATATAAAAAAAATCACATTTAAAATGTATTTTACTGATGAGCAATTTGGTGAGGTGTTTGAAACTCTCCCCAATCCACCCGGGTTCGAAATCCTTGGTAGGCACAAGAGCAGGCTGCGGGGGAGCGGCAATGGGCGGGCTGTTGGGCTCACATGGGCGCGGGTTGCCGGGCGGGCGCAGGCTGCTGGGCTGGCTAAGGCGGGCGTGGGCTCAATTCCCCCGGAAAGCCACCAGAATTGTTTTCCGCCGGAAAATGTACCCGTAAATTATTTTCTTACGCGTGTTTTATCGGCGGAATTTTTGCCGCTAGAAAAGCGCAGGAAATGATCAAAATCTGCCGGAATATTCTGCCGGTAATACATGATTTTCCTGTATTATTTTTTGACTGCTGATCATTATGTAATTGTAAAAATGATTAGATGTTTATTTAGAAATAAATGATTACATATATAATAGGTATTACCTTTCCTCATACATCTACTATTTACTTAGCTCACTCCCAATACAAATTATTATCTATATATGTTTGTCTATCATGTGCACTATTTCCTTTTAAAGCCAGTGAAAATTTTGTTAAATTCAAGTAACACATCACTTAATTCATTTAAAGGAAGCTCATCATTTATCTTGTTTGAATCCTCCTCATTTGAGAATTCTAATCACAGATGATGAAATGATCCTAAAAGTTACTTTTAGTAAAAAAATTTAATTGCCTTATTATTTTTCATCTTAATCTGCTGGTTGAGAACTTATAGATCCAAGATTTAAGATTTTATATATTTGATATATATGAATTTATGATTAAATTCTGTTAAAAAGTCTAATTTTTTTTCTTAAAAATAATTAAACTAACATAAAAAACTTCATTTCAAAAATATTAATTAAAAAATTTATAATACTTCACTTCAACTAACATAACCTCAAATTTAGGGGTGTCAATTTCCAGTCACGGGTCGGGTTCGGGTCGAACCCGAAACTGACCTGGCACTATTTGGGTCAACCCGAACCTGACCCGTTTTTGAAAACGGGTCAGTTTTTCTGACCCGAACTCGACCCGCTTCGGGTCTGGGTCAACCCGACACGACCTGAATGACCCGTTTCCAACAAAAAATTGCTAGTTTTCGGGTCAAAAACGGGCCTATTTCCTTTTTTTCTGGTAAAAATGGGTCTATCTCTTCTTTTTTGGGTCAAAAATGGGTCACTCTCGGGTTGCCAGGTCAAAATCGGGTCAATTTCCGGTCAAAGGGTTAACCCGAACCCGAACTGATTTTTGAAATGGGTCGAAATGTTGAACCCGAACCCGAAATTTTTGAGTCAGATTCGAGTCGGATTTTTGGGTCGTGTCGAATATTGACACCCCTACTCAAATTTATATCATTTAAAATACTAAATATCTTAGACAATGTGCAAACATGTCACATCAATTCATCAAATATCTACTAATGCTAATGCTACTTTTTTTTGTCCTCTCTCCATTTGTTTTGGAAGAAATCTCCTCCACATGAGCGGGCTTCGCAGCTTTTACGCGCCTGAGAGTGTGGGCCATGTGAGCAGGCTTTCTATTGAGAGGAAAATAAACCAGCAAGCAACTATTTTTTTTTTTTAATTTTAATTAGTAAATGAATACAAAATAAAGTAAACTAAAATTCAAAGAGTAACGCTAAAATTAGCACAAAAAAATTAAAATTTTATACTTATAAGAGATAGTAATGCTGGCAATATCATAAATTAGTAAAAAAAAAAAAAAAACTAATAGCTAAGTAATAATAACTATGAGACTCAATGCATGGTCAAATACATTCAGATGATCAAATCCTACAATAATTGACAGTTTTCATGGTCCAAATTAAAAAAAATATATATTAATTGCGATAAATAATTGCTCAACCATCAAAACTGTGAACCGTATTGAACAAATTAAATGAAAGATGTCTCCCAGCCCAAGAAAATAAATATACGAAAGCAATGCAAATGAACTGAACTGACAATGGATTACAAGTGAAGGGGTGATAGGTCATGGTAAAGTTGTCCAACTGGGAAACTGATAGATTTTTTCATAGAATACTAAGTTTTTGCAATGTTTGAAAAGGCGTTTCTATAGATCGAGATTTAAGATATGTTTGGGACGGCTATAATGTTTTATGATGTTGGTTGTGATGTTGCTATGGAGAAAATAATTTCATTGTTATGGTTTTACAAAACAATTTTCTATCACATAAATTTTTGAAAAGTATTTAAAAAAAATTATGATTGTTGCGACAAACAAAACAAACTAGAAAAGGAGCATTATAGGTCATGCATGTTTATCAAAGTGTATCCATGTTAATTTAGGTTTCTTCAGTACTCATACTCTAATTATTTAAGTGTAAAAGAACCCCCTTTTAACAATTATGATTTTATATGGGAGCTAATTGATATATTACTCACTTGTTTAGTAATAAATCCATTATAAAAAAATAATTTAAGATTTTATCAAGATTTTGTAGAAGCAATGTGATATGGGCTTGGGCTTAAAATTATGACTAGTTAATAAAGAGTTTTATGAACATATATATTACTCCTTTTTTAAAACTCTGATCAAAAGTTTAAAAACACTTGTATTAGCTACCCAGAAAGTACTTTTAATCTTAGGTATTGAAAAATTTTAGTCCTATATTTTGATGCTCTTCTTTCATTGCATGAATTATGTTGGTTAGAATGTAGTTCCAAATTACATCGAAAATTAGCTTTTTATAGTGCTTCAAGATAAATGATTAATGTTAAAACTTATACTTACTTAAGTAAGCATTTATATTAAACATAAGAGTTTCACCTTATTCTTGAACAATTTTCGAAGAAAATTAAAAATTCATATAACATGTGCAAGGTATTGAAAACATAGGAGTTTCATACTCACCAAAATGTTCAATGATGATAATAACTCATAGCAAAATTTGAAGCAAAATCACTACAGGAAAATCACTCATTACCGACGGTTTGTTCTAGCGGTTATTATAAGCTTTCCGGCGGTTTGTAAAAAGCTGGCTGCTTTTCGGCAGTTATAAAACCGCCGGTAAAAATCACGTAGGAAACGATTTCTAGCGGTCTTTTTCTGTCAGTTTTGTGCATCAGTGACTTTCCAGCGATCCATACCGCCGGTGGTTTCCGACGGTTATAACGCTGGTGACCGCCAATTATTTACCGGCGACATACCGACTATTTAACTGACGGTTTGGCAGAATTTTTCTAGCTGCCAAACCGCCAGATTATCGTCGTTCTAACAGCTGCGATTGCCGATAAACTGCCGATAAATCACCGGCGGTCATAACCGAAGAAAGTACTCGGGGCTCAACCGCCGGCTTATATATGGAGAACCGCCAGAAACGTCGGCAAACTGGCGGTAATTATAGACGACTATAGTGAACTTCCGGTGGCTCGAATTAGCTGTATGGTATCGATGTTTTCGATGGCCAAACCGCCGGTTGGCCGCTGGAAACTTGTAGCATTTAAAAAAAAAATGACAGCCTCGCCTTTATTTTACTGATTTTCATCCTAAACTCTAAACCTACGTAAAACATATGATAATTATCATAAATATGGGCAACACGCCACTATAATCAATCACAATAATTATCATAAATATGTTCATCAAAACAAATAAACTCATAATAAGTTCATAACCAAACAAATAAAGTCTTCGCTTTAACACAACAAGTTCATCAAATCAAATGTTTAAATCAAATAAGTTCACACATAAGTTCATCATAAGTTCATCAAACAAATAAGTGTACTAATCCTCTTCTGTGTCCTCGCTGTCTGGTGATGCATGTGGTTGCACTTGCTCTTTCTTCTTTTGATTTTCATATCTATAGGATCGTAGCTCTGCTTGCATCTCATTTTGAACCTTTCTCATCTCTTCTATCTCTCTCGTCAGCGTTGCAACCCTCTGGGGCTTACACTTTCTTCAGCTCCACTAGGACCATAAAATGCTGAGGTGGATGAACTACCCTCATAAGCATAACTTTGCAAACTAAAGCCATATACCCTCCCCCTCTATCTTCCTCTAATAACATCTGACCATGTTGATACTCAGAATACTAGGTCGATCCCTCACCAGTGGACTGATGACTTTCCCAAGCTCGTATAAAATCATCATACGAGAATAAATCCGCAAAATATATTGATATTAAAATGAGTTTTATTATAATAAATTTATATTATCAAACTCCAAAAAATTATACTCATATGAGCTTTTTTAGCCTTTTCATCAATCCATTGATGGTCAGCTTGATGCTGGTGAGTCCTCGTATGCAACTACAGCAGTGTCGGCTCCCGGTCAAGAAACTCTTTCTAAAAATAGAAGATAAATTTAAAATAATATAAATATATTTATTAAACTAATTTAAAGTTTTTACCAGTCGTCGTCTATATTTTGTATGAGAAACATATCCACTAGTATGAAGAGAGCTTCCTAAACCCCCACAGTCAGATGTTCTATTCTGCTTATTCTGCTTTCTTATTTTTATGAATTAAGGGCTCGCCTAAGCTTTACTCGGAT
Organism: Dendrobium nobile; assembly: GCA_022539455.1. Lineage (NCBI taxonomy): Eukaryota > Viridiplantae > Streptophyta > Magnoliopsida > Asparagales > Orchidaceae > Dendrobium > Dendrobium nobile. The sequence continues at coordinate 64,247,290 of CM039726.1, read as the reverse complement.
TTGCTCATACGCCCTCTCCAATTCATATTGGACGCTGCCCGGACTTTCTAATGTCTGTGAACATGTCTCTAAGACGGGTCGATCCTCTCCTCTCAAAATTTGTTCTCATCCTCGTGTTATGCTCAGGAAACCACCTAAAATATTTCTATAAAAAATATATGCATAACAAAAAATATAGTCATACACATCTCTAGTGGAAGGTTGTATGATGTTAGTATAACTGACCAACAAGAGTACGACGTAGCTGCTTGACTATATGGGGGAAAATCATCATCATATAATCTCAATCTTATGTTGCGGGATTCAACAACAAATGAAACATACACTCGATCAAAATGTTTCTATGCTTCAACATCTGATAGATGAGATAGAACATCACTATTTGCTAATTTCTCCTTATGCCATCTTATATGGCTGCTGAACTCATTAATGCATAGAGTCGCTGAAGTCTTAGAATGATCGATAAATAAAATAAATGAAAATATGTAATATCTTTCTTTTGACGACATTATTTTTTTGAGTTTGACTTAAACCAAGGTGCATTGTAGGTGTGACAATAAACTTCTGTTGCATTATCCTTGTAGTATAACATACATCCATCGATATAACAATCAATTTTTGTAGTAGTGAGACCCAACTTGGATACTAATTTTTTGGTTCGATATAAATCTGAGGAAATTAAATTGTCTGTTGGACTAGTTTTCTTGAAAAGACCAATGAAGTCATTGAAATAGTAATGAGGAATATTATATTCAATTTTAATACTTAGCATCATCACTACAATCGATAATTTTGAATGAGTTTTGTAACCATCTCAAATTAGTTTTTGAGATGCATATAGTAACTCCAAGAATTTTTTGATTTATATATTTGGTGGCTCTTCCACACTAGCCCTTAAATTAGGACCTGCTACATCAAAAATAAGTTTTTCATATAGTCTAGTCATTTGATCTTCATCAAATATTTCAAAAGCTATGGATAGACTGCCATAAGTATCTATGTGTGGCTCGTACTCTCCATGTGAGGTCTAAATCTAATAGTCTAGAAGAAATCCCCTACGATATAAATCAAGTTTCACATCATCGGGCTTGAGGAATGCTTAATTTTTATGCTTCAAGCATGAACATCTAAATATTTTATCGAACTTAAAGGAAGGCAGTTGAGATGCAACTTGAATGAAAGTCTCAACTCTTTGTATAAATTCCTCTGTCAATCTTCTTTGATCCGGTAACAATCTGTTATACATACAATATATCTCTTCTTGGATAGTCATTTGGACGTTGAAGCGAACATTCATGGGTTCATCATCCTAGGCTATCAAATTTACAATTACTTAATTGTGAAGGTAGTATACTTAACCTAAGCATGAGATACTATGTCTATAATAGCGAATTGCATCATCTAGAGTTGGCCTGATGATCACAGTTCACTGTAAAAAAATAAAGAAAAAGCTCAAAATTCCTAAATAAATGAAGTATAAGGGATAAGATGAAAATATGCAAGACTTATTATCCCTAGGAGCATAAAGAATGATGATAAAAAGAAAGGAAATGAGAGAGTTTAGTTGCATACAAGTAGAGGAGCTACTCAACTAGACTTATAATCCTATTTGGGTTATGCAACACCCTAAGCATGCTAGAAAGCAATACCTACAATATGAGCTCTATCTAAGGAATCTGTTTATCGTCTGTTTCGTTGTGATTTGCGCGATTTATTGATTGTCTGATTGATTGGATTAGCTCTGTTTTGTTTCGTTTTGCTTTTGTTTTTGCTCTGTACCCTTAGGGAAATGTCGGGACGACATTTTTCTAAGGTGGGGAGATTGTGAGACCTCGTTCCTTTGCTGTAGTTGCTAGGAAAAGTGATTTTTCCCCAGGATCGGCCGGAACAATGGTGAGATCGTCCAGGCCGATCTGCACTGTTCAAAATATCGTCCTGAACATAGTTCTAGGAGTCGTCCAGGACGATTGATTTTGGTCTGATCGTCCCGGGACGATTTGGCGATCGGCCGGGCCGATCAGACTAAGGATATATGAAAATGAGCTCGTTTTGAGGAGAGAGAAAACATTTTATAAAATCAGATATTTTGAGGAGAGAGAAAGAGCGGAAAAGCAAAGGAAGAAGTCCGATTTCGGGGCCCGCGGAGCGATTTTCGTCGTTCGTTGCTGTTGGATATTTTGTTTGTCTCGCTGTAAGGACTCCGAACCCTACTTCTGTTTTCGAAGATTTTGAGGTTTTGCAAAATGGTGCTCAGATTTGTGTTTTTGTAAGTGATTTTCGTACCCAGTTTGGTACTGACGAAGATTTCACCGCATAACTTTTGGTATGTTGTAGAGATGATTCTTCTGCACATTTTAAGTATTTTCTGGAAGATTTCGTCCGGTCCGTTTTGATTCTGCGGGGTTTTATTTTGACTGTAATTTATTATGATGTCCGAATTGATTTGAGCAGTAGAAGAATAGTCTTATATTGTTGCTGTGCACGTTCTGTATTAATTTGGTGGATTGTAGTTTCTGGAGATTTTTGTATAAATTCTGTAGACTGCCGTTACTCTGCCCGTTTTTCGTACGATTTCTGATTTCCCCGAGATTGATAGATTGAATTGATACGTGTATGACTATTGATATGATTGTTCTAGATTTCTTTAATATTGCTTATTGCATCGATTATTCATTGAATTGATTGTGTTACTGAAAGACAAGTGGGAACCTGGTTGAACGTTGGTGAAGATAGACTTGACCTGTACAGGATGGTGGGCCGACGGGCTTTCCTTTAAACCATTGATCATTGATATAACGATTGGGAGTTATAAGGAGTTTTATATGCCGACGGGCGGCCGACGGGCAAAAAGAGTGACGACTCTTATTGATAGACCAACGTACGGATATCTACAACAGCACTATTGATAATGACTAGTGTTTGTGCTTGTCGAGTAAGACCATTGTATGACATTGTATGATCTTGCATCGTATGGACTTCCTGATACGCATTGATTTATTGATTTCCGATTGATTTATCGATATTGACGTGGATTTATAGATTTTGATATTGTATGGATTTCATCGACAGATTTATTGATTGCATTGATTCGTCGCTATCGATTGTATCGACTTGATTTATGGATTATCGATCATGGACTATGGACTATGGATTATGGATATGGATTGTATTGATTCATAGACACCGGCACCGACATTGATATGGATTCTGTGTATTGATTGCTAGATATCGACATTGACATAGATATGGATATGATATGGACATATGGATACTATTGATACGACAGATTCTGATATACTATTGATGCATTGATATATTGATTCGTCGTGCCGATTATCAATTGATTGATTGAATTGATTATTGCCGTATGGATTTGATTTATCGTAGAATAGATTCCTTTTTGGAGCTGATTGTATTGATTTCTATTGACCTGATGATTTCATTGTATTGATTTGATTTGATTTCAATTGATCTTTCGCCGTATTGATTTGATTGTTTATTAGGAGTTGAGCTTATTGACATAATTGACTGGAAAGTGCTTTATTGATTGAGATGATTTCCTTATTGTAGCGTCACGCGTCGTCATTATGGAATAGTTCTCACGAATGTATTGATATTGAATATCGTATATTGACATCGAGTAAATTGTAGTGAATAATTGACTAATCGATTTGTAAGAGTACGTTCTGACACGAGTCTCTTATTGATTGATTTGATGTTATAGATTGCTATTGACGGAAATAGATATTCAATTGATAAGATGAATATGATAGATACAATAGATTGACTAGACGACACGACTGATTGAACTGATAATATTGATTGACAGAAACTGCTACGATGAATAGATATTGACTGAAAGCACTTATTGATTTGATAGCTATGACGTATTGATTTATTGATTCTTTTGCCGCCGTATTGACTATTGAGTATTGATTGATTCGATTTGATTTGATTTCCGTACCTGCATAGATTCATTGATCATAGCTGACTTGACTCGATTGACCTACATATTGTTTCGATCGTGCTTTGATTTCAGTTGTAGGCTTTGGTGACCTGCTGGGCTAGTAAGCTCATTATATGTGGTTAATAATTTCAAGTGCAGGGCCTCCAGCTTGAAGATCTTTCTGCCGAATTCTGTAGCTTTTAGTTCTGTAGCTCTTTGTTTTGTAGCCTTGGTAGGCTTTCTTTTGTAGCTGGTGCGGCTATTGTATATGACCTTTTAGACGCTTTTTTGTCTGTACTCTGTTTGTACTATATGTGAATTATAGTATCCGCTGTTGTTTCTTTTCTGTAATGTAATTATCTCTGGCTCTGGATATATGTATGCATGGATTGATATGAACAACATATAAGAAAAAAATAGAAAAAAAATAAGAAGAGAGGCAATAGAACGATCAGACGAATCCTTTCGCTACACGGATCTTGGGGACGTGACAAGTGGTATCAGAGTGAGTGTAGTGAAAAGGATTTGATTATATCCAGAGTTGATAATTGCATTATTCGATTCATTTTGTTTTACGTGTTTGACTCCGTGGTTTGATTTGGTTTGACTGATTTGAATTGATCAGGCAAATGGATCGGAAAGGCAAGAAGATTGAGACTGAACCTGCTGCTAACTTCCCACTTTCGTCTGAAGATATGAATAAATTTGCTGACAAGGTCGCTCAGATGGTGAGCGACAAACTCGCAGCCAAACGTTCTGGGCATGTTAAGAAGAGTGGGGAGAGTAGCAGACCGAGGACCACTCCTGTTTGTACGTCTTGTGGCAGGAGACACATGGGACAGTGTTACAGACGGACAGGTCAATGTTTTCGATGCGGTGCACGTGGGCATCGGATGACTGAATGCCCAAGTTTTGGGTGGAGACAAGTACCTGTTCCGATGGCTTCGACTGTTCCGACTGTCCCGACTGATCTGGCTGGAAATGAACAAGAAATGGAGGAAGATGCTCCAGGAATGCCTCTAATGTGACTGGTACAAGTTTTTGTTTATTGTATGTTTCGTTGTGATTTGCGCGATTTATTGATTATCTGATTGATTGGATTAGCTCTGTTTTGTTTCGTTTTGCTTTTGTTTTTGCTCTGTACCCTTAGGGAAATGTCGGGACGACATTTTTCTAAGGTGGGGAGATTGTGAGACCTCGTTCCTTTGCTGTAGCTGCTGGGAAAAGTGATTTTTCCCCAGGATCGGCCGGGACGATGGTGAGATCGTCCAGGCCGATCTGCACTGTTCAAAATATCGTCCTGAACATAGTTCTGGGAGTCGTCCAGGACGATTGATTTTGGTCTGATCGTCCCGGGACGATTTGGCGATCGGCCGGGCCGATCAGACTAAGGATATATGAAAATGAGCTCGTTTTGAGGAGAGAGAAAACATTTTATAAAATCAGATATTTTGAGGAGAGAGAAAGAGCGGAAAAGCAAAGAAAGAAGTCCGATTTCGGGGCCCGCGGAGCGATTTTCGTCGTTCGTTGCTGTTGGATATTTTGTTTGTCTCGCTGTAAGGATTCCGAACCCTACTTCTGTTTTTGAAGATTTTGAGGTTTTGCAAAATGGTGCTCAGATTTGTGTTTTTGTAAGTGATTTTCGTACCCAGTTTGGTACTGACGAAGATTTCACCGCATAACTTTTGGTATGTTGTAGAGATGATTCTTCTGCACATTTTAAGTATTTTCTGGAAGATTTCGTCCGGTCCGTTTTGATTCTGCGGGGTTTTATTTTGACTGTAATTTATTATGATGTCCGAATTTGTTTGAGCAGTAGAAGAATAGTCTTATATTGTTGCTGTGCACGTTCTGTATTAATTTGGTGGATTGTAGTTTCTGGAGATTTTTGTATAAATTCTGTAGACTGCCGTTACTCTGCCCGTTTTTCGTACGATTTCTGATTTCCCCGAGATTGATAGATTGAATTGATACGTGTATGACTATTGATATGATTGTTCTAGATTTCTTTAATATTGCTTATTGCATCGATTATTCATTGAATTGATTGTGTTACTGAAAGACAAGTGGGAACCTGGTTGAACGTTGGTGAAGATAGACTTGACCTGTACAGGATGGTGGGCCGACGGGCTTTCCTTTAAACCATTGATCATTGATATAACGATTGGGAGTTATAAGGAGTTTTATATGCCGACGGGCGGCCGACGGGCAAAAAGAGTGACGACTCTTATTGATAGACCAACGTACGGATATCTACAACAGCAATACGGATTCTACAACAGCACTATTGATAATGACTAGTGTTTGTGCTTGTCGAGTAAGACCATTGTATGACATTGTATGATCTTGCATCGTATGGACTTCCTGATATGCATTGATTTATTGATTTCCGATTGATTTATCGATATTGACGTGGATTTATAGATTTTGATATTGTATGGATTTCATCGACAGATTTATTGATTGCATTGATTCATCGCTATCGATTGTATCGACTTGATTTATGGATTATCGATCATGGACTATGGACTATGGATTATGGATATGGATTGTATTGATTCATAGACACCGGCACCGACATTGATATGGATTCTGTGTATTGATTGATAGATATCGACATTGACATCGATATGGATATGATATGGACATATGAATACTATTAATACGACAGATTCTGATATACTATTGATGCATTGATATATTGATTCGTCGTGTCGATTATCGATTGATTGATTGAATTGATTATTGCCGTATGGATTTGATTTATCGTAGAATAGATTTCTTTTTGGAGCTGATTGTATTGATTTCTATTGACCTGATGATTTCATTGTATTGATTTGATTTGATTTCAATTGATCTTTCGCCGTATTGATTTGATTGTTTATTAGGAGTTGAGCTTATTGACATAATTGACTGGAAAGTGCTTTATTGATTGAGATGATTTCCTTATTGTAGCGTCACGCGTCGTCATTATGGAATGGTTCTCACGAATGTATTGATATTGAATATCGTATATTGACATCGAGTAAATTGTAGTGAATAATTGACTAATCGATTTGTAAGAGTACGTTCTGACACGAGTCTCTTATTGATTGATTTGATGTTATAGATTACTATTGACGGAAATAGATATTCAATTGATAAGATGAATATGATAGATACAATAGATTGACTAGACGACACGACTGATTGAACTGATAATATTGATTGACAGAAACTGCTACGATGAATAGATATTGACTGAAAGCACTTATTGATTTGATAGCTGTGACGTATTGATTTATTGATTCTTTTGCCGCCGTATTGACTATTGAGTATTGATTGATTCGATTTGATTTGATTTCCGTACCTGCATAGATTCATTGATCATAGCTGACTTGACTCGATTGACCTGCATATTGTTTCGATCGTGCTTTGATTTCAGTTGTAGGCTTTGGTGACCTGCTGGGCTAGTAAGCTCATTATATGTGGTTAATAATTTCAGGTGCAGGGCCTCCAGCTTGAAGATCTTTCTGCCGAATTCTGTAGCTTTTAGTTCTGTAGCTCTTTGTTTTGTAGCCTTGGTAGGCTTTCTTTTGTAGCCGGTGCGGCTATTGTATATGACCTTTTGGACGCTTTTTTGTCTGTACTCTGTTTGTACTATATGTGAATTATAGTATCCGCTGTTGTTTCTTTTCTGTAATGTAATTATCTCTGGCTCTGGATATATGTATGCATGGATTGATATGAACAACAGATAAGAAAAAAATAGAAAAAAAATAAGAAGAGAGGCAATAGAACGATCAGACGAATCCTTTCGCTACACGGATCTTGGGGACGTGACAGTTATTCCCTCTCTCATCCTTTGGTTTTTATGGTTGGATAGGAATAATTCCTTCTTCAATGGGATGACCATGAATCATAATAGAATTATTCATAAAGTTAAGATAAGATCGTGGCCGTTTATTCTGCTAAATTACTTTTGTCCAAGAATTTCCATAAATGTGCTAATGCTGCTACTGATTTAAGAATTAATTTAGAGGGGGCTGGTATTTGTAATGTTCCTAAAAGTACCTCTTGGCTGAAACCATCATTTTTGTTCCTTAAGCTTAACATTGATGCTATGATTGTTAATGCTAGGGTGGGTTGTGGTGGTATTATCAGAGACGCTAATGGTAAAGGCATTTTGGGTTTTGTTGGTCCTTTACTCAATTGTAATGTTAATGATGCTATCATCTTTGCTATCATGTATGGTTTAAAACTCTGTTTCTCTCTTAACTTTATGAAGATTGTGGTTGATATTGGCTCTACAAATGGCCACTAGATTTTTAACTTAAGGAAGGAGATTGTGTGTCATGCTACCTTATTTTACATGAGGAGAGAACTTAAGCATTGGTTGAGCATGTTTAGTTGCCCTTTTTTTTGTCATTAAGATGGAAGTTAATGCTTATGCTCATGGTATATATTGCTAAGTGGGGTTGTGATTGGGAGTCCATGGTGGACTTTTTTGTTTTTAATCTCCCACCTCATATAAGAGGTATTTTAATCCTGGATGAGATTAGTTTTCCTTATGTTAGTTCTTAATTCTGTGGTTTTTGGTCTCTGTGGGTTGTTGTCTGGTTTTAGTTGCACCTTTGGTGATTCTCAAGTTGGTCCTATTTTTCTGGAGTGCTGCACGTTTGGTTTTGTTGTTAGGTGTTATTGGTGGGCCATTTTGTTGTTGCTGATTTTTCCTTTTTCAGGCCTCTTAGTGTGACCTGCAATTGGTTTTTTGGTAGTGGCCTTGTGCTGAATTGGACTGGTTATTTTGGTTCCCTGGAGCTCTTTTATTCTTTGGAGCTCTTTTGTTCTTTGGAGCTCTTTCGCATTCTCTATCATTTTGGTGTTGTGTTCTACTGTAGTTTCATGTTTGTTAGTTGGATCTTTTGGGTGATCTTCTTGGATAGCTGCTGATTGTGCTGCTGTATTGGTGGCTCTCTTCGGGCTGTTAGTGTTACACCTGCGGGCTCTACTGTTTTGGTTTTTTTGATTCTCCCCTGTTATGTTCCGTGGAGGTGGGGTTTTTTTTTGCTTTCGTTAGTGTCTATCTCTCTAGTTCTTTGGATTATTTGGTTGGGTGTGGTAGTTTGTTTTCTGGAGTTCTGGTTTTGCTGGGGTTACTGTACTGTTTTCAGCTGGCAGTGTTTTATGTGGTTGGGGGTGAGCTTCCAATCAATTGGTTATTTTCTTACTGAGCTGGAGTTTTTGTGTTCATTTGGGTTTGTATTGTTGTGTGAGATGCTTCCTCCTCTTGTAGGGTGGTTATCCTTTGGGTGGTAATGGTTCCCTCTATAGTTATTTTTTTCTCTTATACTGTTATGGCTGCTGTTTTTGTTCCATGTGTTACCTCTTTCTGCAGATGTTTCTTAATGCAGGTGATCGTGAGGTTGTTCTTGGGAGGAACTTCATAGAGCTTTTTGGAGTTTTTTGTTGCTCAATTATATTTTGGGTGCTCGTTCTTGTGCACCGTAGAATGTACCTAGGTATCTTTATATTTTTGCTTAGTAGGGAACTTGAGCTCGTAAGGCTTGCTTTTCTTTTTAATTTTGTAGCTCGTTTGAGCAGTAGTGAGCTTGAGTTACCTTTAAGGACCTTATAATCGTTCATTTTATTTAATGCGTAGACCCCGCCGTGAGTTTTCCCTTAAAAAAAACAGCCTCAAATTAAGCTTGAATCGCTTAATCAAATTAAAATTTTGTACTTTTCATTATTCAATGGAGAGTTTTTCAAAGATAAAATATACATAACCCGCATAGCACATGCATTTAATGATTATAGAATTTTAGTCACTAATTCATGCATATTAGATGAACAATATAAAAATTTTCACATTTTCTTCAAATTATTTGATATTTTTTAAAATTATTAACAAAATTATAATAATTATGAAAATACAAAATAAATAAGGAAATATAACAATAATTTGAAAGTTCACAAATGTTCAAGATGACGTTTAGACTTAAAAATAGGCATTTTTAAAGTAAAAACATATGAATCTTGAATTTTTTTTTATTAGTCTATTTTCAGAATTAAAAAAAAAAGGGCTTTAAGATTGATATTTTATTTTGATCAGGATATTTTTGGAAAATATTTTGATCTTATTCGAAGGGATGAAATGAAATATTTAATCTATCAAAAATATCTTGAGAAAATTTAAGTTATTTTTTAAATTAAATAATTAAAATCTTTGATATTTTAATTATAAGAAATTAGGAAATCATCCTTCATAATTTCAAAAAAATTA